>OZ012697.1:1482269-1603096 GCA_963942565.1 Maea johnstoni
CCCTAGCCTGAAAACTAAGTGTCAGACCCTGTAGCCAGGCGCAAAGATGGCTGAATCGGTCCTGTATCGCCAAGCTTGTTAGAGCATAGACCAGGGTTGTACAAGCCCATGAATTTTTTCCTGTGTAACTATCTCAAACGTGCACTTGTCTACCAGTGAACATGTTGAGGAATAGGATATCTGTAGTAGTGTACCTCATGGTCTTAGCCAGCAGGGCGTCTGGGTGCCTTTTTGGACACCCAAACCCTTAAAAAGAACCCCTCAGAACACCAAAATGTTTTAGTGAGGAACTTCTAAAATCTCAATCTCAAGCTTATAATTGAATTTTTTCATCTCCTTATGATTACCATGACATTTTTTAATGATATCATGCATTGTTTTAATGAATTTACACATGTTAATGGTTGAAATATGAGTATTTTGTGATCCCCCTAAAAAATTTGGACGCCCAAAAGTTTTACAACTGCCAATTTTAGGCACCCAGTTTCTAAATCCTGGCTAAGACACTGGTGTACCTGTTCTCCAGGCCCAGATCTCTGTACAACTCATCTACGATCTCCGTTCTGCTGAGGGCCAGTCGCGGCGCTATGGACAGCTTGAACGGCTCAACGCACTTCAGTGGCACAGTGTGTACAGCCTGCAACACAAAACAATGACAGAAACAAGGCTTAGAATTGTATACTGTAGAATACAGGTGAACTTGGATATGACGAACCACTGTATGACGGATTTTTGCATATGACGGACGATATGCTTGGTCCCAGTCTGATGCATATCAAGTATGCGTCATATGTATACGACAGATTTTGCATATGACGGACCAATTTTCCTGGTCCCATTGAGTCCGTCCTATCCAAGTTCACCTGTAGTAACCCTTATGCTGCTGGTGGCTAACTTGGCCAATACAAAATGATACAAAAAAGCTGAAAAATGACAAACCCTGGCACATGGGTACTCATCTAAGAGTACTATTACAGTGATAGCTATCTAATGAATACCAACATGACAGGGTTTAGATGGTTTTCAAAAATATATGAATCCTTGTTCTTTGGATGAAAGTAGCCTCAGCATTGGAAGGGGTAAATTAATCCCAGATTCTTTCATTCCGAAGAGCCAATATTGAAGCTTGATATTCTAATGACAGGAATAATATAATTGTAAATGTATGGTACAATATTTCCTTCTTTCATCATACAGAATTGACCACACTCGGAAAAGGGTTGGCAGAATAAACCACTCGGATTCATTTCCTATTCTACACTAGCTTATACTGTGTCAAGTTTGCGCATATAAAGTACTGTGCTTAACAGACTGCTGCCTTTCGTGCCCAGTTTAATATTTGCGTACAGGTGTTGAATGATGAGCTAACAAATTAGTGTGTTATAAGATACTAGCATTAAGCCATCGGTAGTCCAAATAATGGTGCACAGTTTGATGAATGCCAACTCAAGCGGTGCCTTCAGTATGCATCAATTAACCCTTTCAATGCTGAGGCTACTAGTGTTGGGACGATCATCGATTATAATCGATAATCAATCGTTTACCTCTCTGATTCTGATTAATCGATTACAAAACTGGCAAACGATAATAATCGGAAAAGGTGACACCTAGTGGCAAAATATAGAACTAAATGACTGACATGTTGTCAGCTTTCTTGCTATGAAACTAAGCCCCAAGAACACTTCAAAACGAAGTTTAAGGTAGGTGCTAATAGCAAGTAATTGTCATAGACTATCACTTATTATTAGGCTCTAGACCTCTAGTACCCAATTACTGCAAAAGTGCGATGAACTGATTATGATCGATAATCGATCGGTTGGCTGTAACTGATTATCGATCATGAAATTGCAACCTATTCCCAACCCTAGAGGCTACTTTCGATTAAAAGCACACAGACCCAGAGATTTTTGTAAATCATCAACATGACAGGGTTTAGTTTTCAAAATTGTTGTACCCTCATGCTTTTTTTGACAAAAGTAGTGTCAGCATTGGAAAGGTTCAAGCAATGTATAACAGTTTCTTCTGACAGTCCAGGGCTCGAAATTAAGATTTTATCCAGGGAGCCCAATTGCATCTTCTAAAACTACCTAGAGATGTTGTGTATAGAAACCAGTACATCTTTGGGCTCCCTGCAGAAATTTGAGGGAGCCACAGGAGAATTCAAGGGAGCCCTCAGCTCACGGCCCCCCCTAATTTCGAGCCCTGGGCCATAGTCTTAGCCAGCAGGGCATCTGGGTATCTTTTTGGACACCCAAACCCTCAAAAATCACTCCTCAGGACACCCAAATTCTTTTGTGAGGAATTTCTTAAAATGTCCATCTCAAGCATATAATTGAATGTTTTCATCATAGTATAATTCCCATGATATTATACAAGGATATTATGCCTTATTTTGATAAGTTTATACATGTTTATGGTTAAAATCTGAGTATATTGTAGTCCTACTTCAAAAATTGCACGCCCAAAAGTTTTACAATTGCCAATTTTGGGCACCCAGTTTCTAAATCCTGGCTAAGACGCTGGCCCTGGACACCATGTTTTTTCTCACCTTACAATCAGGAACAACAGCCACCTCCAGGATGAACTGCTTGGCAGCATCACGGCTCCTCTGGGCCTGGAGAAAAAATAGAGAAAAAATATCATCAGCCAAATTGGAATTAAAATCATTGAGCACTTTTTTTACCAAATTCATAAAGGCAATGACAATCAGAATGTGCAGCGCTTTTGAACACTTTTTGAATGGAAACGGTGCTAATTATGAATTCCAATTATTATTATCATTATTATTATTATCATTATTATTATTATCATTATTATTATTATTATTATTATTATTATTATTATTATTATTATTATTATCATTATTATTATCATTATTATTATTATTATTATTATCATTATTATTATTATTATTATCATTATTATTATTATCATTATTATTATTATTATTATCATTATTATTATTATTATTATTATTATTATTATCATTATTATTATCATTATTAATATCATTATTATTATTATTATTATTATCATTATCATCAGTATCATTATTATTATTATCATTATTATTATTATTATTATTATTATTATTATCATTATTACTATTATTATTAGTATTATCATTATCATTATTATTATTATCAAAGGTTGAATTAAGACTACACAGTTGTAGCATTTAATTCCCTAAAATATCTAACTTGACAGGACTCACAGACTGAATAAGCAAATAAGCCTTAATATCAATGAGAAAAGAGGATCAATCTACCCATAAAAGAACAATGGAGTTTACAAAATAATAGATACTGGAGATATCTGAAGTGCTGTTTTAGCGTTGACCTACAAACATTGGCCAAGTTTAACACTTTTAAGTCCAAGTTGTAATTTTCTTCACACAATAATAAATAATTGAGATATCGGAAGTGGTGTCCTAGCGTTGACCTTCAAACCTTGGCCGAGTTTAACACTTTTAAGTCCAAGTTGTAATTTTCTTCACACAATACTAAATAATTGAGATATCGGAAGTGCTGTTTTAGCGTTGACCTACAACATTGACTGAGTTTAACATAAGTCCAAGTTGTAATTTTCTTCACAAATGTTTGATGGCAAATTGGAATGGGTATTCTTGGCCGAAATCAAGAACCAGGTTGTTCAATGATATTTTTTTGTATGCCAAATGCTATGTAATACACATTGTACTAGACCGAATAAAATCAAATCAAATCAAATCAAAAATCAAGTTTGACAATCTTATAAAATTTAGGTCATATGGCATCAAAAGGAACCTTGAATCAAGCATAACACCCTGATAGCTAATTTCTAATTTTCAAGCTATGTAGGTCTTCTAGATTGGCGTGCCAGGCTCTTCTCTAGATGGGTGAGTGGCATTGGAAGGGTTAACTAGTTTAGAAGCCTCTGTCGCTTTAACCCTTCCAATGCTAAGGCTACTTTCGTCCAAAGCAAAAAAATTGAAAATCATCTAAACCCTGTCATGTTGGTATTCATTTGAAAGCTCTCGCTGAGTACTTTCAGATGAGTACCCATTTGCCAGGGTTTCAGTCATTTTTCAGGTTTTGGCATAATTTTGTATTGGTCAAATTAGTTACCAGCAGCATAAGAGTTAAGGTTAACCCATTCAGCAAGGATAGTATCGAGAACCAGGAAGTATGAACATATCACACCTGTTCTCATCAAGCTTCACTGGCTACCAATCAAATTCCGCATCCAATTTAAGGTTCTACTGCTGGTATACAAGGCGCTCAACAGACTTGCACCTAAGTACATCAAGGAGCTGCTCGTGCCTTATAAACCCAGACGCCATCTACGATCAGAAGCAAAGGGCCTTCTGGATGAGCCTCGGACTAGACTCAAATTTGGAGATCGCGCTTTCTCCATTAGTGCACCGAGATTATGGAATGCGCTTCCACAACACCTGAAGGATTCTACATCGTGTCAGGCCTTCAAGAAGTGTCTCAAAACACACCTTTTCAGGCTCGCCCATTGAGGCGTTGTTGACTATGACTCAAACTATGACAATGTGCAGCGCTTTTGAACATTTTATGAATGGAAAAGGCGCTATATAAATTCCAGTTATTATATTTATTATTATTATTCATGCCTAGAGGTCTCCTTAACGAGTGTCGTCTGGGCCTATGATTCTTTTGAAAATAACCTTCCAATTAATCCTAAATTGGAATACAATTTGAAGGAGATTTGTTGGATACTTTTCATTAAAAATTTATCCTTCGAATATTCATTCAAAAATGCATTTGTTAGAGAGATATCAGCAAAAGAGCTAGGCAGTTTTGGGCGCTACAGGCATGAATGGTTTAAGAATGAAAAGAAATCAACTTACAGTATCTCGTTACTTCCTTTGGAGACATATCCTGTATTATTCTGTATATATACCATACTTCTTATAACAAAATAACTCTTTTGATTTATTGCATTATTATTATAGTGTACTGTTACTAAAATTATCAGGCACTAACATAATTTTCAGAACTAACTTGCCATGCTGGGCAAGTAGTTAATAGTTCTGACTTGCCCGAAATAATTTTTGACTTGCCCAAAATAAGCTATAACATATGCTAGAAAGGCATGTATTGTTTATCATGGATTTGAAGATTTGAATACCATTTTCCTTTCAGTTTTGTTGCATTGTTTGCATATTTCTGGGTATTTGGGCCAAGAAATGTATATAGTATTCAGAAAATCAGCTTGCCTATTCGGGCAAGTGAAAACTAAAATGTACTTGCCTGAAAGCCCTTTTTTCAAAAAATCACTTTCCGGGGCAAGTGGGCAAGTACTTAAGTCGGTGCCTAATTATCATGGATAGAAGGAAATAAAAATCCTGTTGCATATATGTGCAATTTAAAATTAAATAACAACAAACTTACAGTATCCCCGGATCGCTGCAGCAGAGGAAGCAGTGTTTTCTCCAGAACATAAGCTGTCTCACTTTTGGATGCAGACCTACAATTAAACAGTTACAGCAACTGTAGACTCACAAAAGATTGTGTAGAGTAAATTTTGCGAATTTACAGAAAATTGATTTTTGCGTTTTGTAACTTTGTGAATTGGCCTCAACATAGAGTGCCAGCTTTACACTAAACTTAAGGCAGTTACTAATCATTGCACATTTTAATTTTGCGTCCGAGGCTAAACGCTAAAAATCGCAAAAATTAAACTGACGCAATCTTTTCCGAATTTACAGTACTACAGGTGTCAGGCTTTGGCAGGGTCTGACACTTAGATTTCAGGCTAGGGATTTCTGGTTATTATACATACTATTTTGGTAAAAACTCTGAGATACAGTAGGACTCCGGGTTCTCAATTCACCATAGCCCCACCCAAGATCTGATAGCCCCAGCTTTGCTAAATACTGCAATCCTTTCCCAAAAAAGAATTTCAAATTTGTAAGCTATCTTCACGCTGTTATATTTCAGGCAATGATGTGTAAAAATGTGTATTTCAACTGATCATATTCTTGATCTTTCTCCGAGAATGGTTTTAAAATGGCTCATTTCTTTAAGTCAGCAGAGCTTAAAAAACAAACATTGTTATAGCCCCACACAATATTCTGTAGCCTCGGGCTATGGGGCTAGTTAACTAAAAATAAATTTTAGGGATTGGCACCTTTAAAGTTTTTGTGATACCATACAATATTGATAATATCATAACGATACATTATGCCTTAACAATATTTTAAACAAAACTGTCAGCCTCCGAAGGACCAACTTCTGTTCAATTCAGCACTGTCAGCTTTGGAAATATCACAAATAAATAGCACACTGCCTTAGTAAGGGGACTTACAGGTAGCAATAAAGTCAATTTCAAAATCATTTTAAATCTTCCAGAGATCGATACCAGAGATTTTGATTTAAGTAATGAAGTTCTCTGACGATACAATACGATACTTAACTTAACTTTTTCAATACAATCCTTTACTTTTATGGAAACGGGTTACCACTTCCAATGCTGAGGCTTCTTTCGTCTAAAGCACAAAAAAAAAAACTATTTTTGAAAAACATCTAAACCCTGTCATGTTGGTATTCATTGGATAGTTCTCATTAAGTATTCTCAGATGAGCACCCATGTGCCAGGGTTTCAGTCATTTTTAACCTTTTTTTCCATCCTTTTGTATTGGCCAAATTAGCCACCAGCAGCATAAGGGTTAACCCTTGTCACGCTGCATTGTCTGGCGGGGGCTAGGGCCCCAGAACTGTATTGTTTTTTTGCAACAAATTATGTTGCATTGCTGTTGCGCTGTCAGTGGGGGCAGTTGCACTGCCGGCGGGGTGTAAGTTTCTACAGCCATAAAATGCAAAATATTCAAAGAATCTGAAATAAAAAAATACTACCTGAAACTACTGTTCTTGTTCTTTTTAATAGTATGTTTTTTTTAATAAGAACTAGTAGATAATATTAGGAGAGATCAGTATAAAACTAAGGAATAGTAGAATGCATGCAGATTTTGAAAAATGATTACTGAAAAGCAAGTATTTATAATTCATTAGCCCCACTTTAGCCTGAGATTTCTTAAGTTTTACATGAGTATCTTCTCATGAAAACCATATATTCAGAATCCTTGTCAAAAACTAATAAATAGGCTGATGACTATTATTTGTTTATATGTTTTATTTTGTTATGAACCATCCTAAAGTAAATGGAAAGCAAGTAAATTTTGTCAGGAACGAATTCTGAGAGCGCATCAAAATGAATTCTAAAATTTCAATTACCTCAATTCGATAGCGCTATAAACCAATGGAAAAAAGAAAATCTGAAATGTAAAACATTAATATATAACACAATTCAAACGTCCTCAATCGACTCATGTGATTTTTATTTGAAAATTCTCAAGTTTTGCACCCCAAATCAACACTTGAACTCAAAACGAAATTGTTGATTTATGGCCGCCATTTTGTGATCTGAAGTTCGCTAACTTTCTGGCGCAACAACACTGGTATAAAATTCCCATAATAGTTAAAACCTGCAATAGAAATACAAATAAATACATATGGCGATTCCCTACCTTCTTATCCTCCTTATGTTGTCTTTATTTTGTGTTGAACCATCAGTTATAGCCTTTTTCGAAGGCTTCAAACATTGATGGTTAACACGTTGTCAGGACTTGTAATCTTGTTTACGGCAAATTCGATTTCTAAATCCGTTTGCCGTAAGCAATGCACCTACTTGCATTCAAGTCTCTATTTTGTCAACCGCCCAATAAACAATTCAGAAAGTTATATATTCAAATAGATATGTTTCTTGGCTTTCGGAATATGTAAAATTTATTCAGAAACAAACATGGAAAGTATTTATTACGATTGTGTAAAGTGCAGCGAAAATCTGAAAATAGACCGATATTTCAAAATGGCGGCTGAAGCGAGTGCGAAGGAAATTGCTTCGCACTTGTTTTAAAACGATCAATACAGTTACAAAACAAATTTATTTCGAAAAACAAACATCATATTCTGATTCCCTGACATCCATTTCATGCAAATATTAACTTTATTGAATTTAAGATGTCAGGGATGAAGCAATCGCGATCGTTGGAAAAACCGGAAGTGGTCGTAAATCTGCCGACCGGCCGGCGCTGTGCCGGTCTTGACAAGCCAAAACATCGTTTTTTTTTCATTTCTATCGATCTTAAATGAATAATACTAATGTTTTTCTTTGTCAATTTGACAAGGAAAGACATGTGAGAATAGGTGAGATATTTATTTCACCTATTCTCAAGTTATTTCGCCATAACAGCTGAATAACTTCTAGCTGTCTTCTTGATTGTACGCCACACTTGATGTATGAAATGTGGCGTACAATTGAGTGTTCATTTGCCCGGAATATTCCGGTCTCAGTTCCTGGGCCCGTGGGGACTGAGACCGGAATATTCCGGCCGTAGCGTGACAAGGGTTAAAGAGACTTACTTGCTAAAATGGCTTGGCACAAATTCTGAAAGTAGCTTTTTCTCCAGAGAAAGGGCTGCCGTGTACACCTGAAACAAAATAAAACTAAAGCGTCAATTCAGGAGATTCAGAGCAGTAGGGACTGGTACCGGTAAAGGTAAAGGTATTCGGTTTATAGTCTTGTATCCACCGAAGCGCTCACACGACCTTCCTCCCCTAGCAGGCCTGTACAGATGGAAACCATTCCAATCCCCCGGGGGATATTCCAGAGCAATTGGCAGCATATAGCGCACACGCTCTAAGCATTGCCTTATTAATGATAGGTACCCATTTTACAGCTGGGTAGACTGAAGCAATATGGAATAAACTGTCTTGCCCAAGGACAGACCAAAGTGCCCCGGCAGGGAATTGAACCAGGGACCCTCTGATTACTAGTCCGACACCTAACCAACTGAGCTACTTTGTCCCCTATACTCAATACGGGTAGGGATGTCATCGATAGTCGCCAAGATGCACTGCTAGGTATGACCCTGTCGATAGTCGCATCGATAAGGCAACCGTATCGATGCGGCAGAATCGACAAAATTTAACCCCAAATGCTGCTACATTTGGGGATTAAGTTCTACAGCCAAAAATCATGAGCGGTAGATCGGTTCGCTCACCAAAACAAACGGGCGCCATTTTATTTTACTGCACACATAGAAATCGCAGTACGTTCAGAACAACAAATGTTTAAAACGTTCGCTAAACGTACTGCTCATCAAGTGCGCAGTATTCAAGATACAAACGTTTCAAACGTTCGTGTCTCAAATGAGTAAACGTAATAGACATACAATGTGGCTATAGATGAAATTAATACAAATAACAGCCACAAAACGAATTCAATTCAAAGTAGAATGAATTGTAATAGGTATAAGGAATAAATCAAATATAAAGTAAAATGATAAACAAATTAGATTAAGTAATAAATGTATTCAAATGAAATAAAAATAGAATAAAATAAATCATGATAGATTATAATAATTGATGAATGCATAATTACAGAATTAGTTAATTAATTTGATCTTTGATGAATGAATTAAAAAGGCAAGAATGTTCTTTATTTTGAGCAATTTCTAGGTAATTAATTAAGCCCAACGAGCACGTTACGGTGAATCGAATCGAATCGTATCGAAAAAATAAAGCGATTAATCGAATCGATAAAATCTCATATCAATGACATCACTAAATACGGGTACTCAATAGTCAATGCAATAGCAAATACTGATCATGATTGGGAAAAGCATTGTATCGAAAAGTTAAGTGTAGTATCGTTAAAGATTTGAAATACATGTATTTATAAAATTGACTTAATTGCTACCCGGACGTCTCCATACAAAGGCAGTTTGTTATTTATTAGTTTAGTTTCCAAAGCTGATTGTGCTAAATTTAACATAATTCTACCCATGGTAGGCAGTCAGTATTGTTAAATATGTTATAAAGGCAGCATATCATTAAAGGTACCAATCAGGGTTTTAGCCAGGATTTCAAAATTGCCTGTCCAAAACGGCAGTTCCAAAGTTTTTGCCCGTCCAGATCCACTTCAAATCCTTATACCAGCTGCATTTGATAGCCTAGTTTGTAGGGCTGTCATTGACAATGCCCGAATCGATGAATCGACAAAAAAAACTTATAGATTATCGATATCAAAGAAGGCACAACATATCGATTCATATGCAAATTAGGTAAATAAACTATTTTTCAGGAAAACACAGCTTGAACAACACAAACTCCCCACTACAACTGTGTGCATCCATTCCCTCAATCCTTGAATTCAAACAGATGAATGTGTATGTGTTAGGGCTATGATCAATAGGTCAAAAAATCACCCCACACGCAAACTACAAGCATTTCTCATAAGTACATTGCTGGTTTCCATTCATTTTGTATTTGATTTGCTGAATCGAATCGAAGTAGCGTATCGGTAATTATTTTGTCGATTATCGAATCGATAAATTTTTCTTATCAATGACAGCCCTACTAGATTGTCAAAAAGGGTAATTTACATTTCTGCTATATCCTAGAAGATGGTTTGTTAGGAATATACTTGGTTACTATCCCTCAAAAGTCAAAATTTAAAAATCCTCATAGAAATTTCTGCCTGTCCAAACAGTAGGCTTTTTAGGAATCTAACTCTCCAAAAGACTGGCCAAGTCCCAGGTACCAATCCCCAGTGAACAGGGCTTTAGCCAACTAAGTTCTGCACATTCTTCCCGCACACAAATCCAATGGGATTATTTATAACACATCAGGAAAATAAAATGTTTTGGGTAGGAATTTCTACAATAAGTGAATTTAAAGAAAATAATTGAACATATTTGAGTTTAAAATTTTGATTCACTTCATAAATGTTAAAACGCTATTAAATGCAATAAGCAGAAAAATATTGAAAAACTTTAAAAAGTTTTAATGAAAATAATTCTTTTTGGCTTTTTTGTTTTTTGAGTATGCAAGACGAGACATGTGTCTGGTCGAAAATATAAGAAACTCTAATTGCATACTCACAGATAAAATTTTATCCTTCATTCTTTTGAGAATTTGAAAAAGAACTTTAACTACAAGAGACCTTTTACCGCTTTTTTGTTTTTTGAAAAGGCAATCAAGACATGTGTCTGGACTAAAAATATGAGACCCCAATTGAATACTCACAGCTAAAATTTTGTCCTTAATTCCTTTGAGACCTTGAAAAAGAGTTTCAACTAAAAGGAAAATTTTTACGGCTTTTTTGTTTATTGAATAGGCAAGTCAAGACATATGTCTGGACTAAAACTATGAGACTCCAATTAAATACTCACAGCTAAAATTTTGTTCTTAATTCCTTTGAGACCTTGAAAAAGAGTTTCAACTAAAAGGAAAATTTTTACGGCTTTTTTGTTTATTGAATAGGCAAGTCAAGACATATGTCTGGACTAAAACTATAACAGACTCCAATTGCATACTCACAGCTAAAATTTTGTCCTTAATTCCTTTGAGAATTATCTGTACTGTGGCCTTGAGTTTTCGCCGGACCTCTCCCTGAGTCTCTGAAGGACCCACCTCACTTAATTCCTTCCAAACTGCGACTAACGCATCCTCACGGAACGACCATGTTTTGGAATATGCTTTGGAGGCCTGGAAGTGATCATTAATAAAAAATATGTCAAGATCTTTCTTCATGTGTGACACAAGAAAGAACTCCAAATGCATCTCCACGGAACGACCATGTTTTGGGGTTACGCTTTGGAGGCCTGGAAATAATCATTGATAGAAATATGTGAAGATCACTAGATGCATGTGTGACACAAGAGTTCCAAATGCATCTCCACGGAACGACCATGTTTTGGGGTTATGCTTTGGAGGCCTGGAAATAATCATTGTTAGAAATATGTCAAGATCTTTCTTCATGTGTGACACAAGAGCTCCAAATGCACCTTTACGGAACGACCATGTATTGGGTATGCTTTGGAGGCCTGGAAGTGATAATTGATAAAAAATGTGTCTCAATCTACGTACACTTGTGACACACAAGCTCAAAATGCACCTGCAATAAGATACTATCAAAATTGTCAGGACATATGGGCGTTACAGGCAAGAATGGTCTATCAACAGACTAACTGATTTCAGATTTGACTGAATTTTGAGTAGGGATCAGATTCATCAGACCTAAGATCTGAGTGAAGATCAGCAGGGGTCCAGCTAACGACTAGCCCCATAGCCCGAGACTACAGAAAATGGTGTCGGGCTATAACAAGATTTGCCCTGCTGGCTATAAAAAAGTGACATTTTAAGATCATGCTCAAAGGAATATCAAGAATATGATCAGTTGGAGAACATCCTTCGACACATCAGTTGTCCTTTTGTGCAGTTCCAAAGTGAAATATACCAGTGAAAAGATTTGGGGAAAAGAATACAGAGGGACTCCAAGAATTAGCAAAACATTAGGGCTATGAGATCTTGGGTGGGGCTACAGTGATTTGAGGACCCTAAGTCTTAAGCCCCATTCTCACATTCACGACTTCAGCCATGACTATGCCGATCTAACGAATAGACCGAGTTATACGTTTCGAGTACGCTATTATGCAAATTTTGCAGTTTTTCTTTTTTAAAGAGGACTGTTATTCGACTACCATACGATTGCCGGCGACCGTTATACGATGCTCATAGGTATATCCCGACTATCATACGCTACTCATACGCGTGCTATACGACTTGAATACTTGAATAGCGTATAGCAGTCCTGTAAGATCGTACGCACAGCGTATGCAACTTTCCCACGGAGTTGCATACGCATGACGCCGATGTCAATACGACTGTTGCCGACCTTCATACGCTGTTGCCGACCTTCATACGCTATTGCCGACCTTCATATGCTTCTCATACGCTACCTATTGGCACCTACTTGCTATTGGAGGTGGCGCCGATCGACTACGACTGTTTTGAAATTTTCAAAACAGTCGTAGCCGATGCCGACTTCAATACAACTCGTGCAGACTTGCTAGACTGTCATACATCAGTACATGTATTATTGCCGACTCACCCCGATCGACCAGGACTGCTGAGTCGTGGTCGATCGTGGCTGTAAGTCGTGAATGTGAGAATGGGGCTTTAGGGTCTCTAAGAGATTTTAACCGAAGCCTGACCCTCAGTTCAGAGAGATTTGATAAAAGATGAAAGTGATAACTAAGATATGAGTAAAGATCAGAGGGCTACCAGTTAATCAAACTCAATTTCTTTTCTAAAATTTGCGACTAAGATTTGGGCAAAGATCAGACGGCTACTAATCCATCCATCAATCATTTAAATGCGACTAAGATTTGAGTAAATATCAGAGTGAAAGTTGGAGTGGTATCATCTCTTCAGACTTAGTTTTATTAGGTATGCCTAAGATTAGATTAAAGATTGGAGTAAATAAAAGTCAGACTCATTTCTTTTTAAATAATTTGCCTAAATTTTAAGTAAAGATCATTAGAATGTAAGCCAAGAGTACCAGTTCCATTCCGAATACGTCGATGACTGCCGAGGCTTCTCGCTGATCTTTCTCGCTCATTTCCTCAGGACCGCCATCATTTTTGGCTTCTCTGGCGCTCTCAATAGGTGGCGCCACCTCCTCCTGCTCCTCCTGCTGAGCTCCCGGAGAGCTCCTGGAATAACAATCAGTAGTCATTTCTTATACTGCAATAAATGATATAATGCATTTCTATCAGACTCTTTTTTGAATGGGATACATGTATACATACATATATATATATATATATATATATATATATATATATATATATATATATATATATATATATATATATATATATATATAAATATTTATATATATATATATATATATATATATATATATATATATATATATATATATATATATATATATACATATATATATATATATATATATATATATATATATATATATATATATATATATATATATACATATATATATATGCATATAATTATATATATGTATATATTTATAGCATCAGGACAATATCCCCCCCGGACAAAATCCCCAAGGGTAAAATATTTTTTGTACTAATAATTTAAATATATATATATATATATATATATATATATATATATATATATATATATATATATATATATATATATATATATATATATATATATATATATATATATATATATATATATATATCAGGGTTCATACTGGTTGACCACAATAAAATTCAAGCACTTTCAAGGACATTTTCAAGGAACAAATTATACTTTTCAAGGAAGAGCTCTCAGGAAATGGATACTTTGTATAGGTCGAATAAATAAAGAATAGAAGGAAAACAAAGTCAACCCAAAAGCAACACGCCCCCCCCCCCCCCCCCCCCATGAGTCCAATATTAGCAGTAGGGGAAATCCCAGACAACTGTAGAAGATACATGTAGGCCTATCCTCAATAAAAAAAAGTAGTTTATTGATTTTGACTTAGGTTCAGGAAGTAGTGGTAGTAATACTGTATGTTATTCATTTTCTTTTGTAGGTTATCATTTTAACAGGGGTAAACATCTGGGTCAAAAATAACTAAGTTTTTTACCTGAAAAAAAATTGGGCAGAACTCCGGTGTGTGTGACAGTAATCTCGTTTGTAAGAATGAGATCCCATCACTTGTTTAAATCATCCCCCCAATTCCCGCCACCTATATCAGGACAGGGGTAGTAAACATGCATTAATTCTAACTTAAAACCCATGTTATGTATGACAAAATCTATGGACCCCCTGGTGGCATCCCAGGTTAGTGATACAGTAAATAATCTTACCGTAAATTCTCGCAAATCTCGGACACTTTTTATTAAATACGATTTTCGTTGGCTGATGGTGGCCAAAATTTACTGAAAATAGCGATCAAATGTCAGACACTGTGGCCGAGATTCGTCGATATTATCAATTGAAACGAAAGCTACATGTACTATGATGTAGATGGAACTGAAAATCGATTGCTAACTTCCAACACAAGAATATAATTTTCCCCCACAAAACCCTTATTGTCCACCTACCTGACTTGTCATTCCTCTGCTATATAAACTAATAAAGTAACTTGCCTCCCTTGTATGTTGTTTACTTGTTTATTCTTGCTGCCGCACGCTAATTACGCATTGAATTATACAAACTGGCGCAGCCCATGAGATCGATGTGTTTACTTCCGGTTTCGGAGCCGGTGTGTTTTGGCAGATATAGGGACACTAGAAATGTTAGTTTATAATCTAAAATCAATCGGAAACTTGATCAATTTAAACATGTCTTTCACTTTGGCCGATATTATCAATTGTCAATTGAATTGAAACGAAAGCTAGATGGAACTTCGATCGCTAACTTCGTGAACAAGAACACAATTTTCCCCCACAAAATCACCTACCTGGCGTGTCATTCCTCTGCTATATATACTTGTAAAGTAACTTGCCTCTCTTGTATGTTGTTTACTTGTTTATTCTTGCTGCCGCACGTCAATTACGCATTGAATTATAAACTTGTTCAAGTTGTTGACAAGTCTTATTTCGAAATGGCGCCGCCCAAGCTGTATTCCACTCTACACGCAGAAATGCGATACCTACTTCCGGTTTCACACCGGTCGTCTTTTGGCGGATATGGGCACTAGAAACGATCGTTAATAATCTAAAATCAATCGCAAACTTTGGAAATCTTAATGTTTTTTCTTATATCAATGAAATTTACTTGGTGGCCGACTTTTGGCGAAATGTGTCCTTGGATGAATCGGGGGTGGGCGAATTTCCCCAATAATTATTTGGTAGATTAATTATAGTGGCCGAGTTTCCTATGGCGGCCGAGATTTCCGAGAAATTACGGTACCTTCTGCCCATGTTCCAGATGACTGGGTTAGGCTTGAGAAGTACCTCAGTGTTGCCTCTGTTCTGTTTCTTGAGATAAGATTCAGTCTTGTTAGTTGTATCAGTCCCTCCGGTGTCAATTACATTGGAGTGTACACACAGGTTTGACCTTTGACTCTTCTGTGTTGAGAACTTCTCAATATGTGTTTAATATCCATGTGTATGGGCCAGTTCAGGTTTGCAGAAAACCTAAACATGTATATGATTTGAGGTTCCAAAGGTAAGCGTGTTTGTTCAACTCAATTAATTCTTTTGTCTCATGTCAGCCCGGCTTCCCTGCTTTGTCTATGCTGATCGCAATCGCACGGCTGTTCATCTTGTTGATTTCCTGGTTTTTCAAGGTGCTATCGTAAAATTCAAGCACTTTCCAGGTCAAAATGGGAGGTAAACAAAATTCAAGCACTTTCAAAGTTTTTCAAGGAGCGTACGAACCCTGATATATATATATATATATATATATATATATATATATATATATATATATATATATATATATATATATATATATATATATATATATATATATATATATATATATATATATATATATATATATATATAGTCTCTTCAGGCACTTACTTGAGTGCAGGTATAGTTCTCTCATCATAGGGGGTCCTGGGTGTGGCCTGAACTTCATCTCCCTCACTGCTGAAAAGACAAACAATTAGAGATTGGTACTGGAACTTAAAACAATACCAAATATCAATATCGAATAGGAAAAAGTATCATATCGTGTAAGTAAGATCTGTTATACCGATACTGCTTAACCCTATGAAATTGACATAACTGCTACCTGGACACGAAGGCAGCTATTTATCAGCGAAATTTCTGAAGTTGACAAATTCAACAAATTCAAGATGCTGGGAGGCAGGAAATATTGTTAAAAATATTGTTCAGATATCATATGTTTTTAAGGACATATCAATATTGTATTGTATTGTGAAAATTTTGAAGGTGCCAATCCCTACCAGCTAAGATTTAAAATTGTAGTTCATAACATTAGTTTTCCTGACTCACTATTGGAGAAATAGATAAAAAACTAAATTGTTAGACAATAAAAGTTAGTTTTCCTAAATTTAGCAAACCAGGTCAAACTTGAATTTACCTTTCAAATGACTTTACCATTTCACTTTTGTAGTGACAAAAACCCTGTCATTTAAGCCAGTTGTATATGGTGGAGGAAACCGCAGTACCCGGCGAAACCATCGCCTAACCCCAAGTCCCTGGCAACTTTCTAACAAGTCGCGAGTGGAATTCGCACCCTGACAGTGGTGAGAGTTAGCTAGCAGTCAGTGGCAATGCCTTAATAGACCATCAGGAAAAGTTCTTCAGCCAAACGAAAGCGAGACTTTATTCAGAGTTATTTCCTGTCTGAAAAGGCTATCATTCTATCAATGAAAAAGCCTATAAAATATGAGCAGCTATCATTTTATTGATGATAAGATTATGTAAGAGAGAGAATTTTGTATGACATATTCAGACAGAGACACTAATATGTCACTTACGTTTTAGCTGGTGCAATTGGCTGTTCGTCAAAGGGTGCGTTTGTCAAAGGTCGGCCATGTTCTTCTTCTGGAGGAGGAGGAGGCGGAGTGTGCGATAACTCTGGCAACCTAGGGGGCGTTGCCTGTCTCATTGCCTCGGCTGGCTGTGAGCTCTGCGATCCCGAATACTCCAATAGATTGTGCACCTGAAGTTCCTTATACTGCTGAAGCCGCAATTCATCCATTAGCGCTTTAAATTTTTGAGCTTTATCGTAATCCTCGTTCTCCACGGCTTTTCGTTTGTCCACTTCATATTTTCCCAAGCGTTCTCCTACCTTTTGAAGCTCAACTATGACCTGTTTCAATCGTTTGGCAAAGTCATACCTTTCATCTGCAATGATGAGAGGGAAAAAACATCAGTGGCATCAACTTAATGGTCAAAAAAAATGTTTTAACATATTCACTCACAGTCTGATGCATATGTAAATATTTCAATAACAACAAAATATTTTGAGAAATATTTCACTAAAAATTATTGTTCCTGCCAGATTCTTAGCCAGGATTTCAAAAATATGTATCCAAAACAACATTCACAATCAGCTCGTCCAGATTTAGCTACAAATCCCTTTACCAACTGCAAATTATTGTTCCTGCCAGATTCTTAGCCAGGATTTCAAAAATATGTATCCAAAACAACATTCACAATCAGCTCGTCCAGATTTAGCTACAAATCCCTTTACCAACTGCAAATTATTGTTCCTGCCAGATTCTTAGCCAGGATTTCAAAAATATGTATCCAAAACAACATTCACAATCAGCTCGTCCAGATTTAGCTACAAATCCCTTTACCAACTGCAACGAATAGGCTACTGTGCCAAAAAGGACAATTTACACCTAAGCAAGTGTCTTTGCAGATGATTTGCCTGGAAAATATATAGATTTTACTCCACAAAAGTACAAATTTTAAATTCCTCCTAGAAAGATTCTCAGGAAATGATTGTCAAAGGTCCTGGTGAAGTCCCTATTTCCTTTTGTGCTGAACAATCGCTCCTCAAATATTTTTTAAACCATAGTTATCATTTCCAATGCTAAGGCTGCTTTCATCCAAACCATAAGGATGCAAAGATTTTTGAAAACTGTTTAAACCCTGTAATGTTGGTATTCATTAGATAGCCTTCACTGAATCAGGCATGGGGTCAATTACTTTTGAAAGTAATATATTACAATTACAATTACTTTGTATTGGCCCTATTACAATTACAATTACAATTACTTTTGAAAATCCCCATCCTTATTACAATTACAATTACTTTTGAAATGTAATATATTACAATTACTTATTACTTTTCTAGCTACGGTGAATGCGATCCTTTGTCAAAATGTCATAAGTTATCTTTTATTCAGTATGAGTATGTTTTATAACATCTGTTTAATACTTCTCAATGTGTGTAATATGCTGATAGTTCTGAATTGAAGAGTTTAATGTAGATAAACACATATCAAAAATAGAAAGCGGTTAATCCCTACCTGGAAAAGGGGACTTGTATTTCTATAATCCCACAAAGATTACTGACCCCAGTAATGATAAATATTTTGTCTACCATACACTAGGTGGACACTGCTTTGTTTAAATACCTTGTTGATAAGAAAATATGTTTACTTTACGCAGGAGTTCATCTAATAAAGGGTTCATCTGAATCAAAGGTACTGATTAATGAAGGCAAACAGGGAGTGTCCTAGTATTTAAGTCCTGGAGCAAAGATTAATGCGCAAATCCCTCAGTGTTTCAGTATAGAACAAATGTGCACCTCGCATTCACAAAATTATTTAGAAAATGTTCCACCTAAGGAGGTCTGCTTAGTGCTATGCATTTGACAATAAGAGAGTATGTGTAGCCTACAGAGGTGTTTAACCCATTGATGCTTAAGGCTTCATCCAGAAATTGTTGTCTGGATCAATAATACTTTTGACAATAACTTTTTGATTTAGGAATTATTTTACAAAATATTTGAAGGAGAGTTGTTGGTAATGTTTTAGTCAACATTTCTCCTTCAAAATTGTCAGGTTGGTTTTGGCCGCTGTGAGCATTAATGGGTAAAATTAAAGAGATATATTGAAAAATACCAAACCCACAATACTTAATACAGTATAATCTGATAAACAACTCGCTCACCCATCCAAAAAGCCTTTTAAATGAACATAACATTTGGTCTCCTTGAGTTCAGAGTATGCTCAAAAATCCTCATGTACATGTACGTGCAGGTGAGGATTGACAGTGTCTGTGGCTACAGGAAGTTACAATTGCAATTTGAATCACCTGGGCTTTCATTGACCTAGATCATTCATGAAATGATGATACCCCTAAGTCTTGAAGTGTACCAGTTCAAACTGGAAATCTACATATAATTATTCATATCTCATAATAACTATTTGTCACATACATATAGTCAGAAATAAGCTGGGATGTATGTTGAGCAAGTTGTTTGTTCATAGGAGACCATCTAGTCATTTAAGTATTAAATAACACAATATGACAAAGGGATCATTACAAGTCACCATGATTAGAGCACAACTGCTGAAATGTGCCTAATGAGGTTTGATAATTAAATATTGTTAAAGAGGTGAATATGAAGGATATGAAACAGGGCTTTCATGTAGCCTTTAAAGTTTAAAGGAGAACCATTCTGAGAAATAACTCATACAATTTGGGGATGTCTTGAGGGGTGATTTTTTGAGGGTTGTGAGTGTCAGCATAACTCTGACACCCTGTGGTTCTCATTGGGGATTCCACAGCTCTTTGGACTCAGTTCCATTGTACACCTAATGGCAGCTATTCTTATCTTTATCAAATTGCAATTAAATCAACTTCCTTTGGCCTCTGACCTAGATTGAAGTACCTAGACATTGGCAGTAAGACAACCTTACCCTTTAGGAGATGCAGTGAATAAATTCTGCCTTTCAGATGATTTACTAAACCTTTTTTACAGACTTGTTACTGAAATCAATCCTTCACTTCAAATTCAAGCTATTTGAGACAAGGAGTGACAATCCTGTATCTGTATGGATAGGACTATGGAGTCATATGGAAAAGTGACTTGTTTACTGTACAGTAGATTTTTTGGTCATAAATGGGGAAAGTAATAGAAAAGTAATAGAAAATTACTTATTACTTTTGGGGTGAGTCTATTACAATTACTTATTACTTGAAGATTTTGACTATCTATTACTTATTACAGGCTATTACTTTGAAAATCGGTCTATTACCTATTACTTTTCTATTACCTATTACTTATTACCCCATGTCTGCACTGAATACTATGAGATGAGTACCCATATGCCAGGGTTTCAGTCATTTTTCAGGTTTTTTGCATCATTTTGTATTGGCCAAAATCGCAACCAGCAGTATAAGGGTTAAGTCCCTGTATTAAGCAGTATTCATGCCAGCCCTACCTAGGACTGCCTCCTGCAGTATAAGGGTTAAGTCCCTGTATTAACCCTTATGCTGCTGGTGGCTAATTTGACCAACGCAAAATGATGCAAAAAAACATAAAAAAATCACCGAAACCCTGGCACATGGGTACTCATCTGAGAGTACTGAGTAAGGGCTTTCTAATGAATACCAACACAACAGGGTTTAGATGGTTTTCAAAAATCTTTGCATCCTTGTGCCTTTGATGAAAATAGCCTCAGCATTGAAAGGGTTAAATTGTATTCATGCCAGTCTTACCTAGAACTGCCTCCTGTTTTTTCTTGTCTAGTTTCCTGATGATCTGAGCGACCTCGGGGTCTTGGTACATGTCAAACGCCAGGTCGTCTGTGGGATTGGTGTAGTCTGACCTGGGCAAGGCCTGACCCTTGTCCGCATCGGCTGGGTCTAAACTGTAACTCTGGAAAATTGAATCGAAAAAAATAATATGATAATTAAGGTAATGATGAGGTGGTGATAACAATAATGATGATGATAGTAATGATGATCATGATGATGATGATACTAATATAATAATAATAACAATAATGATAGTAATAATTATGAAACATATATGTAAATAATCATAATAACAATAATACTAGTAATAATCATTAATATAACAACAATAATACAGGTCTCAATGCTAAATCATAAGTGTTTAAGCCCTCGTAGGACCAATAACACCTAGGATCTACTGGTGCAAAATTTTTTTTACTGTTCCTACAAATTTTTCTTTAACATAACCAGAGAAAACATTGCAGAAAATTATCTGACATTTATATGTATTTATTTAATCATCATTTATTTCGAAAACATTTGGAACATTCTTGAGGGGACACTTGTTAGCAAGAATGTCTCCAAACGTTTACTGGCCCTGTAGGACTAGTTGAGGTCTTTTTTTACTGGCCCAAAGCCGTTTTAGGATTATTTGCTGGCCAGGGGCAAGCAGTTCACTGTTATTGTTGAGCCATTTTTCTGAACTACCCTGAACAAAGGGTCAATGAGTGCACTTACATAAGGGTCAGCAGGGTCGGTCACCTCCTCACCTATCACATTGATGGCAACCAGCCCAACCTACAACAAGAGAGAACAATAGTATACAAAACAACAATGAAAAAAGACAATAGCAAGAGAATATATAAAAATAGGAAAACTTCCTTACCTTAGCCAATTAATGCTTAAGAGCTACTCTTGAAAAGTTGTTGTCTGTTTCTTTGATACTTTTGACAATAACTCAGAAATTAAGAATGCTTTTAGAAAATATTTGAAGGAGACTTGTTGGAAATGTTCGGATGTACATTTCCCCTTCAAATATTTTCCCAAATATGCTTCTAGATTAAAGATTTCACCAAAATCATCAGGCTGTTTTGGCCACTATGAGTATTAATGGGTTAACCCATTCATATATGTGGGGCCCCAAACTTCCTGATTACTAGTGCTCGGATCCGCCGCTAAAAAACGGCTCGATCAATCGCTGAAACTGCCGAGCGATTAATCGACATATTACGAGCCCTAACAACTCATTGCACATGCGGTGAAATCAACTGCTGAGCGAAATTAATTGCTGTCAATCACGCTAATTTAGAACCGCCCCATGCCTGCCTAAGCCAATGAGCAACTTAAATTGCTGTCAATCACGCTAATTAGAGCAGGCCCATGCCTGCCTAAGCCAATCACGTCCTGCTATCGTGCGATCTCGCTAGGATCCCATGTGGGAAAGACGTCAGCAAGACAAAAAAGATGGCGTATGATTGACGATGTGGCTTTATTTACATTTTCGCCGAACTTGGCGAGCTGTAATGGCGGCTCGAGTGCTCGCCGCCGGCGACGATACGAGCAATAGCTCGAGCCGTCGATTGATCGTACTAGCTCTACTGATTACTCCAGAACTATACCTCATACAATAGCAATTCTGTTGTTTTTGTTACATACATCTATGTTTGATGAACATTTATTGTAAAGCATGGAAATGATGCTTGGTGAGCAGGAAAATTAACAAAAAACTTTCACACAAAACTTTTTATGAATGATATTTCAAAGATATTCCTTAAGTATGTACCTGGTTGTAAAGATTGTGTTTGTTGACAAAACTTTTTATGAATGATATTTCAAAGATATTCCTTAAGTATGTACCTGGTTGTAAAGATTGTGTTTGTTGACATAACTTTTTATGAATGATATTTCAAAGATATTACTTAATGATGTACCTGGTTGTAAAGATTGTGTTTGTTGACAAAACTTTTTATGAATGATATTTCAAAGATATTCCTTAAGTATGTACCTGGTTGTAAAGATTGTGTTTGTTGACATAACTTTTTATGAATGATATTTCAAAGATATTACTTAATGATGTACCTGGTTGTAAAGATTGTGTTTGTTGACAAAACTTTTTATGAATGATATTTCAAAGATATTACTTAATGATGTACCTGGTTGTAAAGATTGTGTTAGTTGACAAAAAATTTTATGAATGATATTTCAAAGATATTCCTTAAGTGTGTACCTGGTTGTAAAGATTGTGTTTGTTGACAAAACTTTTTATGAATGATATTTCAAAGATATTCCTTAAGTATGTACCTGGTTGTAAAGATTGTGTTTTTTGACAAGACTTTTTATGAACGATGTTTCAAAGATATTCCTTAATGATGTACATAGTTGTAAAGATTGTGTTTTTTGATTAGACTTTTTATGAATGATATTTCAAAGATATTCCTTATGACGTACCTGGTTGTAAAGATTGTGTTTGTTGACAAAACTTTTTATGAACGATGTTTCGAAGATATTCCTTAATGATGTACATAGTTGTAAAGATTGTGTTTTTTGATTAGACTTTTTATGAATGATATTTCAAAGATATTCCTTATGACGTACCTGGTTGTAAAGATTGTGTTTGTTGACATGATTTTTATGGATGACGAACTTGATGTAAAGTCCTACAGCATCTACGTGCACCGATTTCAGCTCTCGCGCCTTGAACGATGTTTTTTCATTACTGGACAGATCCACATACCTTCGAAAAAAAAGAGAAAGTGAAATATCAAAAAAAGTTTCAAAACTATGATAACATTGAATATATATATATATATATATATATATATATATATATATATATATATATATATATATATATATATATATATATATATATATATATATATATATATATATATATATATTTGTGATTGTAGCAACAGTAACCTGGAAAACTGTGCATGCATAGATGCTTGAGAGACGATCAAATTCTTTTAAAGAAGAGACTGGCTAGCATTTTAACCCAGTAATACTTACGAGTTCCTCCAGAAAGTGTTGTCTGGATCTATGACATAGTTTTGACAATAACTTTGAAGTTGTGTGTGGTTTTACAAAATATTTGAACAAGAGTTGTAGCAAAATGTCTTGATTGATATTTCTCCATCAAATACGTTTCTGACTTTGCTTTTGCCTGCAAAATATCATTAAAATTGAGGGAGTTGCAGCTAATGTCTTGATTGAATCATTAAAATTGAGAGGCTGCTTCTGGCCATTGAACACTAATAGATACCCCCCATCCCCCCCAGGCAGTTTCCTGAAAACCTCCTTTTTTTTCCAAATTTTTCAATAATGAATTTTCAATTTTGACTTTTGGAGTGTAATAACCATATAGTTTCCTAGCAAACCATCTCCTATGGCATAGCTGAAGTGTAAAATGCCCTTTTTGACATAATAGTCTACTAAATGTAGTTGGTATAAGGATTTAAAGTAGATTAGTAACTAAATCTGGACAGGCAGAACTTTTAGAATTGCTGTTTTGGACAGGCATTTTTTGAAATCCTGGCTAAGACCCTGCCCCCCCCCCCCCCCCCCCCCCCCCCACACAACAACTTGAGAAAATATATAATAGGCTATCAGTATATTATACTTGATTTGAGGTTTATTTTGGTATATTATATGACTATGGTGGACCAAAATTTTATAAGGTCATCAAAGATTAGCAACCTGGTAATGGATTTTAGTAAATAACTCCCATTAGGCCTAAAAAAAGAAATTGTTTGTTTCCTGTAACGGTCCGAAAAAAAATAGGGTAGGTAGGTCGGTAATTTTTTTTTTTTTGCATTATTTTTTTGGTCAAAAATGTGTGTTTTATGCATGTTTTTCGTTGATTGGGATTTGGGAGGGCGCATAATAACTTTAGGGTAGGGATTATTTTGAATAAAAACTTGTTAGGGTAGGGTTACAGGAAACAAACAACTTTTTTTTCTAGGCCTTACAATTTGGGATCAGGTATTGTGGGCATAATTAAACGTTGGACTCACAAGGGTTAAGTGTTATACATTTCTAATCAATTTAGAGGTTTACTTTTGATTTGTTTCCTTTCCTTTCCTTTCTCATATGTGATTTTGCTAGGCTTATTTATATAAAAATAGCAACAAAATGGATAAATATTCACAAGGATTTTCATTGTTAATTCTGAAACTCACCCAAGCCTAGTATAGCGAGCATTTTGAAGATTAGCTTTGGTTGCAGCAGGAACATCGCCAACATAAATCTCTATCTTGGTCGCTGTAACAGAGAAATGTATTTTGGCCAATTATTTCAATTTATCATACAATCCTTACAACATTCCTGTTCATAGAAATTTTAAGCATGGGGTTCAGGAGAGTTTTATAAGTTCCACAGATGTAAGGCTGAGTTCTACTAGTCTTGCATCCAATGACAAATAAATACATAAATATATGTACATGGATGTATTGTATTCTAGGGATCATTAACAAGAAATGCCAAGTTTGCCCCTTAACGGCATAACCCTTACCTAGGGGTAGGTACCGGTACTCAATAATATACCAAATACTGGTATCGAAAGGGAAACAGTAGCATATCAAAAAAGGTAAGTATCATATTGTATCGCTTTAGATTTAAGATATATCAGTGTTACACGTTTGTGGTAGTCTCCATGCAAAGGGAGTTTATTGTATATATAAGCAAAATTTTCGGAACTTACAGAGGCAGGCAGTTTCATTACAAATATTGTTAAGGTATCGTATTGTTAAGGAAATATCTATATCTGACATGTAGTATCGTGAAAATTTCAAAGGTGCAAATCCCTTATATACTGTACACTGTACCTATCAAAAACTGATGACTAAGAAGTTGTATCTTTTTGAGTCGCGAACGCTTGCTGAGTTGAACCACCAAGTCCTGAGGATAGAGACAAAATTTTGCTGCTTGCCATCCCTTGATGGTGGGCCCATGATTGTTGAGCTCCGACGCCCGGTGGCCATCGTCTTGACCAGAAACGTGAATCACGTTAAACTTCAACTTTCCAGGCATGCTGACTCACCTACAAATATATAGGAGATAGAAATAGCAAAAACCACTTCATAGGAATTGACAGCATTTATATAAACCCCTCCTTTTAAAAGGCATCCATGATAGCTTAATGAACAAAATTAATCATGTTCAAAATTAGAAATACTTAGTTAAGGTTCAACATGAATTAACATGTACATTTTTAAATGAATATGTACTAGTATTATCATTATTATTATCATAATTACTATAATTATTATCATTATTTATAATCATAAATATACCATTACTAATCGAAGTACACAATATTATTCGGGTTCAGATGCAAAGAATTCTTTTGTATTGATTTTAAAACCAGAATTATACTTAATCGATTCGGGTCGATTTTTTGGGGTCTATCTGATGTGATTTTAAGGTGAAAAATTTCAGTTGATCTTCAAAATTGTCAAAATTCATACCTTTTTTATATCACTTATATATCTAACATATCTTCTCTAGATAAATATCTCATCTAGATAAACATCTGCTGAAGTACATGCATATCATTTTCCTCTGGAGGGCCAATTAACTCCTGGATACAATTAGGCCTAGTACCCACAATGCCAATTGTCTGCCCAACAATCCTTGGATACAATTCAGGGCTTGACAATCCCCAGAAGGACCAGGTAGGCTGGCGGGGCTACCTGAACCCCAAATCAGGTAGTCCCGCCAGCATTTTAGGTAGCCCCGCCATTTATTCCAAAAAGGCAATTAGGTTCTTTTTCCACCTTTTCATGTTAGTAATGGTACTTATGCTTTTTTTCTTCTATTTTGTAGATTGCATGCTTAAATGATGCTATATTTTTCTTTTTTTCACGACCATTTTGTAGCATTTTAGTCGGGAACTTCCTCAGGATTCAGGTAGTCCAGCGGGACTACCTGAATCCATCTTTAGGTAGCCCGACAGGGCTGTTTTGGGAAATCAGATCTCCCGGGAGATGGGACTATGCTATATGTTGAGCCCTGCAATTATATAGGGAACAGGGGTTGCAGTCCAGAATACAATGCATTGCCATGATTGTGACCAGTAATAGCAATGATTTCTTGAATATGATCCTATGTAAAATAATCATTAAAATGATTACATGTAGTATCGAAAGATTTGATCATAGGCATTCAGTCACTCAGTCAGTGACTTGTTTTCTCTGAAATCAGGAGATCTCATACCCAAGAGAGAATGCGTACAAGTGAGTTTGTTACCATTTTTTTCATAATAACTGAATTTGCCAACAGAATTTAGCGAAACTGGATGCAACTGTAGCCATGGATGTCTGCTTTAAGATTATCTAAACTTTATTAAGATCAGACTTTGCATTGCTTAAAAACACAAGGAAACAGCCATTGCAAAGCTCCAATTCCTGAAAATTCACTGTCATCATTGAGGTCTGTGCGGGACACCCTATTACTTACAAACTAATTAATCAAGATTCAGTGCTAAAAGCGCCCCTAAACCACTTAATATTTGTTTTAGATAGAGTGGTTATGCTCACTGAAATGCAAGAACACACTTCCGCATCCAGAGGTCAGTTTTATCTTCACTTTTAAAATCACACAGATAAAGGCCATATTGTACCTTAGATGAAGAAAAGAATGGATATGTAGTGAGAGACCAATTACTATATGAGCTATAGTGAAGGGCTGGACTCATGCCTTTTTAAGTTCAAAATTTTTGTATGAAGACCCAAAGAAAATGGCTGTATAGATACATGTATGTGGTCTCATTTAAAAGAGATTTGAGATTTGTTTTGGCTAATTTTTCTGGGGTTTCTTCATTTATTTGTGGCATTATCACCATGTTTATGGTTGGTAAATAAAATACTTCCTTTTCCCGTAGATGAAGAAAAGAATTACTATATGAGCTATAGTAAAGGGCTGGACTCATGCCAGAGCTAGGTCACTGATCAGCATTGGGTCACGAGATAACAAGGACCAATCAATTTAGGCTATGGTATCATTTACATTACAGAGAAACCTGATCGCCAGCATCAACTGAGCATGCGCAGTGCACACATTTAGGGGTATTAGTTGACACTGGTTGAGGCTAGCCTGTTCATAGATCGAGCAACTCTATCGTCGGGTATGCCGTTGTTTACATTCTGCGATTGATAAGCCATAACCACATTAGAGAAAGGTGTGAGAAGGTGATAGGTTTGATATGGGAAATGATGGACAGTGCTGCTCGACTAGTCATGCCTCAAATTCAATGGCGGAACGGACACGGCGAAAATTATCGCTTCCAGCCAAAAAGCTCTCACTCTGGGCGGATTTGAGTGCTGTAAAAGCTGCACAAGGGAAACTAACAAGGTAAGGAACCAAATTCAGTTGGTTTGGGTGACCAGACTGGCCTAGAAATGTCCGAGCCCAGTTTTTTGGGCGCAGTGGAAAAGTTTTGCATTGGCCTTTCTCTATCGTGGGTATGGCCTATCAATCTCAGAATGTAAACAACGGCATACCCGACGATAGAGTTGCTCGATCTAGCCTGTTCAGGGAGACCAGCTGGTTTCATATCCACTAGACCCGGTTTGTGTCTCTATCCAGGCCAGCTGTTCTTAATACTGACGTCTATATGGCCTTCAGAGACACGGTACCAGTGCATTGTAAAAATCTGTCATCTGTCCGGTGAATTCACCGGAGTGGATTTCTCGCGTGATAAGGCGAGTGTCACGGCCAGACTTAAACCAATGAATCATGTACATGTTTGACTATATATATGCCCTAAGTCGGCAGGTGACAATGGCTGAAGTGTTTAATAATCTTAGAAAGAAGTTCTGAAGTGGCAATTTCCGTCATTTTAAATTTCCGACATTTGCTTTAGGCCTGACTAATCGAGCACCTGCCAAGACATTAGGAGCGTCTGTTCGCATATAAAATACGAGATTTATGGGCCATCGTCAATTTCACTTTGGATACAAGATTATGCTGACGAAATCTCTAGGTTACGCAGTCTCTTGGTTACGATTTATCTTGGGTACGAAATCTCCAGATATGCTCTTCAACTTGTCTCACTGTAGTCTCAGTGCCAGTGTCAGCAGGTCAGTGTCAGTGGAATTTCGAACATTCAACATATAAAAACGGATACTGCTGTTGGCGCCTACATTTCACGTGGAATATTCCGTTAGCTTCGTACATTTGAAATTAGATAGGTTAATCACTTGATCTGTTGATTAGATAATTACCTGATCAGTTTCTTAATTCACAATTTAACATAATTGTTGAAAAATCTCAAATGAATGGAACGTTGTGGGTGCCAAGATTTCTTGACGACGAAAATTGTGTACGTGATACTCTCTACTACTTTAAAAGCCAGTAATTTGATGATTGCACAAATTACTTTTAGCAATATCACAATTGAATTAATCAATTGATGAGATAATTCTTTATGGTGAAGCCACTGCTAAATTCTCTGAATTCTAGCTTTACGCGATAAAAGGTCGAAATGTTCAGAGAGTATCTCAAGACACCTAGCGGTAATTTCAAGAACTAAGCAATCAATATGGGAGAACGATTGCCACAGACTTAAAGCATACCGGTACACCGGTGACTGTAAGCCATACTTGTTCTTGTCTTGAGTCGCACGCCCTTTCACGTAGAGCCTCCTAGTAAGTTGCAGAATAGTTCATATCCAGTAGAGTCTCAGCAGATAAGAGTTATGAGAATACGCCTTCTGCAATGTAATTTGTACATGTACCGCTTAGTTAACATGAATACCGCCTGTAGGCCCTCCATATGCCTAGTGTCATAGTCAGTGATTGTTGAGGGATCTAGTAGTGAGTCTACTTCAAGCTCGCTTATTTCTATGCCAAGGTTATTCCGGATGCAGTCCTGGATCTTCGGGAGATAGGTATCTCTGATGTCATCCAGGGCTTTGCACTGGAGTAGGAAGTGTGATCTATTTTCTGCCCCGGAGTGGCAGAGTGGGCAATCTGGGCTGACGGTGAATTGGTTGAAGGTCGCACGGTTTGCCTGCAGCCGATATGTGCCTGTTGCCAGTCGAGCATTGATGATGGCTTGCTGAGTGGAGATAGAGTCGTGGTTGCCGGTTTCCCAGATAGGGTGCGCTTTCTTGAAGAGTTTATCTTGACAGCCGAGGTAGCGCAGGCTGGGGTATGAGGCTGCACTCTCGACTAGGCTCCTCTCCCATGTCTCTTCAATACAGGTTTTCATGTAGGAAGCCCATATTGCTGGATCCAGATCCCTGCTTAAGCATTCTCCTGGTGAGTAGAATGGGTATTTTGAGAGTCTCTTCTGGGCGTATATGAACCAGGATTTGGAGCGTGAGGATTTAGTAGCAAAGCGATGGAGTGCCAGCTGTCGGATTGAGCTGTCCCCTAGTGCAGCTGCCAGTAGGGAGACAAGATTCTTGTCATATGTGGCCTCGATTGGGCACAATCCAATCAGGATGTAGGGTGCTGGGTTGGCCACATTGTCTGGTAGCGACTGGACTTGCTTGAGGAGGGATCTAAAGTATGTCTCGATTGAGTTGAATTGTTTCTGGGTAAGGACCATAGTCTCTAATCCATATAGGAGTCTTGGAACGATGTAGGCTTGAAGCAGAGATCTGGCAGACTTGGGGTTCATGCCGTTGATGCCGTGTAAGCCCGGCCCCATCAGTGCGTATGTTGCTCTTCTGGCAGTTTTGATTTTTTTCTCAATAGTGGCATCTGGGCAGTGACGGTTGTCAGTTCTCTCTATCCCAAGGTGGATCAAGGATTCTACATAGGGCACGGGAGTGGTGTTGATCAAGAGTTGCTCTTTGCCAACCTTGCCATGGCTGACAGTTTTTGATTTCGTGGGGTGGATATCATAATGATTGTCCTCTGCAAAGCCAGTGACTAAGGAAAGCTGTGTCTGTTGTGCCAGTTCACCATCGCTAGCAAGAATAATGTCATCAGCACATGTGGGGAAGCCAGCATTGTAGATTCCAAGGCAACTTCCGGATGCCATCTTCCTGAGGGCAGTGAGGAGAGGGTTGATGTAGACCTTGTATTCTAGAGGTGACAGGATGCGACCTTGGCCCACCCCTTGTAGGATTGAGATAGGTGGACCGAATTGGCCTTGTACCCGCACTTTGGCTTCAGAATTTGTCAGGAGATCAACATACATTTCAGGCGGTGATTCGGTTTAAATACGATCGAACATACACAACAAAAGGGAAATGGAAGCAGCTGTCAAGTGAGCAGTGACCCGGAAATTGTTTGGATTGATTGTCTGTGCTCAGACAATCAAGATGAGGCCATACAAGCTCCGATTAATCAGTCCTTCTCCAAAGCTAATTGGTATCGGCGCCGCTTCTCTCCAGCAGCTTAAACAGAAAGGATGCCTGAAGCTTCAGGTAAGACAACGCCCTACACTGTAGGCTACAGCAATTAAAATACCAGCAAGGAGGCTAATTCATTGGACTAGAGTTCTTGATGATAAATACATAATTGTCAAATCCAGATTAATGATTAATGGTATGATATGGGGCTCGGGACCTTCGTTCTTTGTTTCGGTGATATATCAGTATATTGGTCTATGTGCAAGAAACCCCCAATAAAGTATATGTTTTATGAAAGCTGATATTCTGGAGAGGTCAATTTTTCTAAACTTATCTTGTTATATATGGCAATCAGAAATGCCCTAAAGTAAGCATTTATGGAATATTCCATAGATGATTTATGGAATTCCATAATTGGTAAATATATTGATGAAATTCCATAAATGATTTATGAATATTATTTTTTTGGAATTCCATAAGTCATTTTATGGAAGTCCATGATAGTACCCATACATGCCAAATATGGTATTCCATAAATCAAATTTGGAATTCCATAAATAATTTATGGAATTCCAAAATTGCATAAGATTTATGGAATTCTATAAATCATTTATGGAATTCCATGATTATGCACATTTATTGAATTCCATAAATCATTTATGGAATTCGATAATTAAACAAAATTTATGGAATTCAATAAATGCAAAACTTTAGGGGACTTAGGCTTGCCAAAATCTTGTGAAACCTTCAAAAAATTTCGAAGGACTGAGATGTGGATTTCTAATACATATATGTTATTGGAGACCAATGTGCCAGGTTTGTGTCGTCTAATCAGGTCAACCTATCATTTTACTTGTTTGTCTATGTGGCATCCTTTCTGTCACTCGCATTCAATAAGTGAGACATCCCTCCAGCAGCTTTGGAAGATTTTTATCATAGCTTGGATATGTGTCTCTACAAAGGACTTCTATATAGCAGAACTAGAATGGTTTGATAACAACTAATTTGCATTTAACACTTGCGACCTTCAATTATACATCATGATGAAGCACACTTTTGCAGATCTCAATGAAACCTCTGATTGGAATATAATTCTAACTAAAGCTCCAATCCAGTAAGCTCAGTGAAATCAGGGTGCAATAGAAGTCCCAAAACATTACTTGCCGAGCTGGGCAAGCTGCCCCTTAAGTTTACTTGGCCTGCCGGCACTTTGACTTTCCCTGCCACTCTTATTAAACAAAGCTGATCGAGTGACATTGCGAGGACTCTGCCCAAAACATCTCTTGCCAAGCGAGGCAAGTCAGGGTCTTGTTCTGCTTGCCCGATTGCCGTTTTTTGTTTTGGCTGAATTCACTTGCAACTTGCAAGGGGCAAGTGGTTATGTTGCATGTTGGAAATGTAAATGATGAAAATATACCACATGTAAATAGTAATTCTCAAATCATTATAGAATGGATATTTAGTTAACCTACCCTTTACGTCATAATAACCTGTCAATTATCATTATATAAAATATGCCATACATGACAATTGTATTATTGTAGTAATTAATGGAAATCATGACCTTTACAAGTAGCCACCCGAATAGAATGAGAATAGAATAAATGTGTTCAGAAGGATTGTATGGGCTGGTAGTAACATGCCTAATTGTTATATATAATTTGTGTTGTATTATGTAACTCTAAGCAGGTTAAACACAAGTGGATTTCGTGGTACACTAGGATAATAATAATAATAATAATAGTAATGATAATAATAATAATAATAATAATAATAATAATAATAATAATAATAATAATAATAATAATAATAATAAGGCTCTCTGGCATGTTAACAAGTAGTCTGAAGTTCCCAGGGTTACAAAGTAAAAGAGTACATTGCTTCTAGGTATCAAAATTTGAAGGAAGCAGGGTGCAACATAGGTTGCAAAACATTATTTTCTGAGTGGGGCAAGCTGGCCCTAAAGTTGACTTGCCCCGCCAGCACTTCCACTGGCCCTGCCACTGGAGAAAATTGATGTAAGAATCTAGACTTAATTCTTTGGGTGTTCTATACTTAGAAATCTATAGATAGACAACTCTAGCTTTCTTCTCCTAAGACCATGAGGAGAACATTCAGGTAAGAATATAGCCTTAATTCTATGGGTGATCTATGCTGAGAAATGTATAGATAGACAACTATAGCTTTCTTCTGCTAAGACCAGGAGAAAGTTCAGGTAAGAATCTAAGAATCAAATTGAGAAATCTATAGGTAAACAATATCATCTTTTTCCTACTATGACCAGCCGAAAATTCAGGTAAGAATATAGACTTTACATTCTATGGGTGTTCAATGATGTGAAATATGTATAGATAGACATCTCTTGAAAGCTTTCTTCTGCTAAGACCAGGAGATAATTCAGCTAAGAATCTAGGCTTAATTATATGGGTGTTCCCTACTGAGAATTCTTTAGATGGGCAACTGTGACCATGCATGCTTTATAATTCTATAGTTATTTTCAAAAGTATAAAAGCTCCAGTCGACTCTCGTCAATGAGATCTACTGGCACAAATGGTTTTACATCTGTACTCGGTGACCTAGATCCAAATGATGCATACAGTACGCAGGTATTAACAGCTAGGCCCTTAATTGCCTATCTGCACTCAATGACCTTTCTAAATTGCCTGTACTCTAACTGCACTTGTCTGTCTATTTCTGTCTCTTGCTTAACCCCTTCCTGCCTGCAGCAGCCTAAACAGATTGATAATGATTGTAGTATCATTCTGGGAAAAACCAGGGAGAATCTATTTAAAGGTATAAAAGGTATTCAGTTTATAGTCATGTATCCACCGAAGCACTCACACAACCTTCCTCCCCTAGCAGGCCTGTACACATGGATACCATTTCAATCCCCCTGGGGATATTCCAGAGCAACTGGCAGCATATAGCTCACAAGCTCTTTGCACTGCCTTATTTATGCTAGGGACCCGTTTTGCAGCTGTGTAGACTGAAGCAATATCGAATTAACTGTCTTGCCCAAGGACATACCAAAGTGCCACGGCCGGGAATTGAACCAACGACCTACTGGACCTATTTATAGTGATAGTAGATATCTCTTGAAAAACATAGTTTGGCATATATTTGAAATATTAATCAGAATGAAGCATATTGTTATCAATACTAGTCAATACCAGTCCACATACCATGTCAATATTAAAGCAGTTTAATTAATGCATACTTTGTGCATCCCTGCATTTATCAATCTGCTCTCCATCATTTGGACATTTTATCCCTATGGTAGTATACAGGTGAACTTGGATATGACGGACCACTATACATCAGATTTTTGCATATGACGGACGATATGATTGGTCCCCGTATAAGTCTGATGCATATCAAGTATTCGTCATATGTATATGACAGATTTTGCATATGACAGACCAATTTTCCTGGTCCCATTTAGTCCATCATATCCATTAGTTCACCTGCATACTTTGTGCATCCCTGCATTTATCAATCTGCTCTCCATCATTTGGACATGTTATCCCTATGGTAGTATCGTACAACCTGCTGTCATGATAGCTTGTCTTTCAAAACCAGTATGCAATAATCAAACTGCACATCAAAGGCAGCTGCCTGCTGAATGCATTATTAATTTTCTGTATCCAAAATTAACATGGTATACTGTAGGTAGAAAGAGTTGGAAGTGATCAATATATAGACACAGTGTCTTTGTACCACACCTTAGGAATGAGTTCCCTGACAACATCAAGGCTGCTGTTTAAGTGTGCAACACTTCAATACACAGCTGAAGGCATTACTTTTTCGAAAGGAGTTTATCTGACTATATGAACGATAAACGTCTGTCCACTAACTATTGTTTATAAAGTGCCTTGCAACATTATAGGTGGAAAGGGTGCTATATCAAATATCAATTATCATACTTATTATAATTATTATTATTATTATTATTATTATTATTATTATTATTATTATTATTATTATTATTATCATTATAATTATCATTATCATTATCATCATTATCATTATAATTATAATTATTATTATTATTATTATTATTATTATTATTATTATTATTATTATTATTATTATTATTATATTAAGTGTCCTTTCATGCTTGGCTAATTTCTCATTTCAGTGGATGAGGTGCTGGTTAGAGAGGCATTGAATGTAGTGCTGCAGGAGAGAAAGAACCCTGTGGTGCTCCAAGGCTTGAGGGATCTGATGGCCAGGGACGAGGCAGTGTCGGTGCTATTAGAACCACGACCAGGAAGTCCACTACCAGGAAGGCCACCTCCTGTTATATTTTCTATGGGAGAACATCCAGCGTTGATCAGAAAATTTGAAACAAGGGACGCACATAAAGACTGGTTTAGAGGTGAGTTTGGAGTGTGGAATTTTGCCTAACCTCACGTTGCTGCATGATTCATATGGAGATATTTTGATAACAGATCAACATAAAGACTGGTTTAGAGGTGAGAGTTATGATTATATTGCCTATGGTCTTAAACCCTTCCAATGCTAAGGCTACTTTCCTCTAAAGCACAAAGACACAAAGATTTTTGAAAACCATCTTAACCCAGTCATGTCGATATTCATTTGAAGGTTCTCTCAGATGAGTACCCTTGTGCCAGGGTTTCAATCATCTTTTGAGGTTTTTTGCATCATTTTGTATGGGCCAAATTACCCTCTAGTAGCATAAAGTTTAAGTCTTTATTCACCTGTTCAATACCTGCTATAGGCATAGATATGAATACAATGCATAACGAACCGTGCACCAATGCCAAAACCCAGACTGTGTCGTGTAGTTGCAATTTGTTCATGCATAGTCTTAGCTAGCAGGGCGTCTGGGCATCATCATAATTGGACACCCAAACCCTAATAAAAAACTCAGGACACCCAATTTTCAAGCACATAATTGAATATGTTTAACGCCTAAATACAATTCCATTGTATGAGGATTTTATGCTATATTGCAATATATAATAAGTAAATTCATGTTTATGTTTGTAAATTGAGTATATTAGGGCCTCCCTTGGAAAATAGTGTGCCCCAAAACTTTGCAATTGCCAATTTTGGCCACCCAATTTCTAAATCCTGGCTAAGGCACTGGTTCGAGAGTGTCAGAATGTTCAAATCTTAAAACACGGAAAATCAATCATGGATTTCAGTCATCAGTGATCCGCGTTAGTTTTAGTGGCTGTAGTGCAAAGTTGGTTCAAAGAATTATCACCAGATGGCACTGTATCCTATATTCCCTCATTACAGACAAACTCAATTGATGGAGTTCATGTTTAATGGATTCCGTACCGATACATACTGGGAAAGTCAGAAAGATTTAATTGGGTCCGAATGCCAGAGTCCTCATAATTCTTATCAAAGAAACTGGTCTTTAGAATATCTTCATTTTCATCATTATGTATGGCCTAGCTACTAGGCGTTACTCTGCTTTTCCATGAATTTTACATATAGATTTATGCCTGCACCATACTATGTGTTTTAGACAAATTAGCCACCAGCAGCAAAAGGGTTAATTAATTGGCCCTAAAGATGTCCCTACCTTTATATTACAGGAGTGGATTCCCGCTTTAAGGACAAGTCATCTGTGATGAGATACAGCGCCCAGACCAGAATGAGGAATTACCTTAAAACAGTCAGTGCTAGGAATACAAACTATCAAAGGCTTATAAGACTAATCTTCTACTAGATGAGTCCACATGTCTATGGCCAGGAGAATCTATAAATAGAACCTGATTCTTGTATGCATGGGACGCTTCTGGGGAAGAACTGCAGGAGAATGCTTCATGTTACCAGCCGGTTCTTCGGTTCTCGTTAAAAGTTTTTAATATCGTTAAAAGGCAATAAAAGTACTGGCCTTTGGGCTGGAGTGTTGGCTATTTTTATACCTTAAAAGAATTTGGTTGTGTAGCCGTTTTGGCTAAGTTGAACGCCTTTGTCTCATAAGCCTTTGATAGTAAGGCTTGAATGTTGGTTAACCCATTCATACCTGGAAATCTTGACAAATAACATCTGAACCTGTCATTCTTTTGAAAATGACTGGAAATCTTGACAAATGTCATCTGAATCTGTGTTTCTTTTGAAAATGACTGGAAATAATCATAATTTGGAAAATTATTTGATAGAGAAGAGAGTAGTTGGTATCAGATCAAATAAATTCCTTCAAATATTTTCTGAAAACTCTTTTGTTTGAGAGATAACACCAGATAGTTAGGCAGTTTTTGGGCACTTCAGGCCTATAAGAGTGAAGCATTCAACTATTAATGTTTTGACAGAGTTTCAAGTTTGCCCAAAATATGATCATGTGGCCTTCTAATTTGCACAAACTTTCAGGCTTGAACAATGCCAGTACATAGCAATCATTGAACAAGAAAGTGATGTTATGTTTAAGGCCTTAGCCAGAAGGGCTTCTGGGTGTCATTTGGACACCCAGACGCCCTGCTGGCTAACTTTTAGAGAAACTATTACCCCATTATTACTCACAGCGGGCAAAAGCAGCCTGACAATTTTGGTGAAATCTTTCAAGCAAAAGTATAATGAGGAAAATATTTGAAAGAGAATTTTTTATCAGAACGATACCAGCAAATCTGCTAGAAATATTTTGTAAAATGATTCTTAACTCCTTTGTTATTGTCAAAGGTAGCAGAGACCAGACAACAATGCCTTAGAAGGACTCTCCAGTGTTATTGGGTTGAGCATGAATTTGTTAACTCTCACGATGCTGAGGCTACTTTCGTCCAAAACACAAGGACGCCTGTCATGTTGGTATTTATTGGATAGCTCTTGCTTAGTACCCTCAGATGAGTACCCTTGTGTCAGGGTTTCTGTAATTTTTCAGGGTTTTTGTTTTGACCAAATTAGCAACCAGCAGTATAAGGGTTAAGGTCTGTTATTTTGTTGTTTACTCAAGCTGTTTTACAGTTGGCCCCTTCCATGGGGAAATATTTGCACAGATTGGTAGTGTCAGGAATCATCCTTATATTTTTTAGCTCAATCAACCATTCAGCATTTTGTAGATCAATCAGTTATTATTGAATATTTCTAGTGGGTAACTAAAACATCTGTGTCAGAACACTGGTCATCAAGCATGCTTCCCATTTTAGTGGCATTTCTGTGACATTTAGGGGAAATTCAGCAGCAGTGATTATTCTTTTCATGATCGATTACACCATCATTTGTGGCATAACATTTGATTGATCTGTTGTATGATTAATCTTAACCAATTCATGCCTGGTGATCTACTTGATCAATGTTGGCTGGTCTTGTCATCCTTTTGAAATTAACTTTTTGAAAGAAGGAGAAATTCTCTAAACATTTGAGGGGGAGTCGTAACAGTTCTGATGAATAATTCTACAAATATTTTTTATTTGTTGCTTTCTTGCTAGGGAGATGCCACAAAATTGCTTGGAAGTTTTGGTAGCTACATGCTTGAATGGGTAAACACTAAAGAACACTACAAATGGTTTCAACAACTGTCCATTCCTTTTCAGGCCAAGGACTTTGTATCAAGTCAGCATGGTGATAAGTCTACCATGGAGAAGGCCCTGATGGAAATGCAGACAGCGCTGAAGAAGAATGACTTCAATGGCCATTTCTTCATGCGCGATAAGTGGCTGAGCTATTCCGTGTATTGTACCAGGATGTGCGATAGGTTCGGGGTGTTTGACTGTGAAGGGGAGTTTGATGCGGAAACGTGTTATTGCAGACACCAGATAGACCCGTACCAGAGCAGGGAAAAAAGAATAGTCTTCAGTACCTGGAACCTGGACCATGTGTAAGTAGGACTCTTATCGATACCGGGAGTGTCGATGAGCCAGCAAGAAAATCCTTGCTGATTATTGATATTTTGGACATCCCAAGATATCGATTCATTTGTAAATTACATTGAGTAGTGACGCATTGGTGTGTACCAGAATAAACACAAAAACATTGTAATTCAGCTGTCACAATTGATATCTTCATGCCACTCAACACGGGACTTCGGGGGAAGCCACCCAGATGCAATATACACATGTTGGGGGGGGGGGGGGAGGGGGGGATCAATCCGTCAAAAAAACACCCAACGTGCAAACCGGCGACATGCCAAATGAGCACATTACTTGTGATGATGTAGTGATCAGCAGTTACAGGTAACATAAATATGAATCAGTGTACCATATCGCTAATATTTTTATCGATTATAGAATCGGTAGAAAATTCTTATCATTGACAGCCCTAGATGTGTAAGGCTCTTTTTCTAACATAGCAAATTCACTAGAATATAAGTATTAGGGATCGGTGCTGATATAATGAGGAAAAATGTCCTCTGGAACCAAATGCCCATGGACACCTTTTTCCAGAATGAATTTTCCAGGGACTATTTAAGTTTCAGGAAACTAAGGACCAATCTAGATTTTGAATGTCCAACCATACAGTGTTGAACTCATAAAAATAATTATCCTGGTTAAAAGTATCATAGTTTAAGATCTCCAAAGGGAAAATTGGGCTCCTAATCTGCATAGAAAGAATGGACTAGAGCAACTCCATAGCTGCTCTAGCATTACTCTAAAGCTGCTCTAAATTTAAAGCTGCTTTGAAGCAGTTCTATACATGTTCTAGAGGGACAATTCGGTTTTGCTCTTAAGCAGCACGTTAATGGACTAGGAGCTTCTTTGCTGCTGCAGTGTGGATCTGTCTATGGATACCCTGCATCTTAAATATCCCTTGGTCCTCTTTGGGTCTGAAGGCTCTGCTCTTACTCTCCCACCATTTCTTCTTTCACCTAGACTAATTATGCTTTGTCATTGTTCTTCAGCAATGACAAAGGACCACTTTTTGCTAATATCTCATGGCACTGAATGGCCTTTGTGTGTCATTGTGCCTTTAACCCTTATGCTGGTGGTGGATAATTTGGCCAAAATAAAATGATGCAGAAATCCCGAAAAATTACTGAAACCCTAGAACATGGGTACTTATTTGAGAGAACTCAGCAAGAGCTATCCAATGAGTTCCATCATGACAGGGTTTAGATAATTTTCAAATATTTTTTGCAATATTGTGCTTTTGACAAAATTAGACTCAGCATCACAAGGGTTAAAAACTTGTTCATTCATTCATTTGCTGCTAGTTAATACAGGGTCAGGTGTAAAGCTACTCTGAAGCAATATTCTAACCAGATTCAAAGCAGCTTCTAAGTATCTTTGAAATATCTAGAGTAGCTTCAGAATAATTAACTCTGCATTGACAACATATTCAAATGTTCTACAAAATTAACAAACAATTTCACATTCTTGCTTGACAAGTTGAATAAAAGCACTATACATATATAGCATTGTAGTAAATGCAACCAATAAAACTATAATGATGTGTTTTTTTATGCATGAATGTTATCCGCCTTCATTAAATGGTTAAAAACAACATGACATTTCATTAAAACACTTCTCCTCTCTTTTCAGCATAGAAAAGTCAAGACAGATTTTACCCACCTTCTTGGAGGCTTGCCAAAATGCCAGTGCTACACAGCAGGTGAATTGGGAATACTTTTACCAGCTTCTCTTCACACGGGAGAATCTCAAACTTGTACATATCGCCTGCCATCGCAAGGATGAACATACAGGCAAGGAATGTGACAGAAATCAGATATATAAATGAAGCTAGGATGAGACAGGAATATTGTGATGGTAATCCACACAGGAATGTGCATACCGTATTCAGCTGATTAAGCGCACCTAACCGATTAAGAGCACATCCCTATTTTTCACGGAGAGCGGGGGAACGGCGAGCCCAACTATCATGTAAAACTTCCCCCCAGAAGAAGTGAGAAAAGCAAAATCACATACCTTTCCTCTTGCCAGCATCGAGTTCTGCCATATCTCCAGTTCCTTCGCGTTCTCACTGTTCATATTCGACGCATCATCATGCTATTGACCAATCGTCTGAGTAAGCTGAACAGCAAGAGCGCAAAGGTAATATAATGGCCAATACACTACGATCGGGGTGTGCGGAAAAACTGCAGATTGCTGGCACCCCTTCTACAGAAAATTTTCCCAAAGTCCTCCTGCACTGTGCGCTTAATCGGAAGAATGTGGTATGTGATAGAAATCAGATATTCACACAGGGGCAAAAACATTATTGTTGAGGTACTGTATACCATGTGGTAGTATAATCAATGCCTACTTTGCACATCCCTGTCATCCGCATTTATTAAACATCACTTCATTTTTTGACAGTTGATTGCTATGCTAGTATCTTACACGATACTGACATGATAGCTTGACATTCAACACCTGTACGCAGAAGTCAAACTATCAAACTGTACATCGAAGGCAGCTGCCTGCTGAGTGCACTATTTAATATGCTCAAAATATACTCAATATGCACTATATCTACACAGGTAAAAATTGACGGACCCGTTATACTGACGGGCCCGTTACAGGCTCAGAACCCGTAATAACGGGCCCGTAACGGGCTTGTTACAACGGGCCTGTTACGGGTCCATTACAGGCTCGTTAAGAGCCCGTACAAATAATAAAAATAATGGGACGGTTGTGGGTTTTCAAGCTGTGAAATGTCGTTATATTGAGGGATCGAAAAACGGCCCCTTTGGACAAGGCCCGTCAATTTTTACCTGTGTATAGCATATCACCTAACGCATTAATGCTCAGCGCAGCCAAAACAGGCCTGACAATTTATGAAATATCTTTTTTAACAAAAGCATTTTTCTTGAAAATAATTGAAGGTAAAATGTTAGAGAGAAGTCAAAGAACAACTCCCCTTCAACTATTTTGTGAACTTTTGCTTTGTTCCAATGTTATTTTGAAAAGTATGAAAGTAACAGACGATACTTTCTAGAAGATCTCTGAGTGTGAATGGGTTAATATCAGCTTTATTGATCTGTATCAATTTTCAGGCTGGTTGCTGTTATTATTATAATAGTCTAAGACACATGAATAACCCATTCAAGCTTTGAGATCTACTTGAAGAGTGCTGTCTAGACCTGTCATACAATTAAAAAAATAACTTTAGAATGAAGCATGAACTCTGAAAAATAATTTCAATGAGAGTCTAGATATCGTTCAGATGAACAACAATTTTTGAAATAATTTCTAAATATTGCTTTTGTTTAAGAGTCAAGCATCTTCGGCTGCTGCATGCGTGAATGGGTTAGATGGTGTGATTTGTTCCCAAGTCCCTGGCTACTTTCTCACAGACCAGGGGTAGTGCAGGCAGTTGTGAGAGACAGCAAGGCCACTCAACTATCAGGGCAGGGCCTTCTAGTATTGAGTGGAATGGCCTGCCTAGTCGTGTAACTTTTTAATGTTAGCTTTTCAAACTTGTGAAGATATGGTTTCGGGATAGTGTGGGCAATGTATGATATGAAATCTCCTGTATTTAAGTTTTGGTGTATATCTTTGGATCAGGTCCATCCATGGATAGGGAGGAAGCAATTTTGATACTGGTCACTTTTTCAGCTATTCTTAGGCTAAATAGGGTCTAGCCATTTGGAAATTGTGGGGAAAACCAGATTATCAAGGGAAAACCTCTGTGTAAGTCTCTGGCAACCTTCTGGCATGCCCTGAGTTACTTTCTGACGTTCCCTTGTACTTAGTCCAACTTTCCTTGCATCTCTGATGGAGACCACCAAAAATAGAAGGATGATCTTCATGATGCCTACAAAATAGGAAACTGTATAATCTATCTATGATCAAAAACATTTAGACTTCAGAAACGCATGTATCCATCAACATCACTGAAAATAATTCAAACATCAATGTGACCTAGAATGAATACCAGAAATTCAAAAACCTATGTGACTCTCAAGACAAATCCAATGAAGTCATGTGTCTATTATCATATATATTAAAAGTTCAGACACCCATGTGTCCATTGTGATAAATGCGTGTGTTATGTTGCCTTCGTGGAGGTTGGGCCCTGGGATGCGCATGAGGGTATTCCCTGCCCCTCCTGGGAGCAGAACCTGCCACACCCTGCATGAGGCTCAACTTGCTGTGGTGCATCTGGTCTTGGAATATGTTGTGGACCAGCCTCCAGGGTGTTGGCTGCCTCTTCTTAATGTTGGACAGGCTGTGGCAGCCTAAGAAGGCCAATTGCAGTAGCTTTTCTTCCATTTCAACCACAAGGGTGGGGGGGGGGGGCACTTGACACTTGTAGATATGTGCATCTGGCAGCACCTGATCAGGAGAGACATATGTGATATGGAGCTTACTTGTGAAATAGCAGGCTTAAAAACCAGCCACATATGATCCATCCCACTCCTGCTGCCCAGTGGTCAGTTATGACATGTACAATGGCAGTACGAAAGGCTGGCAGCTGTACCATGTCTTAGGCACCCACCTACAAAGAGAAGAAATCATACTCCGAGTATAATGAAATACTCTTAATCAGCATTAAGTGCAACAAGTAGTTTTCATGTGGAAGAGCCATGAAGACTTGAAGGCTACAAACCTTATTATGTCCCATTCTTACAAAATGCATGCTTTAGACGTTTTTTAGGTGTTTGTAGTATGGGTTTCATTCATGAGATGCGGTATTGGACAGCTGTTCATTATATGAGGGAAAGGTTGTAGACATGGAGAGTGGACCAAACAGGCTTTGAATAATGTATGCTTATTTTCATGGCTTAGTAATCAACTAGATAGTGTGTAAAGGCTGCTGACTGGAATTTTTTCCTGTGTGAAACGTGAGCTGTGACCGGTATTATGTTCTCGCAGGTGACAAAGAATGTAACAGATTTCCCGGACATATGCAAACTTTGGATCAGTAGTACTGACGAGCACATATAGAAAGCCAATGTCAGAGTCAATTATGATTTCAGGTCCTGTAGGGAGGAGATGAAGTTCATGATAGATGACATGAGAACCTAAGGCAGAGGAATCTAGATGTTGAAGTACTTGATCGTTATGTGCAGCTCAGCGAGATGACATGTTGGTAGTTTGTCATACAGTATATCCTTTTCCAAGTAGTAGCGTTGTAAGCCACGACCAGTACTATGTTCTTGCAGGCAGAAATGAATGTATGCAAACTTTGGATCTGTAGTTCTGACGAGGTGAGGTGCATGAACGCATATCGTTTAGTGATGCGATTAAGGGGGAAGGAGTTTAGGTGAAAACCACATGGTTAATTTGATTATTGATATCATGTTATACGAAAAGTCAACTTGGTACATGATACAACTCTGTGTGTGAGGTGTATGAATTATACTCTAGTTAGTGAGAGACCATCCTTAGTTTGACTGCGCATCTTCTCTTCTCATCTTCCGACTCCAGTCTCTCTGTCCGAGAGCAAGTTCTCAACTTTCTTTGGGATCATGAATATCATTATATAAGGTATGGTGGAAGTCCAATTCAATTTAGGGTTTTGTGCAAGCACATTTGTTAGCCCCCTTTCTTAGATGGCGCCCTACCACTTTAGGTTGTACTCTATGATAGTGATCTTGTTAATTAACTACCCGCATTGGGCAACACAGAGTGCTGTTAGAGTCACATGTGGTAAGATGTCATAAACCACTTATCCATGCAGGACTATTCAGTTGATGGGGCTACTAAGGCTATTCAATTAATGAGCCTACTGACTAGTCTCGAAGATGTGTGGCAATATTACTGGCACTGCATGACCCCGAAGGTTGGTTGCACCTTCGCGATACCCTCTCGCCTTATTCCATCATACTCAAGCTTATATCCATAACACTGATAATTGTTTTAAATGTTATTAAGATTAATAACCCTGTATTTTATGATTAATAGCCCTACACTTTACACCCCTGTGATGAAAAGCATAAAATGGAATCTTGGATCCTATGCGCTGGCTTTGAATAATAGTGCATAAGCTCTGGGTCTTTGTATTTGGGCTCCAAGTACTTTCTAACACTTTCCTTGATCTCTCAGGTGAAGGTAGTATCAGCTGTTGTTGTTTCCATTATCCTCAGTATTTTGGCCTGGAATGGGAGAATCAGTGAAATTGTTTGTTTGTTTGAATCACACAAGATTGTGGTGCATGTCTTCAGTTAAAGCCATATCCATACTGGAAGAGTCAAAAGAACCTAGCCAAGTCACACATATCATTTCTGTATTTGTCCTAAGTGCTCCTAGGACTGCTTTTTCCAGAAAGTGGTAGCTCTCAAGCACGTCATATGAGCTGTTCCATCTCATGGCTACATCAATAACAAGTGTATTGGGCCCATGTGGTCCTGTGATTTCCAGAAACTCACCTTTCCTTTTCAGGATATTGGTGGCAATATTCTCCAAAACCTTTTCCTGAAGTTTCCAGTTTGGGGTAATGTAATGTGCAGTGTATGTTATGTAGGATTTCATTAAAAGGTTCCATATGAAATTGGGATCCGTTTGCCATCTAGACTCATTCATGAGTTGTTATCGAACAAAGGCCATAAACAATTTTCAGTGGGAAAGAACTGGGAGATATCAGATACAGTTTGTTTGCAAAGTTTATTACTTGTTGAGTGTTAAGGTCAAGCTCAGGCTCCATTTAACGAGTTAGCTACCAAGGCTTCATCAACGGCTACATGGCTTATAATATCCACTATATCTTGCAAGAAGAAGATAAAGCGAAGCACTCGCCACTTTTGAAGTTAAGTTGTCAGAGATTGTGCTCTTCCCCTTGCTGCTGCAGTTACTGTTCCAGGCTCTCCTTCAGATACATGCTCAAAGTGGGTCAGTAGCACACTGTATGACAATTTCCTAAGGGCTTGGTTCACATGGAAGGTCCAACGTGTTCCTCCTGGTTGTCTTGGCTTCAATACTGTCTCATCCAGAGACTCAGCAATGGCATGAAATTCTCTAAGTGCTTTAGGAGAGAAGTGATAATGTTTGTATATTTTCTTTAACATATCCTGCACTATAGCCATGTATGGATTGTCACTTATGGCATCCACTACACCAATTTCCAGTCGTTGACTAACACAATGACCAACTATGACATATTCACGATCTTCCTGCATTCTGGTGGGTTCGCTCTTACTTCAGCCGTTGCTTACCCTTGCTCCGTCTCACCCGGCACCGATAAGCTTGACTCTCAAATTTTCACCCACCTTGTCCGTCATGGCTTTGTCAACTGCTTGAAAAACTCATAAGCGTGTTCAAGCGCATAAGCATGAGCTTGCAAGTTTACTGCTGGTATCTCAGACTGACTGTACACCTTCAGCAAACTCACCATGCTGCTTCCATCCAAGCTGCACACTTGCAATCCCGTGACTATTTGACTAGACACTCCCGGCCATTGTTTTCAACACAAAATTTGTCCGCACTCCCGATGTGCGAAGCTGCCTCAAGAGACTGTCTGTACAAAAGGTGCCCTTGCTACCGCTATCCAGAAAGGCATATATTTCCACCATTTGATCACTATCTTTGACCTTGACCTTCACAGGCACAATAGGCATGGTGACGAGAATCCATTTGCAACACCTACACAGCCGCTACCGATCTCCTTAACTGATGTTGCCTCTGCTGTGTCAGAATCAGAATTCTTAGGCCCATTACTGCCATGATCGCCATCACTCTTGCCAAAGTGCAAAATAGTCGGATGTTTTTTCTCGCACACCTTGCAGACACTTCTCCTGGCACAGTTTGCGGTCATGTGACCTGGTTCAAGACAACTAAAACACAGATTTTTTGACTGCAAGATCCTCAGCTTTTCCCAGTGTTGTTTTTTCCTTAGGCGAAAACACACTGCCATTGTGTGATCTTTCGTGCAGAAGAGGCAGGGGGCGCTATAAGCATCAGGAGTCTAGGACTTGGCACCCTTTGTTTCCTCTAGCAATTGTGAGAGCCTGGACATGCTCATACAATCTTGTATTAAAGGTGGATCCTGTAGCTGCATGAAAACTTTAAGTCAATGACAGTCTATTGCAATATGCACAGCGTATGTCCTGTAACGAGGAAACTGAGTTATTGTATGCCAGTTGTGTTTCCCATTCTTTGGCCTGAGTATTTACTAAACAAGCCAACATTTCATTCATAGTGCAATTCCCCCATTCAACCTTACCATTGGTTTGGAAATGATATGCAGTGGGTATATGATTTTCAATAATTTATATTAGCTTTCCCTGCCTGTAAAAAATCTCCAGCCAATATAAGTCCTTGTTGGATATCCAACACAACTACTACATTAAACGGGGGCAATCCATGAAACTTAATCTCAGTTTCTCCATGGTTCTTTATCTCTACATCGTTATTAGAACACAGCTTTCTTGCAGGCTTCAGAAGTATACTTCTATGCTGCTGATTGCACAATCTAGTGAATGTCTTTTCTTATTACACAGCATGCAGCTCCTGTATCTATCAAAGCTTGTACATTTAAATATTTATTCTTAAGAGCACATTAGTTTCCCTGATTTGACAAGGGTTTTGGTCACCTAAATCTCTTTTCTTCTGATTGAATATTCTTGCCGATATTCTCCAATTCCTTAATCGTTCGAAAACTTTTTCAACAAGATTTATTTCAGGTACATTTATTATTTTCAATGTTAAAACACTCAACCTCCCTTTTAATTTTTTCAAGTGTTTTACAACCCTCTTCCTCATAGACACATGGATCAGACATTTTTATAGTATACACACTGGCTCGTAACTTTAATTGTGCTGGCTCAGATCCTATGCAGCATTTTTGAATATATTCCCCCCACATTACTAGAATGAATTCTCCTGGAGTTATTTCAATTAACTACGAAAAATTGTTTTCCAATTTGAGATATGTATAACTCTGAGCTTTGGCATACATCACCTGCAATTATCCAAACCAACCAGCCTAAGGAGGCTCCACGTCCACTCGTGACTTGATGTCTTGCTTCTAGCTTAGTATCTATTGGAATCAATCTATATATTAGCAGACTATATAAGATGATTAGGCATATACAAGTACCCTATCCTGATATTTTAGCATTATATTTCACACACTGCTACAACTACTACTGAAAAAAGTTAGACTGATTACATATTTCACGAGAATAGCATAATTTGGGCTCTCACATTCGGTGTCGAGTTTTCCCCGTGGCTCATAACATGATGCCGGGCTAATTCTCTCTCAATGTTATATTAATGCTAGTATATACAATTATATAGATAGATATATAAAATAACCATCAATTTAAGAAGGCAGTTAAGCCACAACCACCATATCGTCCATGGTAGTGATCCTTTGAGTATCAGTAGTTGAATGATTTAAATATAGTTCGGGATAATCTAGGTGATTGATAGGTTTAAGAGTGCGCCGTAATACAGGGGTTTATTCCCTTTGTTTAATTCTATCCAAATGTTATACGGTATCATTCGTGCCAACAGTTTGAACAAGTTCTATTGATCCAATTTTGATACGCAATGATAGTACACTCAGGTGGCCTTACATCTCGGTTATGGGTGTCAACACATAGTCTTTACCAGTATACATACATGAATCATCAAGACTAATAGCATATACTCCTGCTGCTAAATACTTCCACATGGGTTTCGTGCCAGCACAGCGTTTATGGACAGTTTCTCCCCATGTGACAAGGACATATTCACTAGACAAAATTTCGGTTAATTTAGATTCTTCCTTCTTCTTTTCGAATCGTGACAACACAATCATCCGTACTTGACTGGGCGTCAAGTAGAGCAGATTCGGTGATTACGGTGAGCTCTAATGCTCGCCCTGCACACTCGGGGTTGCTGTCCATAACATTTGCTAGGCTGAAATATATACTCAGAACGTGTGTCAATACCCATTATCATTTCCACCTCCAATTGCGCACTATAACCCGAGGCATTGAAAGGAACGGGCCAGGTATTAAACTGATATGACAAATAATCTTGGCTCTCCACTAGCGGTTACTTACCCTTTACATTAACATCTCGGCATCCCACATAGGTTCGACAAATTCATCATACCACTGGAGTGGCTTGATGGGAACCACTCCCTGTTTAGTCTCTTGTCGCAATACATTTACTAATTGTTCTTGGGTTAATAAGAATTCATTCAATCTACCATCCTCCAGGGACGATCTCTGTAACATATATCTATGGTGTAGGGTCCAATACTCTTGATATCCCCTTTCCACTAACTGCAATGTCTTCTCCACGTTAAAAGTGAACTCAAATCTGTTCAACTTATCCTCATTGTTCTCTGAAACCCTGATCCATTCATTTAGACTGGTCACAGTCTTGTTCACGAATCCGGTTAGATCATTCAGTCTATCCCGGTTAGTTTGGATCTCATCATAGGTGTGATTTACAATTGACATCAAGTCATTAACCTGATGAACAACTTGTCCTTGTTCAATCCAAGTTTTACTCACGATTTTCTTGATAGCTTCTACGGAGCTGTCGGTGGCTGTTCCAAAGAGTGTGTGGCTTATGTCACCTATGAAGTTGAAAAACCCGCATCGTGTCCGAGGAGAGACCGGCGGTTGTCCTCCCTGTACGCGGAGACTTCTCAACTTCCTAATTCGGAGGAGCCAACCTCCTAAATCCCGTTTGTTTATTTTCCCAATCGACGCTGCGTGTTTGAGTGAAGCGCTGAGCTTAACAACATCGTCTCTCAGAAAAGAGGGGTATTGTGGCTCATCTATAAGTACTACCAAGGTGTATTCGGTAGCAACCGCCTTGACGGTCTGATTTCCGGTAACAAGTAAGCCATCCTTCAACACCTCTAGCTTTGCTTCTGCTCCAAGAAGTATAGTTATGAGAAGAAGTAGGTTGCAACATTGACTACTTCTTCCCGTAAGCGCTTTGGTTGTTGGGGTACCAAGTCCCATTGTTTCCTTTTTCGAGATCGGGTTCCGTTTGCTACGGGTGGATTACTCACATCCACTATATCCTCATCAGTTCGTATGCCACGGGTGGACTACTCACACCCACTATATCCTCATCAATAAGCATATCCTCATTTGTATTCATTTCCGCATTACCCTGTGCTTCCTTCTCATTGGTTCCCTCATTGGAATACATATTCATGGTGACATGTCCTGTTCATGGCTCTGGGACTTTCGATTTCTATTTGAATAACTTCATTGAATATCTAAAAATCTGTTCTAAAAGTTTTCCCCTGGCATGACATTTATCCTGTTTCATATATTCAAGGAAAACCCAATGAATAATGTGTATTTTGCCGAACTTGTCAGGAACTGATCAAGTCAGGAATACACAAGTCCGAAAGTTAGTCAATCCTCATTGTTGTATTATCACGAGCTCGTCTTCATAAGATCAAGTCGCAAATACATTGGATCATTTATTCATGCCATTTCCCCCATTGTAAGTTCGTTCCCTTATGGGAAAGCGTTCCTCGCAGTACTGCGAGCACGCTCCTCTGCTCTCTGCTTTTGCACTTTCTGAAAAGCAGAGATAAATTCAGCTGGTGGTATACGTTGTGCCCGTTGATACCACTTCATCTGTCTTTCTAATTCCCTAGACGTTGACGGTAACTGAGGGATGACCGAGGCCACTGGCTTATTGACTTTGTCACATACCTCAAGATTGATTCTTTTTGTTTGAGTGGCACACATACTCTTGTCATTTCCATCATCTAATTCTATGGGTCGCTTTACAGATCCGACCGTTGGAATTTCGTAAGTAGGTTTGTTATTTACGGTACTTGTCTGAGTAGTGGCTGATGTTGTTTGTGGCCACGTAAAACTAATTGTACCTGCCTCCCCTGGTTGTCCCTCCATTTTAATACTTCTCACTTGCCTATTAAATTTTATTGGTCTCCCCCACCCAAATCTGTATTCTAGACCTACTGTATTTACCTATTCCTGTGCCTCATCGGCGATTAAGCCGTCACATGTTTTTAATACCTTTTACCTGGTCTTTGACATCCTTAGCGAATTTTCCTTCTAATCTAGAGTAATGAGCCTCACTCTTCACACCTTCCACTGTGGTCTTAATGTGGCCGAGCATGCGAGTAAACTGCTCCTCATCCATTTTTTAATGCCGATACTCTACAGCGACTACGCAATTAACTAGGAACAGTGCACAATTGAAAACGAATAATTAATCACACACAACCAAGCAGATACTTTATAATTTGGCACTTACCCTTATTGCCTATGTGTGAGTTACTGTTGCCTTCGTCGAATCTGCTTTAACCTTAATAGTTTTAGTTCTCGAATCTCCAGTTCTTTAATCAAATTTGCTATTTCAATGTCAATGTCCGCCACGCTTTGTTGCGAAGAAATGTTCACGTCTTCTTTCCTTTGTCCGGGTATTGGTGTTTAGTGTATTATATGTAGGGGTTTGCCATGACCCGCTCCAGGTAGTTCCATCGTTTAATTACTCCGTAGTTGGTGTATTACAGCAATCGGCCCCGATACGATGAATACTTGTCTGTCTCCTGGCTGGGTTACAATCTTCGTAACATGTATGCGGCCATCAGACCCATAGCTCTCTTCAATATGTCAGTGCCATTCATTTTGGATTGTTTCTTGTGCTACCTGATCTAACGGTGGGAAATCAGGACTCGACTGTCTGGGTATTATAATGGTTGAAGTCCCTCCTATGGCCTCAAGATACGATAGTTGTTCCATATGTTGGGCCTCCTTTATAGGATATTCCCTTTTCGTTTTGAGAGTCCTGGCAAGGTCGCCATTGTAAGTTCACGATGCCTGGTTATCAGTGATCCTACGTGTCTTAATTGGTCCAAGTTCACGCATATCGTTGAGTGATACGATTTATGGATGGTGGGTGTAAGTGAAGACAAATACGGTATTTCTATATCATGTTGTTCGTTCTGTTCTCGCTTCGCATTGATACATAGTATATTGTTATACGCATGTTTCATGGAGAGCGTTCGTTGTCGACTTTCTCATTCGACTCCGACTCATTGACTCGCCTAATGTACTGCCCTGTCCAACGCTCTCCCACCAACTCACTCGCTCTCTCTGAACAACCCCCTTTTAGGTTATTAGTATCTAAGCGAAAGTATGGCGGAAGTCCAAATCACTCTTGGGTGGTCATTCAAGTATTCAATTTATTAGCCCTCTCTGTCGGATAACTGTCCCCCCTTTGAAGTTAAGGTTGCACGCTATCGAAATGGTACTGTTAATTAAACACCATTGTGTGCGACAAGAGTGTACTATCTGAGTCATCCTAGCTAGGTGTTATAACCACTTAGCCATGCAGTACTACTCCACTTGAAAGGGTTCCCAATTTATCCACTTACAGAATTATGGCTCATACTAGAAATGGCCAAAATGGCATGAACCCAAGGGCTACTTGTATCTCTACGATATACCCGTAATGTATGACCCCCAAATTGTTAGCTGCACTTTCCGCGATACTTTCTTACGCTATTCTATTTCACTTCTTAGTTATACCTATAACAATTATGATTATTTCAAATATTATTCAAATTAATAATCTCATATTTTACAATCAATAGCCCAATACTTTACAACCCTAGGTGTATTTTCTTGGGGCCATTCACTGCTCCCCCTCCCCCTAATTAACTTCAAAAATCATATATACATATACATATATAGATATACAAATCGCTACTATAACATACTGATTTCCATGCCAAATATCATGGGTAATGATACCAATGCTTTACAAGGCGGCACTGTTAATTTTGGGCCTGGGAAACTGTCCTCGATGACCCAAAGTAGTTTGGAAAAGTTACCATGTCTCATGCTAACACCCCTATTGCTGGGGACCTCCTTTCCCTCTATAAGATAGTATTGCCGGATGCTGAATAGTCCATCCCCCTTGTAGAAATTGTAAGTTAGATATATTCTAAACCCTAGGTGTATTTTCTTGGGGCCACTCACTGCTCCCTCTTCCCCCTAACTAACTTCAAAAATCATATATACATATACATATATAGATATACAAATCGCTACTATAACATACTGATTTCCATGCCAAATATCATGGGTAATGATACCAATACTTTACAAGGCGTCACAGTTAATTTTGGGGGTGGGAAAGGAGCCATCTCCTTAACAAAAGCTCAATTGAATTCTCAACCAGAAAGAGATATTGGTTGCGTAACTTCACACTTATGCCCAACTGTTCTTGATGACCCGAAGTAGTTTGGAAAAGTTGCCATGTCTCATGCTAACACCCCTATTGCTGGGGAGTTCCTTTCCCTCTATAAGATAGTACTGTCGGATGCTGAATAGTCCATCCTCCTTGTAGAAATTGTAAATTAGATATATTCTAAAACCTAGGTGTATTTTCTTGGGGCCACTCACTGCCCCCCCCCCCTCCCCCTATCTTCGAAAATAATATATACATATACACATATAAATATACAAATCAATACTATATCATACTGATTTCCATGCCAAATATCATGGGTAATGATACCAATACTTTACAAGGCGTCACAGTTAATTTTGGGGGTGGGAAAGGAGCCATCTCCTTAACAAAAGCTCAATTGAATTCTCAACCAGAAAGAGATATTGGTTGCGTAACTTCAGACTTATGCCCAACTGTTCTTGATGACCCGAAGTAGTTTGGAAAAGTTGCCATGTCTCATGCTAACACCCCTATTGCTGGGGACCTCCTCTCCCTCTATAAGATAGTATTGCCGGATGCTGAATAGTCCATCCCCCCCGTAGAAATTGTGAGTTAGATATATTCTAAAACCTAGGTGTATTTTCTTGGGGCCACTCACTGCTCCCCCCATCTCCCTCTAACTAAGTTCAAAAATCATATATACATATAAACATATAAATTTACAAAACACTACTAGAACATACTGATTTCCCTCAAAATATCATGGGTAATGTTACCAATACTTTAAAAGACATCACAGTTAATTTGGGCGTGGGAAAGGAGCCATTTCCTTTACATAAGCTCAATTGAATTCTCAACCAGAAAGATATTTTGGCTGCGGAACACACTTATACCCAACTGTCCTTGATGACCCAAAGTAGTTTGGAAAAGTTGCCATGTCTTATGCTAATATTCTTATTGCTTGGGACCTCCTTTCCCTCTATTAGATAATACTGCCGGAGACTGAAGAGTCCATCCCCCTTGTAGGAATGGTAAGTTTGATATATTCTAAACCCTAGGTGTATTTTCTTGGGGCCATTCACAGCTCGTCCCCCTCACTAACTTCAAAAATGATATATAAATGTACACATATGAATATACATACAAATTACTTCTTAAACATACTGATTTCCATAAGAAATATCATGGGTTAAGATATCAATACTTTACAGGGAGTCAAAGCTAATTTGAAACATGGGATAGGAGCCTCTTCTTTACCAAAAGCTCAATAGAATTCTCAACCACAAAGATATTTTGGCTGCGGAACACACTTATACACAACTGTTATTGATGACCTGAAGTAGTTTGGAAAAGTTGCCAGGTTTCATGCTAACACCCCTTTTGCTGGGGACCTCCTTTCCCCTGCTTATTTATATTGAGCTCTCCCTCTTTCTACACTCTATAAGTCACATTTTCTGATTACCACAAAAGGGTTCTGCAGTGTCCAGGGAGCCCTTTTCATGCAGGGCAATTTGAGACCCTTCACGCTCTCTTGAAGCCCCCCTCAGGCGCTCACTCTTCTTTAAAAACACAACTCCTCCAATCAGCAAAACCAAAAGGGCTGACCCAGAAGTTATAGCAATGACTCCTATGTTCATGTCCACAATAAGCCCTACAGCACTAGTGCTAGAGATAACATAAAACTAGCTGGTTGTTTGGTGCGTGGAAGTCTTAGAATCAACCACACCAGTCGCTGTAATCGTACCATCATCCACGGTAACCAATATCTCATTCAAGCCTTCAGTATTAATGCAACTAATTTCAGATGCGGTGCATAGTATGAAATAAATAACGACAAACATGCTTTTATTCCTTTTGAACACTTTTATTGATGTTGTTTCTCTTAAGTTGTTGGATGTTATTGATATGTTTCTCTCAATTTGTTGGATGGTATGTTCCACAGTTTCATCCATCACATCTATTTGATTGATTTCTGAGGAGACACTCTTAAATAGAGGAAATATTAAATATAGAAAATATATAAACGAAGAGGGAAAGCTTAACCTTACAAATTGTCCTCTTAGGAACCACAGGTGAAATTCTGCACCTTTACTTTACCCCTTTTTCAACAGCTGTCAAATAGTGTTTAGGACATATACATATCTCTTACTTGATCCTCAACCCAATAAGATAAATAAAGTATAAAGATAAATGTATAAATAAATAAAACAAAAAGTACAGTCAAAAACCTTATCACAGGTATAGTTATTCAAGTTACCCACCTCACGCTCAGAATATTCTAGGTCTAGGGAATGAAATTCGGAAAATTTACTCTCTTCTGTAAAAGTTGAGGATGAATGCTAAAACCTTTTCTTCTAGTTCTGGATCACTGTAAGAAATAATGAAAAAACTCAATTTCACCCTGTTTTTTTCTGGATAAACCGATCATACTCCTCCTTCAAAGAGGAAAGGTACTCCAGAGTGACGCTCTTATCAGCTAGGCACCCGCGTTCTTGCATTCTATTAAAGAATTTTGGGGAGATATGTCTATGAAGACAACTGCATCCACACAATAACCTCTCCCTGTCAACTGGAAGAGTTTTTCATAGAAAAATGTTAGGACAAAATCCTTGGTAAAATTAGTGAGATATCCCAGTTGTTTCATGTTGTTTGTAAAACTGTGAGGGTATCTAAAGAGCGGTCAGATAAAATTTAATTTTTTTGAATTCTCCAAATGCTCCCTATTTGTGTCATACAAAGTACTTATAAAATGAAGTTGGCATATAGCTGAACTTTTTATGGGATCAGTATACAACTCTTTGAGGGGGTTATAAGTCCCAAACTTTTCAAACTTGGCAACAGGCTCCTGAACGATGATGACCTTAGGCTCTAGCTTGCTCCGTAGTCTGTCAATAAGAGTTGACTTCCCTGGCCCAGGTAAACCCTCAATGGCGATTGTCTTCATTTTGCTGGCCTTCTTTCTTGGTTTTGTTACTCGTCTCTGAAAGATATACAAAATTATCATGTTGATGCTAGCTTTTTTCCTGCTGAATATCATGTCCCTCCTCCCCCTAACTAACTTCAGAAATCATATATACATATACACATATAGATATAAAAAACACTACTATAACATACTGATTCGGTTGCGGAACTTCACACTTATACCCAACTGTCCTTGATAACCCAATGTAGTTTGGAAAAGTTGCCATGTCTTATGCTAACATTCTTATTGCTTGGGACCTCCTTTCCCTCTATTAGATAATACTGCCGGAGACTGAAGAGTCCATTCCCCTTGTAGGAATGGTAAGTTTGATATATTCTAAACCCTAGGTGTATTTTCTTGGGGCCATTCACAGCTCGCCCCCCTCACTAATTTCAAAAATGATATATAAATGTACACATATGAATATACATACAAATCACTACTTAAACATGCTGATTTTCATACGAAATATCATGGGTAAAGATGCCAATACTCACAGCTATTTTGGAGCATGGGATAGGAGCCCCTTCCTTAACAAAAGCTCAATAGAATTCTCAATCAGAAAGAGATTTTGGCTGCAGAACACATTTATACTCAACTGTTCTTGATGACCTGAAGTAGTTTGGAAAAGTTGCCATGTCTCATGCTAACACCCCTATTGCTGGGGACCTTTCCATCAATGAAATGATACTGCCGGAGACTGAAGAGTCCATCCCCCTTGTAGAAATCGTGAATTTGATATATTCTAAACCCTAGGTGTATTTTCTTGGGGCCATTCACTGCTCCCCCACTGCAGTTTTGCCTGTTGATAGGCACTTCTCTTTCCTCTATATAGCAATATTTCCACAGATGAATGTTCTTTCCATTAAAAACAAGTTCCCCTCCCTGGTTTATGTTTTGCATAAGCTCTTTGGCGTGCTGCACAAATTGTTCCATTCTGGTTATGTCCAATGATATACCTCGCACAAATGCTCTACCAGCAACATTGTTCTCTTTTTCAATATCATCATCATTGAAAGAGTTATCGTAGATAAGTCTATATCGTATCTCCTCACTAGCATTGATGGAGCTTAAGATTGGTATTTGACCATCCACTCTTGTCCAGTCATCGTCGAAAGATTTTGGATGAGTATGCTTGGTTTCTTGATACAGATCCATATTGTCTTTTTGTAGGTTGCTGTATGGTGGGGATGTTTTTTTATTATATTCTAATTTGAGTTCTTGCACTACTTTTTGCCTGCCTCGTCTTAGTATATGATTCAATGCTTGGGGTGCAGCTGATCTTGTGTGCCGAGTGTCTTGGTAATGTTAACTAGGTGAAACATTTATTGTTATTGGTTGCGTGGTATCGGACTAGTGTATTCTATTGTTCGTGTGGAAAACTTATAATTACCTCTATTTTTTATCATGGAGGCAGAGGATAGGGAGTGTACATACATTTATATGTATAGCTTGGGGGGCTGGAAAAAAATAGCTGTTCTTCTGGGGTCATGGAAAAGAGAATTCTCCCTTATTTCTGACTCTTTATTTTACTCTCTTTTCAGTATTCCTGCAGGGGGTTGAGGCTTCTTTTTCTTCTTTTTTATCATATTGTAAAGTTATGATGGTCAGTCTTTACAGTTGTATACAGGTTCACCCATGTTGAAGTGATGGGGTTTAATAATATGAAGCCTTGTTTTCCATTGCAATGTGTTTTATTTTCTCTCCAGTACAAGCGATCTCCGACATCTCATCTTCCACATCTAGCACTTTACTCTAGAGCTCCCATTGCTAAACTGCCTAAGCTCCCGGAATTTGGTATAGAAGGTGGATTGCCTTGTCATGGTTGACATAATCATGAATATTCAACGGGGTAATTTCAATTTGTAGGGCCAAAATACTCAACCTTCCTTTTGTTTCCTTCAATGGGGTGGCCTTCCAATTACTTCCAATCATGACACACTCGTTTTTCAGTGTGATGGCTTATACACCAGCGCTTAGAATATGATCCTTTGGTGGCGCTTCCAAACACATTTCTTGCACAGTTTCTCCCCAGGTAACCAAAATGTATTCTCCCGGAGTGATCACATCCAGGTGGCCCATTTCTGGGAGGGTAAACCTCCTTTCTCTCTTGGGTATCCCTGTAAGCCCTTTCTACCGGCGCCTGCTTATTCTGCGCTTCTATCTTGGCTACCTTTGTGATCATTTTATCTTGGGTGCTTCTTAACCCTTTCACAGCCAAGGTCAAATCATTTAGAGCCTTGAGTGTCATAGCGGAGGCCTCTTGTTGTTGTTCATTTCCCACTATCCCTGCTATCTCCATTGGTTCCTCACTTCTACCCAATGAATTAAACATTTCAATCCCCGAGGCCTGTACTTCAGTATACCTAAAAGGCATATCTAAATTCTCAGGATGCCCATCGGTCATTAACTTTTTCGCTAAGTCCGCATCTCGAAGGGCTTTTGAGTAAGCTCGCACGAGAACACGTTCAGCATCACCCGTGCGCGGCTCTGGGTAGGCTTTATTTGCCAGCTCCCTAAATTTCCAATTAAATATAGCTACGCTCTCATGGCTTGGCTGTTTTAATTTTTCAATTTCGATTTTGAGTGTATCAGTTTCGTTGGGTGACAAAAAGGTATTTCGTACATGATCTCTGACTAATGGCCAGGGCGTTGGAAGTCTATCTGTCTGTAATGACAAAAATCTCTCCACTTCATTTCTGAGAGGGCCCCTTATCGTACCAGTTACTAGTAGCATTGCATGATTATCGATGTCTCGCACTAACCCACACGAGAGGGTGATACTATCCACCCAATCCCTCACTTCCTGTGCAATAAGACCATCACACTTAGTGATCGAGTCTATCTGCTCCTTAATGCTCATCTTCCTTTATCTCTCTCACCAAAATAGCTATACCATCCGCTAGGTTCTGCAGTTGCTGCGGCTCCATTTTACTTATTTAACACTTTCCCACGGTATCAAAGAATTTTGCACGGTCAAACCTCTCTATCCCCATCCACAAAATCAAGCAAGAAAGGGTACTTACGGTTTTCCAGTGGTTTTGAAATAGGAAACGATACGACTTACAATTTTGCGGGCATCCCTCTCCTTACAAGTTCCTAATTTTGCTTTATTCCATAAGTCTAATGTCTTTTGTGCACCAAGTCAGGAAAGCGTCTCTCTTGTTTTTTTCAGGCCTAGTTTCTCCGGGCATTGTAAGCACGCTCCTCAGCTCTCTGTTTTTGTGCTTTTTGGTATGCAGCAATGAATGCAGCGGGTGGGATTCATCTTGCGTGTTGATAAAATTTCATCTGTTTTTCTAAGTCTCCAAATGTTTCCGGTGTCTGTGGTTCAATCCTCGCCACAGGCACTTATGATCTTTTCACAGCGGTTAAATTAACTCTATCCGTCTGGGTGTGTTTTTTTTCATTATCTTCATCCACCTCAATGGGGTGCTCTGGTGATCCTAGTGCTTCTTTCTCCGTCTGTGTATTGACAGCAGCGGTCCGTGGAAATGTGAGCCCACTAGTATTGCGTTGCTGTTCTATTGTCCATGAGATGCTCTGTAGAAATGTTCAATTTTCTAAAACTGGTCCTGGCAAGGTCGCCACTTGAAAAGTTATGATTGTCAGTCTTTACAGTTGTATACAGGTCCACCCATGTTGAAGTGATGGGGTTTAATAATACGAAGCCTTGTTTTCCATTGCAATGTGTTTTATTTTCTCTCCAGTACAAGCAATCTCCAACATCTCCTATCTCCCACGTCTAGCACTTAACTCTCGAGCTCCCATTGCTAAACTGTCTCATCTCCCCCTACCCGTTCTCCCTAATCTCTTTTTCCTATTATCATGCGTTCCCCTATATGGCGGGTCTCGTGGTCACGTATTGGTTTGGCAGTGACCCTACACCCCTCCCAGGCACCCGGATTCGGCTTGGCAGCGGTCAAAGTCTTCTGCAGCTTGAGTGTTTTATTGCCACCTGTCATTGCGGCTCGCGGTTCCTCCCCCCAATTAGCTCGTCAACACTTCTTGGTTTATACTCTCTGTTATCTATCAACTTGACACCCTCTTCATGTTTATATGCTCGTTTGCTCCGCTCGCGCACATGGTTTGCATTCCTTCTTGTCACATCTTTATGCTGATTGCTTCCCTATGTCGGCTGCCGAATTTCACACGGCCAACCCTCCTTTAACCCTTCACGCTCCCAACCCGTTTCTACCATATAGCCTATACTTGACAACTTGACCCCTCCTTGTCGAAAAGTTTTGGTTGAGTATGCTTGGTTTCTTGACACAGAGCAATGTTGTCTTTTTACAGGTTGCTGTTTGGTGGGGATGTATGTGTATTATACTCTAGCTTGAGTTTTTGCATTACTCTCTGCCTGCCTTGTCTATGTATATGATTCTATGCTTTGGATGCAACTGATGTCTGCCGAGTTTCTCGGTAATGTTTACCAAGTAAAGCCTTTATTGGTAATTTGTTGGGTAGTAACGGACTAGTAGATTCTATTGTTTGTGTGGAATACTTATAATTACCTCTATGGTTTGTTTCAAATATCTTCAGGAGTGTGTCAGTTGACCTTCTTATTAATCACCTCTACTGTTTAACTCTCGGAGGGAATTCATTGACCTTCCCTTATGGATTTTATTGTTTGTGTGAAATACTTATGATTACCTCTATTGTTTGTCTCAGCTGTTTTTTCAGGAAAGTGTTAATTGACCTTATTAATTAGTTCTATTGTTTAATTCAGGGTTATAAAGTTGTGAGTGTTATTCCTTACAATTGTTCTCAGGTCCACCCATATTGGAGTGATGGGGTTTGATAACAAGGCCTTGATTTCCTTTTTAAACTCTTTTTTTCTATTCTGTACATCAATGGTCATAGACATTTCTATGCTTACGCTCATGGCACTTCTATTCTCAATCTTTCCCCCTTTTTAACATACCAGTTTGGCAGTGATCCAACACCCCTTCAAGCACCCTGTCTCTACCTGGCAACTGTCCAAGTCTTTCTACAACTTGATTGTTTTATTACCACATGCCATATCAGACTAGTGGTTCCCCCCACATAACTTGTCACCATCTTCAGGTTTATGTTCCTGTTTGTCCAAATAACTTGTCATTGCCTTCAGGTTTATGTTCCTGTTTGTTCCGCCGGCAAACGTATGACTTGTGACTATTTCCTGTTATTAGTATGCATTTATTCTTGTCATAGCTTCTACTGAATGCTTCTCTACTGATTCTCGCTACATAGCCAATTCTTTACAATGGTTAAGTTTTTTAATATAGACCACCCACCGGGGACTCATTTCACTTGCTATGTAAGCCCTGGCTATTCTTCTTCCTCTTTTCAGACTTTCTTTACTCTCTTTTTTGGTATTCCCGCAGGGGGTTGAGGCTTCTTATTTTTCTTTTTTTATTATTTATCTTTATTGTTGTCACTTCCGTTCAAGGAAATTTCCTCTGGAGTATTTGATAGGCTTTCTGTGGATTTCTTGTAATATTTTGCTGGAAAGTCTGTATTATTGTAACACAGTAAGGGAATCTCAAACCATAACAAAAAGAACAATTGAGAAAACGACTTTTGGAAAACCCAAAAAATGTCTCTCATACAGAAAATAGATGATATTGTATATGACACCCAACATATTTGTATCAAGCTCTCCCTATTCCCCCACTCTATAAGTCACATTTTCTGAACATCGCGAAAGGCACCTTGCAGAATCCAGGGATTCCATTTCACGCAGGGCAATTTTAGTTGTCCCAGAAGTGGTTAACCCTTTAGCGGTAGGGGTCTCGCTTGTATAACTCTCACTGGGTGTGCTTACAAAATCGCCAGATTTAGTCATTCCTTGCATGCCAGAGCAGTCTCCAAACACTTGAACTGGGGCCTATATCTGTATCCTCCCGCAGAGTAGAATGATGTTATTCTAAGATAGCTGTAGCCCGATGAGGAGGCACTTAACTGTGAGTCAGGAATAGAGAGCTGTGAGCCATTCACCATGAACTCTTCCCCAGTGCAAGATTTCCCACTGGCACTGCAGAGTACTGTAATGCAGTAAATGGCAGCAAATCCACACTCTTCACCAAAGTGTCTATAAATGTTATATTTCTGATTAGCACTTTGTGGTTAGCACCTTAAGGGGGTACAGAGAGCTCCCTTTGTCCCACACCCTTTGAGAACCTGCTCTTCACAATCTGAACGCCGCAAAAAGAATTTTTATAAGCTATATTGCTATCCTTATATGCCAACCATTTCTTGAGGTATATTTGGGTGTGATTGTCATCACCCTTCAGCGCCACTTTTTTGATGAGTGCAGAAGCTTGAAAAAGACATAAATCATCCACATATTTTTCTCCAGGGTTTGGGTTTTTCTCTAGTGCAATTATGGATTTGTTTTTTTAATATATTGAGGTATAGTCTTCATGTTTATACGCTCGTTTGCTCCGCTCGCGCACATGGTTTGCATTCCTTCTTGTCACATCTTTATGCTGATTGCTTCCCTATGTCGGCTGCCGAATTTCACACGGCCAACCCTCCTTTAACCCTTCACGCTCCCAACCCGTTTCTACCATATAGCCTATACTTGACAACTTGACCCCTCCTTGTCGAAAAATTTTGGTTGAGTATGCTTGGTTTCTTGACACAGAGCAATGTTGTCTTTTTACAGGTTGCTGTTTGGTGGGGATGTATGTGTATTATACTCTAGCTTGAGTTTTTGCATTACTCTCTGCCTGCCTTGTCTATGTATATGATTCTATGCTTTGGATGCAACTGATGTCTGCCGAGTTTCTCGGTAATGTTTACCAAGTAAAGCCTTTATTGGTAATTTGTTGGGTAGTAACGGACTAGTAGATTCTATTGTTTGTGTGGAATACTTATAATTACCTCTATGGTTTGTTTCAAATATCTTCAGGAGTGTGTCAGTTGACCTTCTTATTAATCACCTCTACTGTTTAACTCTCGGAGGGAATTCATTGACCTTCCCTTATGGATTTTATTGTTTGTGTGAAATACTTATGATTACCTCTATTGTTTGTCTCAGCTGTTTTTTCAGGAAAGTGTTAATTGACCCTATTAATTAGTTCTATTGTTTAATTCAGGGTTATAAAGTTGTGAGTGTTATTCCTTACAATTGTTCTCAGGTCCACCCATATTGGAGTGATGGGGTTTGATAACAAGGCCTTGATTTCCTTTTTAAACTCTTTTTTTCTATTCTGTACATCAATGGTCATAGACATTTCTATGCTTACGCTCTTGGCTCTTCTATTCTCAATCTTTCCCCCTTTTTAACATACCGGTTTGGCAGTGATCCAACACCCCTTCAAGCACCCTGTCTCTACCTGGCAACTGTCCAAGTCTTTCTACAACTTGATTGTTTTATTACCACATGCCATATCAGACTAGTGGTTCCCCCCATATAACTTGTCACCATCTTCAGGTTTATGTTCCTGTTTGTCCAAATAACTTGTCATTGCCTTCAGGTTTATGTTCCTGTTTGTTCCGCCGGCAAACATATGACTTGTGACTATTTCCTGTTATTAGTATGCATTTATTCTTGTCATAGCTTCTACTGAATGCTTCTCTACTGATTCTCGCTACATAGCCAATTCTTTACAATGGTAAAGTTTTTTAATATAGACCACCCACCGGGGACTCATTTCACTTGCTATGTAAGCCCTGGCTATTCTTCTCCCTCTTTTCAGACTTTCTTTACTCTCTTTTTTGGTATTCCCGCAGGGGGTTGAGGCTTCTTATTTTTCTTTTTTTATTATTTATCTTTATTGTTGTCACTTCCGTTCAAGGAAATTTCCTCTGGAGTATTTGATAGGCTTTCTGTGGATTTCTTGTAATATTTTGCTGGAAAGTCTGTATTATTGTAACACAGTAAGGGAATCTCAAACCATAACAAAAAGAACAATTGAGAAAACGACTTTTGGAAAACCCAAAAAATGTCTCTCATACAGAAAATAGATGATATTGTATATGACACCCAACATATTTGTATCAAGCTCTCCCTATTCCCCCACTCTATAAGTCACATTTTCTGAACATCGCGAAAGGCACCTTGCAGAATCCAGGGATTCCATTTCACGCAGGGCAATTTTAGTTGTCCCAGAAGTGGTTAACCCTTTAGCGGTAGGGGTCTCGCTTGTATAACTCTCACTGGGTGTGCTTACAAAATCGCCAGATTTAGTCATTCCTTGCATGCCAGAGCAGTCTCCAAACACTTGAACTGGGGCCTATATCTGTATCCTCCCGCAGAGTAGAATGATGTTATTCTAAGATAGCTGTAGCCCGATGAGGAGGCACTTAACTGTGAGTCAGGAATAGAGAGCTGTGAGCCATTCACCATGAACTCTTCCCCAGTGCAAGATTTCCCACTGGCACTGCAGAGTACTGTAATGCAGTAAATGGCAGCAAATCCACACTCTTCACCAAAGTGTCTATAAATGTTATATTTCTGATTAGCACTTTGTGGTTAGCACCTTAAGGGGGTACAGAGAGCTCCCTTTGTCCCACACCCTTTGAGAACCTGCTCTTCACAATCTGAACGCCGCAAAAAGAATTTTTATAAGCTATATTGCTATCCTTATATGCCAACCATTTCTTGAGGTATATTTGGGTGTGATTGTCATCACCCTTCAGCGCCACTTTTTTGATGAGTGCAGAAGCTTGAAAAAGACATAAATCATCCACATATTTTTCTCCAGGGTTTGGGTTTTTCTCTAGTGCAATTATGGATTTGTTTTTTTAATATATTGAGGTATAGTCTTCATGTTTATACGCTCGTTTGCTCCGCTCGCGCACATGGTTTGCATTCCTTCTTGTCACATCTTTATGCTGATTGCTTCCCTATGTCGGCTGCCGAATTTCACACGGCCAACCCTCCTTTAACCCTTCACGCTCCCAACCCGTTTCTACCATATAGCCTATACTTGACAACTTGACCCCTCCTTGTCGAAAAATTTTGGTTGAGTATGCTTGGTTTCTTGACACAGAGCAATGTTGTCTTTTTACAGGTTGCTGTTTGGTGGGGATGTATGTGTATTATACTCTAGCTTGAGTTTTTGCATTACTCTCTGCCTGCCTTGTCTATGTATATGATTCTATGCTTTGGATGCAACTGATGTCTGCCGAGTTTCTCGGTAATGTTTACCAAGTAAAGCCTTTATTGGTAATTTGTTGGGTAGTAACGGACTAGTAGATTCTATTGTTTGTGTGGAATACTTATAATTACCTCTATGGTTTGTTTCAAATATCTTCAGGAGTGTGTCAGTTGACCTTCTTATTAATCACCTCTACTGTTTAACTCTCGGAGGGAATTCATTGACCTTCCCTTATGGATTTTATTGTTTGTGTGAAATACTTATGATTACCTCTATTGTTTGTCTCAGCTGTTTTTTCAGGAAAGTGTTAATTGACCTTATTAATTAGTTCTATTGTTTAATTCAGGGTTATAAAGTTGTGAGTGTTATTCCTTACAATTGTTCTCAGGTCCACCCATATTGGAGTGATGGGGTTTGATAACAAGGCCTTGATTTCCTTTTTAAACTCTTTTTTTCTATTCTGTACATCAATGGTCATAGACATTTCTATGCTTACGCTCTTGGCTCTTCTATTCTCAATCTTTCCCCCTTTTTAACATACCGGTTTGGCAGTGATCCAACACCCCTTCAAGCACCCTGTCTCTACCTGGCAACTGTCCAAGTCTTTCTACAACTTGATTGTTTTATTACCACATGCCATATCAGACTAGTGGTTCCCCCCATATAACTTGTCACCATCTTCAGGTTTATGTTCCTGTTTGTCCAAATAACTTGTCATTGCCTTCAGGTTTATGTTCCTGTTTGTTCCGCCGGCAAACATATGACTTGTGACTATTTCCTGTTATTAGTATGCATTTATTCTTGTCATAGCTTCTACTGAATGCTTCTCTACTGATTCTCGCTGCATAGCCAATTCTTTACAATGGTAAAGTTTTTTAATATAGACCACCCACCGGGGACTCATTTCACTTGCTATGTAAGCCCTGGCTATTCTTCTCCCTCTTTTCAGACTTTCTTTACTCTCTTTTTTGGTATTCCCGCAGGGGGTTGAGGCTTCTTATTTTTCTTTTTTTATTATTTATCTTTATTGTTGTCACTTCCGTTCAAGGAAATTTCCTCTGGAGTATTTGATAGGCTTTCTGTGGATTTCTTGTAATATTTTGCTGGAAAGTCTGTATTATTGTAACACAGTAAGGGAATCTCAAACCATAACAAAAAGAACAATTGAGAAAACGACTTTTGGAAAACCCAAAAAATGTCTCTCATACAGAAAATAGATGATATTGTATATGACACCCGACATATTTGTATCAAGCTCTCCCTATTCCCCCACTCTATAAGTCACATTTTCTGAACATCGCGAAAGGCACCTTGCAGAATCCAGGGATTCCATTTCACGCAGGGCAATTTTAGTTGTCCCAGAAGTGGTTAACCCTTTAGCGGTAGGGGTCTCGCTTGTATAACTCTCACTGGGTGTGCTTACAAAATCGCCAGATTTAGTCATTCCTTGCATGCCAGAGCAGTCTCCAAACACTTGAACTGTGGCCTATATCTGTATCCTCCCGCAGAGTAGAATGATGTTATTCTAAGATAGCTGTAGCCCGATGAGGAGGCACTTAACTGTGAGTCAGGAATAGAGAGCTGTGAGCCATTCACCATGAACTCTTCCCCAGTGCAAGATTTCCCACTGGCACTGCAGAGTACTGTAATCCAGTAAATGGCAGCAAATCCACACTCTTCACCAAAGTGTCTATAAATGTTATATTTCTGATTAGCACTTTGTGGTTAGCACCTTAAGGGGGTACAGAGAGCTCCCTTTGTCCCACATCCTTTGAGAACCTGCTCTTCACAATCTGAACGCCGCAAAAAGAATTTTTATAAGCTATATTGCTATCCTTATATGCCAACCATTTCTTGAGGTATATTTGGGTGTGATTGTCGTCACCCTTCAGCGCCACTTTTTTGATGAGTGCAGAAGCTTGAAAAAGACATAAATCATCCACATATTTTTCTCCAGGGTTTGGGTTTTTCTCTAGTGCAATTATGGATTTGTTTTTTTAATATATTGAGGTATAGTCACGTGAATCCATAATCTAATACGGCTATTTTGTATAGAACATTTGTAACCAAAACAGGCTTCCATTTAGTATTTGGTCTTTGGCTGAGAGCAGCTGTGTTTTGATCCAACCTTGTTATCTTTCTATACAAAAACCCTACCCTTCGCTTTGTTATTGGGTAAGGGCTGTCCAGCACTTGCTCGGCTCCAGCATATGGTTTGAAATATCAATATTCGCCCGTTTCAATATTTCTCAATATTAAGCCAAGCAAGAAATCTATCATAAAATCCTTCCTGTGTGTTTCAAGTCATCTCTCATAGATGTTTTAGATGTTGTCTATTATTTGTCGTTCGAGATCTCGATATGGGTTTGTGGGATAATTATAAATTTTGTCCAAAACCCCATCCTCCTCATAAGATTTAAGTATTATAGGGCAGTGTTTGATGTATTCCTCTCAAAAGGGGGCATCATCCTATTAAGTTATTGATATCCCCATTTCAAAAAGACTGGCTAAGAATTTGCTTATATAGAGCATGAAAATATATGCTGTAAATGTGGCTTAGAAGGATAGTTTATACCAACAGCATTACATGGAAGAATTTGTTTTTATACTAGACCCATACTGGTTAGAGTCTTCCTCCACATTCATATATTGTAAAACTCATGAGATGTGGGCCAAAACTCTACCTATGTGGGTAAGGAGCACAGCTCTCACTTGTGTGTGTGAACAAATTCTATGTGAACTTGGAGTACAATTTCACTGGTGTGGGTCAGGTACAAAACAAAACCTCTTTTTACTTGCCTTGCCTTACTTGCCTTTCGCTTCTTATGACAGACGCTGGTTCTTCCTGACGAAGGCTTTTTGCAACACTTTCTTTTCCGGGCATTTCATTCTTTCCTCTTGATATTGTGTGAGGACCTGAATATGCTCAGCTAGAGGAATGAGTGCTACTTGGTTATATTTCCCTTCCCTTAGTGTCTGGAAAGTAGTTATTGATATTTTGTCAGACTACTCAGTGTCATACATAGCTGAAACCACCTTGATCAATGCCAGTTTCTTTAATGTATGTCAATCTTTAAGGCAAAGCAGGTTTGTCTAGCTGATTAGCCACATTCATGCTTCTTTTGTCTGATTCACCGCAGACATTCTTGACACCTTGGATGACTTGGTCAAACTTTTCTGGTTCCGTGGTATGTTTGACTGAGGCCCTAGCTCTAACTAATCTCGATTACTCACCTGTGACAGTGGTCAAGTCCTTAAGTAATTAACCTCCTTTATGATCATCCAAGATGATGATAATTGTCCCAGTTGGCATGTTGATTTGTGCTTGAAATAGATCTTGAAGTAGATTTCCAACGTGACGGTGCAGGTGTAGTCAGGAATGTGAACTATTGGGGCCCTTAGGGGGTTTGGGTTTGTGTTTCAAAATGTTTTAGATTTTAACAAAGGATGGTGGCACCAGTAGTTTTAGCATAAATTTCATTACAAAAATGTGAGAATTCTTCATGATTGACGTAAAACCGACTTTTGGAAATACAGCTCTTATTTGCTGCATGTTGATATTTTAGATTGGCTGCTTGAAAGAGGGCATGACCTGAACTTTGAACAACTGTCTCTGCCTGATTTAAACAATCTCCTTGCCACCTTCTACGCAGAAGTTAAGTATGTTTTTGCCTTTTCAAAAACACTCCTCCAAACAAAAAATAGGAAGAGCACAGAAGAAATATAGATATTATATATAAAGACGCTTCATGTTTCCTGATAGCTGAAGCCACCTTGATCAAGGCCAGTTTCTTTATGTTTGCATAGCTGCCACATTAGTGAAAACATGAATAAACTATTCTTGTCAATTTAAATGTTTTTTGATTTATCATTTCCCTCTTCTAGTCGCCAAGCGGCCACTCTCCCTTGGTGGTGTCTATTTCCTGAAAATCAGGTTGAGAGTTGGAGAGTGAGATCACAGAGTGCGATTGGAATGCCGCTGGTGACGGGGTGCTTGTCTATCCACCCACTGTGAATGACGCCCAGCAGACAAATGACTCTTCAGGCTCTCAAAAAATTTGAGGAAGAGGATTTGACTGCTCTTAGAAATGGCCATTATGAGGAGAAAACTAAAAAGCAGAATCCATAGGGGCTCAAGATTTTCTGTGGTACGTTTGACTGAGGCCCTAGCTCTAACTAATCTTGATTACTCACCTGTGACAGTGGTCAAGTCCTGAAGTAATTATCCTTCTTATTTATGATGATAATAGTCCCAGTTCGCATTTTGGTTTGTGCTTGAAGTAGATCTTGAAATAGATTTCCAAAGTGCCGGTGCATGTGTGTTCAAGAATGTGAACTTTTGGGGCCCGTAAGGGGTTTGGGTTTGTATTTCAAAATGTTTTAGATTTTAACAAAAGATGGTCGCACCAGTAATTTTAGCATAAATTTCATTACAAAAAAGTGAGAATTCTTCATAATTGACATAAAACCAACTTCTGGAAGTACAAAACTTATTTACTGCATGTTGATATTTTAGATTGGCTGCTTGAAAGGGGGCATGACCTGAACTTTGAACAACTGTCTCTGCCTGATTTAAGCAATCTCCTTGCCACCTTCTAAGCAGAAGTTAGGCCTGTTTACAGGCCATTTAGTACAATATGCCCTGTAATGCTCATTGGGATTACATTTTTACTTACAATCATGTGTCAACAATCATAGTAGGGAATATTATGCAATAGCCACAGCTGACATACAGGAGAATAAAAGAATTCAAAAGTATTGTGTGTAATTTTACAACCCTAGTATTTGGTGTTTTGGATTATTTCAGGTGTGTATTATTACTTTGCAATTTTAAACTAATGACGATGATTGTATGTAAGTATTATATTTGTATTATGATTCTATCTGAGTTGAGGTGCGAGCCAGGGTCATTAAAATGCTGATTTTGCTGCTCCGCTACCTAAATTCCTTACACCTACTGCCTCTGATTACCTATTTTATCAAGAAGGGCAGTTAACACTTCCGTCATATCTGAGGTCCTTTGTAAGCTTAAGATTTAATTATCACTCTTGAAAAATCATAATAGAAAGTTCTTCATTAACATTTTGCCAGTAAGAAAATAAATGTGTTTTTCAGGAAACTGCCTGTCAAAATATCTGGTTCTGGCTAGGTCCCTGGCACACAGGTTCCCACTGAAAAATTGTTTACCTTTTGATTCTTTGCAGGCCTCTATTACTTAATTACTTTCATTTCATTTTCATTGAAACTATATGATTACTCTAGTTGATGTTATGGTAAAAAGTGATATAATCATTCTTTGAAATGGTTAGATTAGGCTTCCACAAAAAACGTTATTTGCGATTGAATTCAAATGAGCAAGATTTTTTAAAATCTACCCTTACTTGTGTGAAATATTTTGTAATATGTAAATTAGGTATTCAACATGAGTGGAATGGGTAACTTTACTTACAAAAACCACTACTATACAATTGCCTTATGGTCTACACCATATGGTATGCACATGAACGAACAAGAGTTAAACACAGATGTTCATAGGATTGAACATGAATGTCATATAAATGAACAAGATACTCATACAGTAAAATATGAATGCCATAAGGTATTTACTATATCAGTGTTTTTCTTTTGATCTAGCTGGTACCATGTAGAAATGACAAGTCTAGTTATCCCCTTTTGAGTTGAAGCTTTATTTGTTCTTTCATCGAGCTTCTCCCATGATGCCCTGGAATGAATTCTTGTGTGCCCTATGAATGGATGAGGAGGGAGAACCTCATTTCCTTCTATACAAAAGCAATCATAGTGCAAAACACAATATGGAAGCGTGTTAGTGTTATCTGAAGTGGTGGAACTCTTGCTTAAAGTAGCTAATAACCTAAGGTATATGCCAATTATAGTTACAGCTAATTTTGCAATATAACACTCAACCTGTTGAGTGGGTCTTGAAGCCACTAGTCACTGTTAGTCGTTACATATATAATGTTCATAGCATGGGCTCATGTAAAGAAAATGTAAGAAAATGTAAAGGAAGGTGTGGTTAATCTCTTACTGTGTGGCATTATTGGACAGTTAGTGTGTTAATTGTCTTTATGTAAGCTTTTGTTGACTGTACCTTTTATTTTTCATGCTTAAACAAGTATCAGGTATTTTTCAGAGAGTGATATAATCATTTTACCACATAATATGAGTAATTTGCAAGTGAATGCAAATAAGCAAGATATTTTCGAAAATCTTTCTCAATTGTGTGCAATCGTTTGCAATATGTAAATTAGGTTCTCAACAAGAGTACAATGTGATAACTATACTACCCAAAATGACCTCCATGCAATACAGCATGTCAAGCTTTTACCATGTTAAGATTGGATGCGTTTCCTTTTATACAAAAGTGGTCAAATTCTTGCTAAAAGTAAATTATAACCTAAAATATATGCCAATTATAGTTAAAGCTATGATCACAATATGGCAAGTTGTCGAGCATGTCTTGAGTGCACAAATCAATGTTAAATCTTTGTATATATTGTGTTCATTACATGGGCTGCGTACTGCGTATTACCATAAGGCAGCAATTGTGGAAAGTGCTATTATATATTCTGTAAAGTATTGTAAACATTACCTTATATCTTTTAGATTGTTATTGTGTACTTTACGTGTGTATCAATATGAATCCCTGAAAACCTTGTATTATGAATAAAAAATGTCTATATTTGATCAATATCTCAAATTTTCTATTGACTTGCCCATTCCCTAAACATGAATGTCTGTGAGTAGCTGGAGGCCAGTTATACTCACCAGCAGCCATTTAGATATCAGTTTTTCAACTTGTCACGCCTTGGATTAGTTAATCAGAATTCAATGTGAAATTCGCTATGGCAACTGGTCAAGTAGGTGATCACAAAAAAAACAGCCATATGGATTCCCCAATTTTTCATAATTTGACCAATTGATTTTTGTGGTATTGCCTTTTGAGATCATTTCCAGACATCTTTTTGAATTAGCGAGAGTGAGCGTGATATTGTAACACATGAGCTTGCTCCAGCTCAGTACTACCTCAATAGTCTACCAAAAAGCATTACCTAGTAGATGGTGTTCCCTCAAAATATGGGAGTGCTGATGGGTCTTGAGATGCTTCAGGTCCTATCCAATTGAAATGACCCATAGTACATATATATGGTGTTCCCCTGATATTTGGACGTACTGGCGGGACTTGAGATGATCCAGGTCTGAACCAATAGAAAATTACTCTTGATCTGCCTGTAAAACAAAGAAAAGGAAAAAAAAGTATCAAGTATTACGCCCAACCTTTGGGGAACACCATATATACAGCATAGTAGACTATTAAAGTAGTGCTGAACTGGTGCAAGTTCCTGTGGTTATAACTCATGGCAGTTATGTATAGATTGATAGAATTCCTTCCCTTCTCTCAGCAGGATTAAAATCATATGCTTAAGTAAATATTGGCTGTTTTAGCTGATCGGATATCTTCAAAACTACTGCTAGATATTTATGACTTGGATTGAAGAAATATGCCACTGACCATATCCAGCAGATTGCTGCACAGATTTATATTTATTGAGAGAGTTAGCAGTATATCCACACCAACTGGAACCTCTTCTGAGAGGAGAATTTACACTCTTCGCTCAAGTTTGCAGCCATTTTAGAGGTTGGCTCTTTTTATAAAACGCATAGTTTCTATGTTCTTGGAGACAATGCAGATGATATATACGATTTTATGAAACCTTACAGACGCGTATCCACGCCGTATTGCATCGATGCACATGCATCGCTCAAGCATCGAAGTGCATCTTTTCAAAGCAAAGTGCATCTGTCAGATTTTCCAACCCAGACATACCATCTGTTTTTCATGAAGAACTGGTCACCCATTCGAGTTGGGAAATGTTGAATTTTCCCCACAATGATGTTAGTCTAGCTCCGTCTTGAAGATGAAGTGATCACATACATATTGGTACTCAAAAGAGGCATTCCCAGAGTTTTTGATGAAACCACCGTTGTCAAGAGATATGGTGGACTGTTCTTCAGCTGGAGACTTTAAAGGTTTGTACAAGTAATCATTATTCCTGCTCCAACTGAGTGATAGCTATTAACAAATGAGGGTGTACCAGTAGACGATGTCATACTAGATCTCGAGATCTTGATCAATGTATTCATCTTGTAGCTTTATTGACTGTATCTATCAGATAGGTAATGAGTTCAAAGCAAAAGCAGTTAAATACTATATTCATAAAGACATACACCTACATATAGTCAGTACGAAATTCAGGAAATCGCACGTTTGTGTGTGTCAAATGTAATTAAACTTAAACTGAAAACAGGAACACTCGACTGACTAAAAGTGACTTGTAGGGTTAATTTGTGAATATTAAATATAGGGTTATTTTACAATGCACACGTATGTTCGAGCATTTATTGGTGGCTTTCCCTGCTTAATCACTCTGCAGAATAACAGAGCAAGGATCAAAGAATATGACAGAATATTAAGAAACAAGGATCTTAGGTTTTTGACACTTCCCTATATATTGAATATTCAACAAAACATGGTCGCTTCAAACATATTTTTGATATCACATGTTTGTGGATTTGCAGGAACATTCTTTAATGACATAATTCGACTGAATTGATTAGTGGGTTTGATTTGTGAATATAGGATCATTTGATGATTTACACACAGATTATCGAAGAGACACAAAGCCTTTACCCTTTCCCTATTAATCAACTGATATAAAAAACACATTATTTCAATAATTACTGTGCAGAATAAAAGAGCAAGATTTACATAGTGTGGCAAAAATAAGATACAAGCAGAATATGGCATGTACATTTCTTGCAAGATGGGCAAACGATTATCAAAATGGCAGGGGAGTACCAAAATGGCGCGAAAGAGAAACAAGAGTTAGGGATAGAGAGACAGGGTTCACGTGAACCATGGAATCCCACTTAATCCGTCCCTGTTATGCTTATTATTTGTTATTAGCTTCATCGTTTAAAAAAAACGTAGTCAAAATGACTATTCTCATGATATTGGTCATTACCTATGACGTGGTTGATAGCAGGGTTGATGCTAAAAATGAAATTTATCCTGATAGTAGTTGACTTCTTTGGTGTATATGAGTATTATTACTGACAGGTTGGAGTGACCACGTAATTATGCTATACTAGAAAATTAGGGGACCCATGTAAGTGTAATAAACCAAAAAGGTTAGAATGCTTCTAAAGGTGGGATGCGTAATTATGATATACTGAAAAGGCAGGGTGTTCATAGAAATATGATATACTGGAAAGGTGCCTGTGTGAGTGTACTATATTGAAACATCAGGATACTGGAAAAGAAATTCTGAGCTACGGGAGTTCTAACTTATGCATATTATTTGCCTATTATATTATGCATATTATTTGCCTATTATTATATGCATATTATTATGCATATCATATGCCTTAACTAAGAAAGGATGTTTTGTCTGTGAGAGAGGAAGACGTGAGTGTTTCTGTATATTATAGCATGGGTGGAATTGATTAGCATATAGTTATGAAATATTTGAAAGAGGGCTTGATGTATCGCCAAACTAGTCAGTTTGTACATCCACACCAGGATATACCCTTAACTTTTGTTTTCTGGATCTAACGATACTTGGTACAAACCTTTAGGAATAAGCCTACATTCACTAAACATTTAAGGGGAAGTTTGTAGGTTAGATTTAGATCAGCATGTCTCCTTAAAATGTAATCCTTTAAAATTGCTTCAGTCGTAAAGTTACTAGTAAAACAATCATAACATACGTGGCTGCTACAGACACATATGGTTTAAAGGATGTTAGATAGAGGGCACCAAATAACCTGGCGTTGAAGGTTTGACAATACCTTAGGAGGTGAAATTACATTCCTGGTCAACAGTAGATCTAATTAGGGTCTAATTAGAAGTTTGTATTGTATTCACCAGAGTAATGAGAGCTTTATGTTGTTATGTATGTATACTGATATTAATATATAGATTCAGACACGTAGATTATACATAACTGCGGAGCTGATAAAGTTACAACTCTACGCCAGTGCTAATTAAAGGTAGAATACAGGTCACGCTTGGATTACTGCAATGCTCTCCTAATTGGAATTCAACAGGATTTGATTCCAAAGCTGCAGCGACAAAACAGCGCTGCAAGGATAGTATCGAGAACCAGGAAGTATGAACATATCACACCTGTTCTCATCAAGCTTCACTGGCTACCAATCAAATTCCGCATCCAATTTAAGGTCCTACTGCTGGTATACAAGGCGCTTAACGGACTGGCACCTAATTACATCAAGGAGATGCTCGTGCCTTATAAACCCAGACGCCATCTACGATCAGAAGCAAAGGGCCTTCTGGATGAACCTAGGACTAGACTCAAATTTGGAGATCGCGCTTTCTCCATTAGTGCACCGAGATTATGGAATGCGCTTCCACTACACTTGAAGGATTCTACATCGTGTCAGGCCTTCAAGAAGTGTCTCAAAACACACCTTTTCAGGCTCGCCCATTGAGGCGTTGTGACTATGACTCAAACTATGACAATGTTCAGCGCTTTTGAACATTTTATGAATGGAACACCTGTGTGACACAAAATCTACCCTTATTTAGGGTAAATTATCAAAGCTATCTACCCCCTTTTAGGGTTGATAATTGACTACACTAATCCACTAGTGTATCTTTATCTACCAAAATAGGGATTGATAAAACTCATAACACTGATATATATGTATCCTTATCTATCCCTATTAGGGGAGATAACAAAACAGAACGGGTTGCACTCTCAGGTGCTGGTGCTGGTGCAATCTACACACATTCTTTTTTATAGTGTCATGGCGGCCGGACTCCACATGCTCAGTTAGGGCTTTGCAGTGGTAGGAGGTATGTTAAGCTTTTATTTCTTCTATAGGCATCAAGGTTAGTCAGGAACATTGTAGGCCTACTTGATACTTATTGAAGCTCCATTATGCCCAGCACATTCTACATATCTAAGCACCAATATGCCCAGCACAGTACACAATAGACCGAAATATCTGACTCTAAATTGCCTAGATATTGATTTTCTATGCTGATTTTGGCTATTTGGACGTTTACTAAACAGAATCTCGTTGGCAAATGTAGTATACCAGCACACTCTACATATCTAAGCACCAGTATGCCCAGCACAGTCTACATATCGAAGCACCAGTATGCACGGCACAGTACACATATCTAAGCACCACTTTACCCAGCACAGTAAACATATTTAAACACCACTAGTGACTATGCACAGCACGGTACACATATCTAAGCACCAGTATACCCAGCACAGTACACATATCTAAGCACCACTATACCCAGCACAGTACACATATCTAAGCACCAGTATGTGCAGCACAGTACACATATCTAAGCACCAGTATGCCAAGCACAGTCTATACATAGCTAAGCACCAGTATGCACAGCACAGTACACATATCTAAGCACCAGTATGTGCAGCACAGTACACATATCTAAGCACCAGTATGCCAAGCACAGTCTATACATAGCTAAGCACCAGTATGCACAGCACAGTACACATATCTAAGCACCACTATACCCAGCACAGTACACATATCTAAGCACCAGTATGTGCAGCACAGTACACATATCTAAGCACCAGTATGCCAAGCTCAGTCTATACATACCTAAGCACCAGTATGCACAGCACAGTACACATATCTAAGCACTACTATACCCAGCACAGTACGCATATCTAAGCACCAGTATGTGCAGCACAGTACACATATCTAAGCACCAGTATGCCAAGCACAGTCAATACATACCTAAGCACCAGTATGCCAAGCACAGTCTACATATCTAAGCACCAGTGTGTGCAGCATAGTCTAGATACCTATGCACCAGAATTGGTACTAGTGCATGTTCACCTGTATTAGTTTCCATTGGTACAAGTAAAGATGTATTCCCAATATATACCCAACTGTGTCTCATTTTATAAACATTGGGCGGAGTGAAGAAGTTTGAATGTCCCCTGAAAAGCTTCTTAAAAAATCTGTGTATAATTTGAAGGTTAATCAGTTACACATTTTATATTGCAGGTATGTCTTATAAAATCAAGCGACGCAAGCCACTCTATCAAAAGTACTTTGTTGTGGGCGAAAAAGGGAAGCTGGTTGCTGTTAAGAAGAGGCTCTCTTCTGATGTCAAGAAGATAATCTCCAGCAGTTTTAAAAGACCTGGAATTTCTGGCACTGATGCAGTTCCTACTCCCAGTTTTGATGGTATGACTCAGCTTTCTGAAATTGTCTTTTCATAGATTCCTTGCATGTCTAGTCTTGCATAGACAACAAAGTAAACTTGCCTTCTGTCTTGAGAATAGTCTTGTCTAGTGTAGTATAGCAAGACTGATTTTGCTTTAACCAAAACCAGTGGATAGGGGTCCATACCATTAAAATTATACGGTATGGTACGGTTCCGGTATTTTTTATACGGTTCCGGTATGCTGACGGTATCGATCCTGGTTACTTTCTTTACTTCGTCGATGTTTTCGAAATTCTGTCGCGCGCGTTAGTGCTTGGAAAAGTGTGGTGGGGCTGGACTAGCACCATGTAAAATACATAGCGTGGCCCTCTCCACACTTTTCCAAGTACTACTGCGCGCATTAGTATCTATCGTAGTGCAGTTAAAATGGCTGCCGTCACTGGATGACGCGATCGCGATGTATTTTCCCGCCAATCCAGCGTCTCTGCACTCTTTTTTCCGCCTTGCCTGCTATATCAGCAGCGAGGCATTTTATTCATAGTACCGGTAAAAAAGTACCGGCTACTATTTAAACGGTTTATCACCGGTATTTTCGGGCGGGGTATCGGTACCCTCACGGTACGGGTATACCGGTGTGGACCCCTACCAGTGGATGGATGATTTATGGGATAAATTATTCATAATTTTATATTACTTAGCATGTGTTACTTAATCATGTATCAGAGGTACATGATAGACCTTAGTGTGTAGAGGTAATGGGTCAGGAACCAATATCATTCGGCATTCGGCGAACAAAGAGAAGTTACTGAACCAATGAAACTTTGAAATGGTTCAATTGAAATGCTGGCATAGATTTTGGTACTGGACAAAGTGGTGACACATAGGTGCAATCATGAACATATAACAAACATTGGCAGGTCCACCAGTTTTATAAAACTTTCAAGATAGAAATTCGGTAGCTTTTTGCGTCTTTTTCTGGTGCTCACTGGCCCATACCAGTCAGGCTAACTTGATTGTTGGATACTTGCTAAGCATCAATATTTTTTATTCAATCTGCATTCACTCTGGCCATTGGTCCAATAGAAGCTGGGAAAGACCCTGTATTCATCTGCAGTCATGTCACATGACTGCGCCTTTCAAATCATTCCTCCTTTTACTTATTTAAGCTACAAGTAGTGACACCCACTACAGGAGGGCTAAGGAGAAGAGGATCAACAGATGGCTGGAAATTCGGAATGACTTGCTAAAGTTGGGAACAGCCCTTAAAGCTCCTCACAGTCTGGAATGCCTTTGTTGTTACAAGGATTTGGTTGGTGTTATCCGTTGCAGTGATTGCAAAAAGCAATTCTGCGAGGATTGTCTTCTCTCAACTCACCAGCCACCAACCCTGCACTACTTGGAAAAATGGGAGGTACTGGAATTGATTGTGAAATATTTTTATGCCTATCTTCACTTGCATAAAAAAACCTTTTTTTCGTACAACTATTTGCTTTTAAGGTTAGGCTGTTAGTGAGACTCACAATCTTTATATTTATATTTCATATCCTTGATATGGTCAATAAATACTTATACTAATACTTATAATCAACCATAAATTACTGGCTATTCACAATTCAGCCTATTACTTCAGGAGAGATGACGATAATCAAAATTCAAATTTAGTTCTGTAGTCTACTTAAAAAAATTGTTCCTAGCATTGTTCTAAAAAGGGTAATGGGCTATACTTTGAGAAACATTAATGTAATGTTGATGTAAAATATAAATGAAATAGATGTCTATTATATAGAAACCTTATTGAAGGGTATATCATTGTTTTTAACTTTATAGCTATATTTACTTGCTTTGCCTTTTTCTTTTAGAATGGTGCTTATTTCACTTACGTGTGTGATTTTGGAATTTGGACCCGCCCAGATAACCATACATGCCCAACTTCATACTGTAAATCTGTTGTTGCATTAGACAGCCATGGTAAGTTGATAGTAACTTCTAGGTTCCGGGTTTCTATCTCATATATGACCTAAGCTGTTAAAAGTGACGTAAAATCCAATTTGTTCCTTCCTTGTTAACATTTTTTCTCTTGAAAATCAGTCGCTGCATGCATGTCTAGTGCTTTTCCAGCATAGGTCAGAAGTCTTTATTTAAACCTCAAAATAAAGTGTCAAGAGTATACAAACAGTATACAATATTTTGACTAGGAGTATGTGTACCAATAAATTCTGTTTCTCATGCAATAAGGAAGGCATCAACTATTTATTTTGAAGATCTAAAAATCATGAATTTAATGATGTAATTGATTTGTCTTAAATATTATGGTACCTTTCCTCGCTTTTTCTGTAAGAAAATTATTACATGGCAGCTAATTCACTTTTTCTATTTCAACAATCTCCAAGTTCATGCATCTTCAGTGTAATTTTCGAAAACAAACATTTATTCTAACTCTGTACATCTTTGCTATTATATTTATTATATTCAGGTAGGCAACACAGGATTATGATACAGTTCTGCGCCTGTGAAGCACCTGCATGCACAGTTTTACGATTTGGATTGTGGTCCTGTACCCCGACAACATGCACGTTGCTCATCAGTTTGGACCTTTTGGATTGGATGATTGCTCTCCAGATGGAGGCCAGTGTTTCAACAAAAGCATTTTACTCATCCTTGAAGTACAAATTGCCATTTATGCAGCAGCTATTTTACAATAATCAGGTATGGTATTTTCACATATTCAGATATCGCTAGGAATACCAAGAAGCCATTGTTCAGTTGAGGATATTGTATTGGTCTCTTTATGTAAGTTCATAACTTGACTGCACGTAGGTTATCATGTATCCTGGAAATTAAAACCCTGCATAAACCAAACAAAAGTGGATTCACTTCTTGATCGCACTGATATAGTCGTTCACCTGAAAATTCCTGCCCACAGTGCAGCAACTTTGGTTGCATGATTTCCAATTATAAATGATGGAGCCCCGCCTGATTACATGTCCTTCATATCAGTCTCCTGTGTATAAAAACTTCATAGGTAACAGATTCTTGCAATTAAAAGTAGTCAATGGACTGGGACAAGTGCACAATTAAGTATTACCCAGAAACCCATTCAAGCTGTATCTTAGGGGACAGTACATTAACCATGCTTGCATCTTGTTTAGTACAGTTGATTCTTTGCTTTAGATCAAGAATGTCTACAGTGCCCTGATCAAAGAGACATTGGCTGAGTACCGTCTGTATAAGCTAAGGCTAAGAACTCTTCAGCATCTCCATGAAGATCTGGATGATGGAACTACTTGCCCAGCATGCTTTCAGGTAAATATTGTCAACTGTATTCCAAGTCTTTTAGCGGTCATTAATAGCCATGATGTATTTTTTCAGTTTTACTAAAAAGCAAAATCAATGTTTAGCTTATATATACACCAGAGTTCAGGTTTACCCTACGAACGCATCAAAAAGCCCCCCTACAGCAACTATTTGTTCATGCATTCCAGTTTTCACTGGCTTTGAAAAAAACCTGAAGTCTTCCGTTTTGTGACAGTGGCATGTTTCACAAAGCGTTAACCCCCTTTTCATATCCTTAGAAGTTAGAAATTCTTACAGTGTTCAAGCCATTAGCAACACATCCAAATATATGTTCCCCTACATACCTATTCTACTAACTTTTACAGCTGTTACCATTAACAGTTTAGCCTTAAGTCATTGCTGTCTGTTTTTAAATGTCTGCACGGGTGGTATTTGAAAGGCTAACATATATTTCTTTGGAAATTTAAGGCCTTTACTATTATTCTTTTCAGACACCCTATCGAATATTTTCTTTGGATGCAGACTTTCAATTAGTGAGAAAGAAATCCGCTGGAAATGAAGCCTCTACACCTAGGCATGCTGGCAAGTTCTTCCTCCATCAAGCTGAGGTTGATGGCTTCATCGATGGATACAATGACTCAAAATCCACATTGACAAAGGTAATACATGTGTGAATTGATACCATTTTGTTCGACGCTTAAGGGGGGGGGGGGGGGTCCTAAGAATGCCAGCTGTCTGTGTTTTCCCAGGGAAATGATATTACCACGATGGCAGAAGGAAGTCATGCATGCTTCCTGTATTTGTATTCATACCATAGATGAACCTAGTGAATATTTTAGATAAGTTTGAATTGGGTTACTTAGACCTACTTTTCAATGTCAGAGGTCAAAGTCCTTGAAAACAATGTTACTATGACATCTGGAAAGTCATGCAGGCTTCTTGAATTAATACTATAGATGCACATGTTAAATATCTTGGATAAGTTTGAATTTGTATGACATATACCTAATGATAGGTGAGTTGTGTTTATGGATCTAGAATGCGGGGCTCGAACTCAACAGGGCTTCACCTTGTCTTCATTGAAATGTTGCAAGGTCCTTTATTATATTGGCATTCATTACCAATTTCATATCAACATTTCCTTTTTTAAATGATAAGTATAGTTTTCAGGAAGTCTCCGTTCCATCCTAGAATTGTACATTGTTTTTTTCTTTTTGAATAGCTTCAACAACTTTATCTGCCTTATGCTTGATCAATAACTATCACTGCATCAGGTCATCACCATGCAAAATCAAAAAGAGAACAAGCTATCATTTTCCCTTACAGGACTGCAGCAATTTTCAGGCTGGAAATTTACTTCGCTCTAAAAAGAAGAGTCAAAAGTTGGATGAAAAGGCAGTCTTTGGCTGCATCTGTAGCCACAACTATCCACATTACTTCCTCAGCCTCAAACATGGTGAAAGGTAATTTCGATTAGCAATAATAACAACACAAAATCGTACCATGAAATTAATATATCTAAATGCCAACCACAATGTTTGACAGCGAAAAACTGATTTGTCTCGTATGCCCATAATTTGGTGTTTAATAGTGATAATGTGTATGTATCTATGCTTATTGGGTTTAGAATGGTAGTCAAACCCTATGTAGATGAGATGGTATTTTGTCAAAATGCAACTCGACATGTTTTATGCAATACATGCGTGTTGTTAAACCTTGAGTGTGCTTAACTATGTTAAATCTTATTTGGCCAAGACATTCAATGATCCTCATTTAATGCTCAGTCAATAGTTCATGTATTCATAAACCACTAAAATATAATGTTGGCTGCCATTGCTCATAATCAATTCCTTTAACTTTCTTATTCAGGTGGAATAAACAGCTTGATGGTCAGATTGAACTTTGTGGATGATTAGTCTATTGTTACTTTTAAGGTTAGGCTATGCTGTTTACCTCATAAGCAAGATAATGGAGAAAAACAGCAGCCAGGACTTGATTGTTAGCTATGATATAGGCTGCACCTTAAAGGCGCATTTACAGGTAAGTCACAGCCGGCCTAGGTGTTGATAGACACACCCCTTCAGTTTTGTCTTTAAGTTTGGTGTGGCTGTTAAGAGTTGTAAATTACTGGATGATGATGCAGGCAGCATAGTTCATACTCCATTGGCCACTTGTGCATCTTATTTATTGTGGTGCTATCAAAATGTTATATGCCAAGATTCCATAGTCTCAATTTAAGCAACAGTATAGTGAAATTATATTTGTAGAATGTGATATATTTCTTCTTATTCTTTATATTGGTCTGGAGTTCGGTTTGCTCAGTTCCATGCTTTGATATACCAGAGGAGGTTCTGACTAACTGATGTATGAGATGGGCTGAGTTTCTTGAAAGCAGTTCACATGCAGTGATGCCATACTTCCAAGGGCACTCTGTTGGGATGTATAAGCATTTGTAGATATAAATAAGGTTTTTGTGACATCAAATGTACTACAGGAATACACCAGACATTTGTGATATCCATCCTACACAGGTGATCTTCTGTTGTTTTATGGTTATTGGACCACACAATTCATCTGCCACATAAAGGTATATTTCTTCTTTGCACCAGTCATAAGCCAGGTTGCCTGTATAATGATTACCGTAATTCAAACTTGAATCCAACCTGTGTTAGAGGATGCTAGGGAAGCAACATTCATTTCAAGCTAGTTTGGGTAAGACTATGTCTTGGAGCCATTATGACACTTCTGACATGATGCGCGTATCATCTATGGCAAACATGTCATGTGAATTTAACTTGTTTTAGCATGTTTGATTCTGTACTATAACTAATATGATAAAAAATGAATTGCTCAATCATAGCCTATAGGTGCGAATGTGAATTCATCAGTAGAAAAACTGCTTTTAAACTGCAAATAGTCACCTGTCTTGATGTGTATCACAATATTATTTGCGGTCTATTTTCCAGCGTACAGGAAGAACTGATGTGCTGAACCGCATGAAGTTTATGGTGCCGATATTCCATAGTTATGGACATGTGACAGCATGCCAGGTATGATTTTGTTTTGGTGGTACTCCAAATAAGTTGGTCATCAACAATATTATCCAATAAAAAGTTATTTATAAAAGGTTTCAACCAACACATACCTCACTTACTGTAAATACATACAAATTATGAGAAATGGCTGGAAGCATCAGGGCTCATCAGACATTTCAGATCCAGGCTAGTGTGTCCTAGTTTTCAAATTGATACATGCAATAAGTATAAAACAGAGTATCTTTACAAAGTATTACAAAATTGTCTGATTCTAAAGTATGCACAGGGATTCCAAATGAATAGAGTGTGAAGTATTAATGCAGTGCACTGAGATTAATACTAGCATGGAATTGTAGGACTCTTGTCTGTAACAGGATATTAGTGTCCAGATATAGTCCCTCTGTTAGTGATTGTCTGAACTTCATACTTTCAACCCAGCTGAAACTTATAGGCTCGTTAAGGCCTTGTATCCATGAAATAATATATCTAATTGGTCTGGCCCTAGGCAAATACAATGAGCTAATTACATACTTTGAGATCCATCAACTATTCTCTGTGTTATTCAGCATACTCTGTCAATATTGCTTTTTCAGGTTTTGTTCAATCCTCGTCATGTTGCTGGTGCAGGGCTGACAGATGGTGAAAACATCGAACGGCTTTGGTCAACCTTGGGAAGGTTCTCCAGGTCCACAAAAGAGATGACACCAGAAAATCGTATAGACTTGCTTTCAGAAGCCCTCTTTCATGTTGCTGATAAGGTGAAAGAAAACCTAGGCAAGTATACTGGTTGGTCTTGCTCTTAGTGTATGCAATGCAGGTTTTCTTTGCTTGGTCACCAAGGTCAGGAATGGGCCTTGTTATTTTGGATAAATCATAAAAACTTCATATGAACATTTATCTAATCCATGTGTGAAACACATGTACTGCCTCTACAAACTAGCAATGCCATGGAAGTGTGTATGTACAGCATCAACATAATGCAGTCAATGTCATTCTTACTTCTCTGTGAGACTGGTTCAATGGCTGAGCACCGGCTTGGGCTACCTAAAAATGAGGAAAATGTCTGAATGGAGTACCTATTCAGCAGAGAATCATAGTTTATGTCCCTAGTTACAAAAGAATAGGAGAAGGTACCTAAATGGACTGATGTTGATCATAGGAATACCCATAACATTACTAGTATCATTTATTATTCAAATTAATCTGGACTTTCATCATGAAAATTGATGATCTGTGAAATATGATCTGGGTGCCTATCAAATGTATTCTTTACTACACCTAACAGGCGATGCACTTCAATCAAGGTACAAAAGAGCACAAGAAGTCCACGCAGAACATTCTGACAAGCTCACAAAAGTTTTGGATAGTATAGGTAGGTGAAATACAATAGGACATATTGCTGCAAATCCTCACAGAAGATGGAATTCCAAGCTGTGTTCCATCTAGCCATTACAATGCAGTGATGATGTTGTGTATATGGGTTCCAGCCAATTTGAGGAGCAACCAAAATCAGTTGTTTCTTCTCTGATTTAAGCTGTCCTATTCAGGATCTTGTGAGAATGGCAATAGGACAGAGATAGATAGGCAATTTGGAATGATATCAACACCTCTCCCCATTGAAAACTGTTAATTTTTGCAGCTGGTACCTTAATGAAATGTTTATAAATTTCCCTCATTTATTACAATGTTCCATTCCATTTAATTCATATTTCCACGAGTAAATGTGCCTTTAGGCATTCATTCAATCAACTAATGATAATTTATTTTTTATTTTAGGCAAGACAATTAATGATGTACAAGCATGGGCTCTGCAACAAAAGACAAACTCACTGCAAAAGAGAACTAAAGGTTTGATTTCATAGTTATATTTTAGTTTCAACTGTCATTCTTATTGACTTTGGTGCTTTTGTTAGGCGTACAAATAACCTTTGTTGTCTTTCCAAATTCTTAACTAAACACAAGTTGAATTGGACTTAAGTTTAATACTACTATATTATACCAAGACTCAACCAGCAACAATATACCATACACAGTGTAGTGTTTTGACTAATCATACCTGGCACTTTATTTAAAAATTTGAGTGATCAATATGAGTGATCTGAATCAATATGAGTAATCAAAAGCAGAATTGTATTTCTAATTGCATCCACAAATCATTCGGCTAGGCTAGCATGTTCTTCAATGGAGAAATGCTAAAACAGCATCATCCTGTAACTATGAATGGTATGCTCTAAAGTTTCTAAGACTATATTCCCTGAAAATAATAGGACCATGAAAAGTAGCAAACCTATTTTTCACCTGCTACAATAGTGCATCACTTTCTTTTTAGTTCAATATACAAAGCATGAAGATTTAGCCCTGCTTCTGGAGAAGGAAAAAAGCATAAGGTAAAAAGTCCAACGCTTTAATTAGAATTCAATCATTATTTGTAATATACAAACGTTTCAAATTAAAGGTACTCACACATAGTTGGATGGGTACATCTGCAGTAGGTGATGTGGACTAGAAATTGTTCAGCCACAGAATTGCATATGAAATGCATGTCTTGAAAAGATCAGAAAGTTATGGATGAATAAACTCTCGACATAGATGCATAAATCATTGAAGTTATTCCCTTTAGTTTATTTCCAAAGGGTGTTAATTCCTTTCCATACATTATTAGCAACACCTTTTATCTCGATTCCTTTCCCTTCCAGGAATGACATTACCCTTGCAAGTGGTCTAACGAAATCAAAACTGGAGAAGGAGTATCAAAAGTAAGTGAATGATGTTATTGCTGTTTTATAGCCTGTTGAATGACCCCCAAGTTTAATGCATTAATGGGCCTAGAAATTAATTAGTAACGTAATTCTTTCTACCTAAGATATATACAGTCTCTGTCTTGATAACTTGAAATTCTTAGTTGAAGTTCAAATTGTCAAGAAGGAAGACTGACGAAATGATGTCTTAACTGTGGAATCAAACATCTTGCTCCCATAACAAATGATCCGCATCGATCATTAAGATGCTTGGCAGTCCCAAACCATAGCCAATATTTATACAGGGAATAGGAAAATTGCATAAAGACAGTGGCCAACAAGAAAGGAACCTGGCAGCAAAGATGGTCACCTCCCCACTTAAACTGGTAGCCCACTAATATTCTGCCAAGACCTGTTTCTGTAGTATCTCTGGGCGGAAATTGAACTCCACTACTGAATAACAGTTATGTCTTAACCACTTTTGGTGTCTCATATGTCTGTAAAAATCACATGCATTTTGCCCATTTAGTACAGTACTAATAGGTGCAAACTTATGTATTGACTAATTTGAGATTTCTCCTTGTGTTTTCATAGAACTCAGAAGTCTAAGGAACGAATCAAGAAAACCTTGAAGATTGAATCCGCATTGGGTCTTGATGAATACAACATTTACTTAGCATCTGCACACCAGAAAAGAAGGAGCCACGACCTAGCTGAGATCAAAGTTGACATAGTTGAGAGGGCCACATTGCTGCAGTGTATGCGCAGATATGGAAGTATGTATATGTCACAATTTGTTTGTATGTATTTGTCACCATTCTTGTTATTGAATAACACTGACAAGGTAAATTAATATGATAGACATTCATCAGGTTAAAAAGGCAACAATGATTGATACAATAATGATGCCACTCAAATGATAAGCTATACCTGCATTATGCTATTCAAACTACATTTTTGAGTGAGATATTTAACAAGGAAATAATGCTATTATCAAATGAACTATTTATTGCTACAATTATCTACCAGAACTTATTAATCCAAACTTACTTTATGGATTTTTGATGATTTTGTGGTTGTAAACTGAATTCAATTAATCCCCATCTCAGTTGGTAATTAAACAAATGGATGAAATAGTGAAAATGTATTGATCAGTGATGTTGTTAATTACAGGAGGACAGTCCATTGCGAATCGGCTTGCTAATCAACTTCAGAAGAAGGATAAGGTGATACGCAATAAGCTTCAGGTGACAAATGAAGCCTGCTCAACCATTCCGCCATTGACTTATGAAGCAGTGAAGGACATTGACAGTTCCACATGGAAGGAAGTCGGTGATCTTGCAGTAGGACAGCATGTACCCATGCTTGTAATCAGTGCAGCTGTGGATCATCACAATTTTGTCTCAAGAGCCAGTGAAGAAATGGGCCATGTTGAAAAGGAGATAGCATCAGTGCTCAAATACTTTAAATCGCAGCACAGTATCCTTCTGGATTCCCTACAGATCCATGATGAAGAAGGATCAAAGGCTGCAATTATAGAGAAGGGCTTGTCTATTGAATATCAAGCATCTCAGTTTTACTTGAAAATTAAAAACATTGCACAAGGTGATGCCCAAACACTGTCAAATTTCAAGGAAATTGTTGAAGCCAATAGGGTGTCATCAGCTGAAATTGAAAACATTATTAGAGAAATAGAAGAAATGGAGGAAGTTGGCACTTCACATAACCAACCAACAGATGAAGTTATGGAGAGGAGCCCTAATGAAACTTCAGAAGATGATGATGAGAGTGAAGAGGAGGATAGTGATCACCCTGAATAAATACAGCATTTTAAACCATTCGGAGCATTGGCTCTGAATACAAAATAACGTGATACAACAGGATACGTTGTGGTGGGCTTGGTCAAACATGCTAAGCATGCTATCGGCTTTGGTTGAAACAGCTATAGCTTTTTTTTCTTTTTTTGGCACTCATATCCTACCCGTTTGGTGAGGAAAGTTCTTCCAGGAATTTTTTCCAGTCCACAGACATTTTGAATGTATGGTTTCAGTAAGCAGTCAAATAAAAGCCTGATTTACCAAAATCTGACACCTTAAAACATGTTAATTATTTTCCCCTACATGATGTTTTACATGGAGTGTATTAAAATATTTTCAAAATGAATATTTTATGTTAAGTTGTCTTTTACATTTGATAATATGCTCCTTTGAATGGTCGTATTGGCATGATATTCTATAACACAAAATACATGAGTGGACAGAGCAGATGTTGTACCCCTCCTCTGTTTATGGGTACTGATATGAATAAATCCACCAATAATAACCATAATAATAATAATAATGATGATGATAATGATAATAAAAAATACTTAATGATAATGATTAATTAAAATAATAATAACATTAATGATTCTGAAAATTATAGAAATATTGATGATGATGATCATAATAATAATAATAATAATAATAATAATAATAATAATAATGATAGTAACTATAATAATGATAATAATAATAATAATAATAATAATAATAATAATAATAATAATGATAGTAATACTTATAATGCTGACAAAACTTATTACAACAATAAAGATTATGATGATGATAATATTAATTATACTAGTAATGATAATAGAAATAGTAATAATAATAATAATGATAATAATATATATGATAATAGAAATAGTAATAATACTACTACTAATAATAATAATGATGATGATAATGATTATAATTTTCCCACACCTAATGTTAATACATGGAGTGTATTAAGATATTTTCAAAATGAATATTCTATGTTGAGTTAACTTTTACATTTGATAATATGCTCCTTTGAATGGTTGTATTGGCATGATATTCTATAACACAAAATACATGAGTGGACAGAGCAGATGTTGTACCCCTCCTCTGTTTGTAGGTACTGATATGAATAAATTCAGCAATAATAACGATAATAATAATAATGATAATAATGATAATGGTAATAACAATACTTGATACTATTGATAATAATGATAATGAAAATAATAACATTTATGATTTTGATAATTTTAGAAATCTTAATGATGATGATCATAATAATAATAATAATAATAATAATAATAATAATAATAATATTAATGATGCTTACAATACGCATTACAGCAATAAAGATTATGATGATGATGACAATAATCATACTAGTATTCATAGTAATAATCATAAAAATAATAGTAGTAATAATTATTAGACTAATTGTACTGATAATAATAGTAATAATAATTATGATAATGATAATAATGGTAGAAATAATAATAGTAATAATGATTATGATAATAACTACTACTTCTACTACTACTACTACTACTACTACTACTACTACTACTACTACTACTACTACTACTACTAAATGTAAGACCAGTTATGACATATGTACAACAGAAACAAAGTAATGTACCTAATCATATGACAAAACAATGCGAAATCTAAATGGTTGAATGAAAAACTGAGTTACATGTTACACATAAATCACAAAAATGGATTGAAAAATAAGTGGATGCTCAAAGGAAATGACAACAATTGATCATCCTTCATTTTCCATTTAAAAAAATAAATTACCTATATAGACTTTTCTTTCCCTCCCCTCCCCCCCCCCCCCCCCCATTTGAAATTTGCTGTAGAACCCCTCTTATTTCTAAATTCACCATATCCACGCCCACTTCATGAAATAGAAGAAAAACAATTAAAGGAAGCTCATCAATTTTCACTTTCTTAAATGGAGCAGGCTCAGGCCATGTAGTTGATACTCACTGGGCACCATCCATTGGGAGTATTTTATCATACTATCCTCAATTCTTTTTATTGTATGCAACTTCAAATAGCCAACAATTAAATTAATTAATTAATTAACAATTAAATAAGATAATAAAATATATTTCCCTGGAGAATACAAGAAAGTGAATCTTTAATAATATTGTTTTTATAAGGAAAAAATGTGTAGCAGTATAAATCACATAGTCTGTCCTGATTCAAAGCTATTTGTAGTATTAGTGTCTTGATCTGCCACTTGGTGGCAGCAGCAACTAGTAACACAGCATCGGATCATACAGTCATTTGGGGAAAGCAGAAATGCAGTATTAGCTAGGCAAATTAAATCACAATCCTTGGATTTAGTTAATAATGCCAAACTGAAGAGACCATTTAAAGTCATAATATTAGAACACTAATTTGGCTACTGCAGTGATTTAACTTAACCAACCAGCCTAAGGAAGGTCAACTCAATGCTGTTGGCAGATGAAATGCGACTTTATAATTTTATGAATGTGATATCTACATTATTCTGTGACTATGTGATATGTTCGTCCTGATTCAAAGCCATTTGTAGTATTAGTGTCTTGATCTGCCACTTGGTGGCAGCAGCAACTAGTAACACAGCATCGGATCATACAGTCATTTGGGGAAAGCAGAAATGCAGTATTAGCTAGGCAAATTAAATCACAATCCTTAGATTTAGTTAATAATGCCAAACTGAAGAGACCATTTAAAGTCATAATATTAGAACACTAATTTGGCTACTGGAGTGATTTAACTTAACCAACCAGCCTAAGGAAGGTCAACTCAATGCTGTCATCAGATGAAATGCGACTTTATAATTTTATGAATGTGATATCTATATTATTCTGTGACTATGAGATAGGTCCGTCCTGATTCAAAGCCATTTGTAGTATTAGTGTCTTGATCTGCCACTTGGTGGCAGCAGCAACTAGTAACACAGCATCAGATCATACAGTCATTTGGGGAAAGCAGAAATGCAGTATTAGCTAGGCAAATTAAATCACAATCCTTGGATTTAGTTAATAATGCCAAACTGAAGAAACCATTTAAAGTCATAATATTAGAACACTAATTTGGCTACTGCAGTGATTTAACTTAACCAACCAGCCTAAGGAAGGTCAACTCAATGCTGTCATCAGATGAAATGCGACTTTATAATTTTATGAATGTGATATCTATATTATTCTGTGACTATGTGATATGTCCGTCCTGATTCAAAGCCATTTGTAGTATTAGTGTCTTGATCTGCCACTTGGTGGCAGCAGCAACTAGTAACACAGCATCGGATCATACAGTCATTTGGGGAAAGCAGAAATGCAGTATTAGCTAGGCAAATTAAATCACAATCCTTGGATTTAGTTAATAATGCCAAACTGAAGAGACCATTTAAAGTCATAATATTAGAACACTAATTTGGCTACTGCAGTGATTTAACTTAACCAACCAGCCTAAGGAAGGTAAACTCAATGCTGTCATCAGATGAAATGCGACTTTATAATTTTATGAATGTGATATCTATATTATTCTGTGACTATGAGATAGGTCCGTCCTGATTCAAAGCCATTTGTAGTATTAGTGTCTTGATCTGCCACTTGGTGGCAGCAGCAACTAGTAACACAGCATCGGATCATACAGTAATTTGGGGAAAGCAGAAATGCAGTATTAGCTAGGCAAATTAAATCACAATCCTTGGATTTAGTTAATAATGCCAAACTGAAGAAACCATTTAAAGTCATAATATTAGAACACTAATTTGGCTACTGCAGTGATTTAACTTAACCAACCAGCCTAAGGAAGGTCAACTCAATGCTGTCATCAGATGAAATGCGACTTTATAATTTTATGAATGTGATATCTATATTATTCTGTGACTATGAGATAGGTCCGTCCTGATTCAAAGCCATTTGTAGTATAAGTGTCTTGATCTGCCACTTGGTGGCAGCAGCAACTAGTAACACAGCATCGGATCATACAGTCATTTGGGGAAAGCAGAAATGCAGTATTAGCTAGGCAAATTAAATCACAATCCTTGGATTTAGTTAATAATGCCAAACTGAAGAAACCATTTAAAGTCATAATATTAGAACACTAATTTGGCTACTGCAGTGATTTAACTTAACCAACCAGCCTAAGGAAGGTCAACTCAATGCTGTCATCAGATGAAATGCGACTTTATAATTTTATGAATGTGATATCTATATTATTCTGTGACTATGTGATATGTCCGTCCTGATTCAAAGCCATTTGTAGTATTAGTGTCTTGATCTGCCACTTGGTGGCAGCAGCAACTAGTAACACAGCATCGGATCATACAGTCATTTGGGGAAAGCAGAAATGCAGTATTAGCTAGGCAAATTAAATCACAATCCTTGGATTTAGTTAATAATGCCAAACTGAAGAGACCATTTAAAGTCATAATATTAGAACACTAATTTGGCTACTGCAGTGATTTAACTTAACCAACCAGCCTAAGGAAGGTAAACTCAATGCTGTCATCAGATGAAATGCGACTTTATAATTTTATGAATGTGATATCTATATTATTCTGTGACTATGAGATAGGTCCGTCCTGATTCAAAGCCATTTGTAGTATTAGTGTCTTGATCTGCCACTTGGTGGCAGCAGCAACTAGTAACACAGCATCGGATCATACAGTAATTTGGGGAAAGCAGAAATGCAGTATTAGCTAGGCAAATTAAATCACAATCCTTGGATTTAGTTAATAATGCCAAACTGAAGAAACCATTTAAAGTCATAATATTAGAACACTAATTTGGCTACTGCAGTGATTTAACTTAACCAACCAGCCTAAGGAAGGTCAACTCAATGCTGTCATCAGATGAAATGCGACTTTATAATTTTATGAATGTGATATCTATATTATTCTGTGACTATGAGATAGGTCCGTCCTGATTCAAAGCCATTTGTAGTATAAGTGTCTTGATCTGCCACTTGGTGGCAGCAGCAACTAGTAACACAGCATCGGATCATACAGTCATTTGGGGAAAGCAGAAATGCAGTATTAGCTAGGCAAATTAAATCACAATCCTTGGATTTAGTTAATAATGCCAAACTGAAGAAACCATTTAAAGTCATAATATTAGAACACTAATTTGGTTACTGCAGTGATTTAACTTAACCAACCAGCCTAAGGAAGGTCAACTCAATGCTGTCATCAGATGAAATGCGACTTTATAATTTTATGAATGTGATATCTATATTATTCTGTGACTATGTGATATGTCCGTCCTGATTCAAAGCCATTTGTAGTATTAGTGTCTTGATCTGCCACTTGGTGGCAGCAGCAACTAGTAACACAGCATCGGATCATACAGTCATTTGGGGAAAGCAGAAATGCAGTATTAGCTAGGCAAATTAAATCACAATCCTTGGATTTAGTTTATAATGCCAAACTGAAGAGACCATTTAAAGTCATAATATTAGAACACTAATTTGGCTACTGCAGTGATTTAACTTAACCAACCAGCCTAAGGAAGGTCAACTCAATGCTGTCGGCAAATGAAATGCGACTTTATAATTTTATGAATGTGATATCTATATTATTCTGTGACTATGTGATATGTCCGTCCTGATTCAAAGCTATTTGTAGTATTAGTGTCCTGATCAGCCACTTGGTGGCAGCAGCAACTAGTAACACAGCATCGGATCATACAGTCATTTGGGGAAAGCAGAAATGCAGTATTAGATTTATTCAGGTGATAGGAAGTTACGGAATATGAATCATGGTAAAAGAGCCCCTAGTGGATATTTGAAGAATTAAACCAATTTCCCTTTGAACTTATTAGTAATGTATCACCAAATCCTACATAATTGCGAAATTTAAATATGAGCTTTTTTGCATCATTTTGTATTGGCCAAATTAGCCACCAGCAGCATAAGGCTTAAAGAAGGGAATTGCTACCACAAAACACCTTTAAAAGTGAAAAGGAATCGAAGTGAATGAATTGAATAGTTTTTTATTTAACTCTTTTTATTTGAAGACATTCATAAGTATCTTAAGATACATTTCGTACCAGAGAAATCCCCTACTTACTAGGCCTCTCCAAGTCAATTCATGTTGATACAACCTTTTTAATAGCATAAAAAACAAAAATCACTCTTTATTCATGACAATATTTATTGGTTGGCCAAGCATGAAGTATTTTACAGATTTGTGAAAATGTAAGTATATCAAAATACATCGTACACACTGCTGTGAATATGAAATAAAATTGCTGAAAATAGTATACCTTACACAACACGTCGTTGTTCAATGTGAAGGAACAACTTAGTTAAATCACATATACTACCTGAGCAGTTCCATCAAAAAGGATAGGGGTTGTGAATTATTAAATTTTCAATTTCAACCCCTCCACCCAAAATCACATCTTCCCATCTTTCCCAGTTTTAGAACTATTTAAGGAGGGAGTGGGGTCAAATATTGAATTATCTCCCGTTCTTCTTACCACATTGTTTTCAGAATTTACACCCCCCCCCCCCCCCCCCCCCCCCCACAAATTTGATAAATATTGGTGGATGCCTATTACGGGTAACTTTGGTGAATGAATTAAAAAATAGTCACTATTTGGGGATGAGAGTTTGTATGAAAAGAACTACAGAATCCGACATTAAGGGAAGTCCTATTGCCCCAGCTCAGTAAATTTTGAAAAGTATGCTTGTGGGCCAGTAATAACTCATCTCAACTGGTCCTCAACTTTAAAAGAACGTTTTAAACACAACATCAGCTTATCACAAAGCATTCAGGAAATACTCAACAAGAATTAATGCAAAGTGATATTCATGAATATTTTAATCCTAATCTTTAACTCTTACAATAAGGAACTACATAACAATAATCTAATGCAAACACATATACTCCCTAAAGTGCCTGTACGTGCCAAGATATTTTTTACAGCCAATATGACCGCTATAAAATAATTTCCTGTGTAACATATTTTTCATAGCTACTGCAAAAACAAATTCAGTCTAAATAAAGTATATTAATAATGTATGTATGTTTATGAAAAGGGCATGATTATTGAAAAATTTGGTATCAATGAGTAACTTCAACCTGAATTTCGGAGACCCAGACTACCAGGCACTGATTATAGCTGAGGGCAAAATTGGCTGGTTCATTAAGGGCACAGAGTCATACTGGCCCAGAGTATTTCAGGGCCTGTATCATACCCTTTTCCTTTGCACAACATACTTCCATTAGAGTAGGCCCTATATCAAATATCATTATTATTATCATCATATTTATTATTACCATAAAATCATAGATAAAGCCCTGTTTTCCAACACAGGATGGCTATAACAGGTTTTTGTTTTGCCTCCAACGAGATAATGAGTTGCTTGCTCATCAACTAATATTCAGGGCACAATAAAGAACTACTTTAACTGGAAAACCAGCAAAAAAGTAAATTATGATTTCAGGCAACTTTGCTTGAAAGGAAGAAAATATATTGCAATAATACATATTAAAATCTCATTTTGCACATTCCTAAGAAAATCTCAAAAGTGCACTTTAGGCAGGTTGCATCATATTTATACCTTTCCTAGTTTTAGCCAGGAGCAGAGGCAATTCTTGGAGAGAGCCTACCAAGATGGTATGATCAATACAGGACATCCCATGGTCGTCTCGTTGTCCATGTCTCTAGGTATCCCTGTAGAAAAAGTAAAGGTAATCAAAACCAGTTGTCACTGAAAAAATGAGTTGCTAATTTCCTAAAATAACTGATAATTTCCATTGAAAACAAAGAAAGAAGGGCTTATCATTAAAAACTGTCTGTGATAGATAACAAATTGTTAAAATATATGCAGAGAGGTAAGGTACTGGCAGCCTGTACAATTTGATGTCTGATTCTTCAACTATTTTCAAACAAACATTTTTGAAAGAATGTAATTAGATTACATTTGCTCACCACATAATTTTATTCTGCAGAATTGGATAGGAAATCATAGACGGGGTGTTCAGGGGAAACCAACCAAGTCCTCAACAAAGACATCATTGTCTGATCGAGCCCTGAATCCTTTTAATGAATTTTGCCGCGACAAGGATATGGGTATGCATTTTACATTGCCCTTATTCATTCTTTGCTGTTTTTTTACTCCAGATAAAAATGTAACTCTTTTCAGTCTTGAATATTTGAATATATGGATATCCTTATCTAGACCTTCAGCAGCATCCTCAATGAAAAGGGTATGAGTCTGAGGTAAAGACTATCCGATTATTGCCTACGATTATCATTGAATGCAATTTGACATGTTCAAACAAGAAAAGAAACATTGTAAATTACATTAAAAGTAGCTGTACTTTCAGATGGCCAGCCTGCCAGGAATAACTGTAAAACAAAAGCAGATTGAACCTGTTTATGACCCCTCCAAACTGGAAACGCTGTGGGTTCGCTCCAGAGAGGTAGATGAAGCCAGATCAACCTCTCTGAGTGATCAATATACTCTAGTAACCATGCAGCCACTACTCGGTCAAAGGGTACCGCAACTTGACATATATGACATATAGATCTGTTTTGAAGCGGTACCTTATGTCTCAAGGGAAATAGAAAGGGCGGCATGGAAAATTGTGTGTCCACAACTTTGGCTATCAATTGATCATTGCTAGTTCAAATGGACCGATGATCAATCTTGAAAATTGTGACCAATTGCGAACAATAGGAAAGCCTAAGATTACTCGAAATGAGATCTTCACTTTTAGTAATTCATGAAATAATATTTTTGAGAATCATTGTCCAATAATAGATGCATTACACCAATGTCAAATTCTTTGACTGCTGCAATGTTGCAAGAAGTGTGCATATTTTGGTCTCGCCCATGTCTATCCTGCCCAGTTAATGCAACCTTACCTGTACTTTCTTGTTATTGTCAGACTTGAATTCCCACCATTTCCATATGTCTAGATAATGAGAACAAGGCAGAGATACTCAAGAGATGGGGGAGAGAGTGGAAGCTGCTTTCCCCTGAGGGGAAAGATGTATACATACAGAGGGCAAAAGATCGCAAGGAGGGCAACATCGACCTCAATGACAAGGAGAAGCGCAGACTGGCAACACAACTATTTGGTAACCTGCAGTCTGTGGTATGTTATACGTTAGGGCCTTTATGTGTTTTTACTGTTCCAATGGCATACATCAACAAGTATACAATATATGAAAGTTGTCCTTTTTATTGTTTCCAAGGATCAAATAACTGTACAGACAAATTTTGATGATTAGTTTGTATACATATGTTGCACATGCAGATTTATAAGAAGTTTACTATAATATTTAGTCAACAGGACTAACCCCAGAACAATACTTCCCTGCTGGGGACTGGGACCACAACCTGAATACAGAGATAAAACTAAATTATGACTGGACATCAAAAAACTAATGTTGAACATTTTTATTTCACAATATTTAAGTCTAAAAGTTCAAACGTCAGAAAAATGAGTTCTGAAATCCTACTTGCCTGCCAGTGACAGCAGCTTCAGCCATCATACAATGTGAAAAGAACTACTAAAACAAATAAATAAAACAAATATTAGTAATTTCCTTTCAATATGACACTCTATTTCCCCTACACCTCTGAGAAAAGCCTTCAGAAATGTCATCTTACGTCTGCCATCATGAATTACGTCATACTTAGATGGCACCTTACATCTGAGGACTTGCAAAAGCCTGTGAGACTCAATTGCTCATTCTTGTGTGGGAATTATCATCTCTTGTCAAGTTGTCACACTGGGTGAGGAACCTATATATCTGTGTTAGGCAACCTTTCATCTTCATGAACAGTATTAAAACTGATATTGTATGTGTATATTCTTTTTTATCTTTCAGGTCGCTAGATTAGAAAAAATTGGATATTCAGCCCTTGCTTTGGTAATTGAATCCGAGAGACTAGAAAACACTGTACGCTTTGGAACTAAGAATGGGATAGAGGTAATGGAAGAGAACAACATAATAGAGAAATTTCAACTTCGCATCAGAGGCTCAGGTAGGTAGTTTGTATAACATAGTTTGCTGATGGAGAGCTGCGCACCACCCAGTTGACTTTAATCTTAAATGTCATGAGCTTCTGTACCCAGTAGTCTCTTCTGATATGTACAGAGCTGCTCTGTTTCCAATTATCAATTTAATCAAGTAAGAGCTGCTCTGCACACAGCATAATTTTAGCATGGAAATTTCGTATTAATATTCATGTAATTAAAAGTAACAATCAAAATTACAAAACTTTAAGTAGCTATCTCTGCATGGCTGGTAAATTTGGAATGGTCTGCTAGAGCTATAAGGATTGGTAATTTATGAGCCCTACTATCCCCTTATCAGATCTTCAATAGTCCTAATTGTAGGGCAATTGCACATATGTGATGTGCAATGAATCATGTTATAGAGGTATTTATCGGTGATTGTAAACTAAGCTCCGTATCAAATTTGAAAGCACAACTGCTGAGTTCATAAGGCCTGAATCCCTCGCATACATATATTTAATGTTTCATTATTACCATAAACATGGTCTGTTTAATTTAGAAGGAAATGAACCAGAGGAATCTCCTGAAATGCTGCGTGCTACAGTGAGAGAACTTTTCAACAAAGAGTATAGTGAGTATTTTTTACTTTCATTTCACTCACCCCAAAACCAGTTAATATCAGCGACATAAATTCATTGGAAAAGTCATTGGAAACCACTGCACTGTATACAATAAATGATGTGATGTTCAATAGTAATTCATATATTCCTTTAAATTCTTACATAGAGAATGAGTGTGTTTGGGGATAAAACGTATGATACAAAGGCTCATTTTGCATCTTGTAAGGTGACCTAGATGGATTCCAATATGCAGAGTCTATCCTATAGTGTCCCTAATATCATCTATGAGCTTACAAGACTGGAAAACCTATTTCAACCTCAGTAAAGAGACAAATTATATTGTGAATAATATGCGTTCTTTCACAGGGTAACTGATGTGTCAGGAGTTTCAATCGCATGAAGTCATTTCATGATATATTTGTATACCATCAGATTTCATTCGTCAACATCAGCTAACATTCTCTGATTATATTATAGCCAAATTCACCTGGGACTTATTAGTAATCTGTTTATGGGTGTGTCGCAGCATGTGGATTTTTTTGCTCTTTCAAATAGGGTTTCGGGTGTGTCTCAATGGAAATCATTAATTTGCATTTCAAAAAACATTCTAGTTTCCACAAGATTCCCTTTCTCTAACTTTTACCAGCCCTATCTCAAGAGCCAGAATCTTATTTTAATGAAGCCTCCTTTAGTTACCTAAATATGAAAAGAAATGTGCCATTAAAATTAATGATTATAGACAGCAATCAAAATTTCAACATGCCCATTAAGCCATCTTACCATGGCTGATAAGATGTAGGTACAAGTTCATTATGTTTCATTCTTAACAGTACGCACTTTTTTTTCAATCATAAAGGTTCCTTTGCGAACAAGAAGAACAAGCACGTGCCGTATAAAGGCATCCTGACAGGGACAGCTGACGTGGAAGTGAACCTTCCTGAGGGTGTGCCATTCCAGGATCCCAGCCATTATGGGATGGCCACCCTCAGGAAAATTATTCAGGGGGGCGTTTCCTTCACTAAAAGGTATATACTTCTTTCAATAAAAAGTTTGTTACATACCCTCCTTTAAATGTGCATATTTTTATTCAAAATACTTAATACATATAGGTGCTTGCCTAACACACTAAGGGGCGTTCCCTGATGGCCGTGTGGAGGTCGAAGGCATTGCCCCTGACTGCTAGCTGTCTCTCACCACAGTTCAAATTACTGGCTGCGGCATGTAAGAAAGTTGTCAGTGACTGGCAGTTAGGCGTTGGTTCATGCCGCGTGCGCCTGGTTTACTCCTCTCACAACTGGCTAGTCACGAATTGTAGCAATATGGCTAAAAAAATGATGAAAAACAGAATTTCATTTTCGAAATTCCTACTAGGCCTACAATTGCTGTATATATGTTCGTTTAGTTACGAATGTGTTGTTCACAGAGTAAGTCAAGTTATAAGGCACTTATATGAGTTTGGCAGTCATGCCTATACAATGGATGCCTTTATTACTAAGATTAATGATAAAATTGTGAATTAATACCCTAAGGCACCCTTTGTAAGTATAGCATTTCCCTTTCCTTGAAAGATGTGTTTTCTTCATGGGCAGTTTCCATTCCAGGTTATAATGAATCATTACAAAAATCAATTAGAGTAAATTTCTCAAAGAACTTAACCAGATTCATGGCAGCTCCAATGTTTATTTTTATTTTTTGTTTTCACTGCTTTATCTTCAGTCCAATACCACATGCTTCATTTCAGGCCACTTTCACAAATTTCTGACCCTGTAGCGTCAGTATCAGGTTTGCACAGATTGTATTTAATGAATTCAGGCAAACAGCCATGTTTTTGTTCTTGATGTGAACATTTTAGAACATTTATCAGCATACTCACTGTCCCTATCAAGTACTTGTTACAAAGTGCAAATAGCTTTGATGGTGCAATCTCATTCTCTGATACATGAATACTGATATGACAAAATCTTGCAAATAAGAAATCCAATATTTGAATAGACACTTCAAGAACATAATGCATGGCCATGTCACATTCTCCTTCACTAACCACTTTAATTTAATTTTTTTTCAGGCTATCATAACAACCAATAGTTAGATGTTGAAGACTGGAATGGCAGCATCTAAGCACTGTATAACAAATGCTATCAATGAAAAGTATCTGATAAGAAAAAATAGACCTAGGAACTGTTATTTCATCTGTAATCTTGTTTTCATATTTGGCTGAATGTTTTCTGAATCAGGTTTTGAAAGTAAAGTTTATTTTGCATTAATGATGCCATTCCATTTTCCTCTATTTACTTATAGATAGACATGTAATTCTCTTGTCAGACTGGGCCAATCAATTATCAATCAATAGCACCAAGATGCAAGAATGATATCTTTGGTGATGCTCCAAAAATATCTGATTGCAGTATTTCTAGTGACTAGGACATTTTAATTGTCACCTTAGAAATAGCATGTAAGATGATCTGCATGCCATTGATTTGTATGTTCAAAACCTAAGCATGTCCAGGAATATGCATGTCTCAAGTTATGCATGTCAAAACTGACGTTTACCTTTGCCATATACATGTACATTTAACCTTCTACCTTAATTCATACATTTCAATTATCTTGCATTCACAAAATTTCTCATGAATCTAAGCATACCCTTTGGTATTTAGAGTTATCATTAGTTGAACTTTGCCTATCATTCATAAAAACATTGAATGAATTTATTTACCACATTTTTTTCAATATTTATGACAATTTATGTAAGGCTAAGCTAATTATAATGGGCTCAGCCTTTCATAATCTTGCCTGTATTTTACTAACTAACTGACACTTTCCATACTGGTGGCGTAGATATGAAGTCTGTGTTTCAAAAATTATGATAGACTGTTCTTATTTTACAGGTCTTCTGCTGACTCTGGTCAATGAGCCCGAACTAGAAATGTTAGAACTTCCACCAGTAGATGATTTCAGAGCAGGAGATGGTACTTCTATGCAAAGTCAAGAATGTAAGGCATTTGTAAATCAAAATAGTTATGTATCTTTTCAAAGGTGGGCTTTCAAGTACATTAAATGTGCCCCATTCTGACTCATATTCTAATTTGCAAGAGTAATTTTGGTTTTAAAGGCAATCAATGCTTTGTCCACCGAGTATATTTCTGAGCATGATTTACCATCTGTTAAATTGAAGTTCTAGCTAAAATTTGAATAATTATTACCTAAATTCTTTTTCAATTCTTCTTTGTCTTCCCCTTCATTCACATTTCAATACTGTAAATCACTTAAGTATAGAGGGAACAATAATATATAACGATAATAATTTTAAAATCCTGTCTTTATTAAATTGCCCAATATACAAGGTAAATTAGAATATACATATTGAAGGGCAGAACAAAAGCCTGGTCATGGGGGGGAGGGGGGGGCAATGGATACTACATGCGGCCATTAACCACTGTCTCCACAATCTGGCAGGGGCATGGAGGTCAAGTACTTGACCCCTGATCCCTAGTGAGCCCGGCTAACTGCAATTTTATGTAGGTAAAAATAAACAGTGGGGTTCTTCCACCGCTATAATAAGATCACACTATCCAGCGCAGTACCGTAATTGCGCTAAATAATGTTCATGCCATATTTAAGTGATTTACAGTAGATGCCCTACATTTCTAAAATAAAGCAATAATCACTTCATATCCAAGGGAAACTCATAAATGATTATTTTTGATTGTTTGAAAAATGCTTGGAATCCTCAATCTGTAGTAAGTCCACACCTTAAGCATTGTGGTCTTGAAATTGTGTTAAACAAACTTTGAAAGAGATTTCTAACTCAACAACTTTAGTACACTTAATTTTAAAGATTAAATGCGATGTGGAACTGCTTTTGTCATTACCTGCAATATGTCTTCTAGTACTTATCAAACCAATAGATCTTCCCTCAGCTAACTCCTTCATGGTTGGATCTTCTGCTTGGTTGAACAAAATTGGATATGTCTCTTGTCTAAACATGATATTTTGGAGACTATTTGAATAGATTTTTCACTAAATCACATTCAATCATCATAAAACACCACTTTTGTCATAATTATTTATATTTAGTTCCAGATGCATCTGCCTATCTAAGGGCAATAGATGAGGGACTACCACTGCCAGCTCTTCCAACTCCTTCCCCAGGTTTGCTAAATTTTGTTTATGGCCAGGAAATGGCCTCACAGACCATTCTACAACACTTTCTTACCATTTGTGTCATGGCAGCATAAAAGGCAGAATCTATTCATAGTAGTTGATTTCTTGTTCTAATGACTCTGGTGCATATGACATAAATGTTAGCCCTACTAGTCTGATTGGTAAAAAGGGGGTGGCTAGTGAAGGACCAACAAGGTTGCCCTATTGGGCTAGTGGAAGTTCTGCAACCTTGTAAGACTAAAAGTAAGTTTTGGCCTGTTTCAGAAAGGCTAGCAGATTCAGGGGGTTTATATGCCACCTAACTTGGTTGCTGCATTCTAATCATGATAATATAATCATCACATTTGTCTAAAAAAAGTATTGCATCAAGATTTTCAAACATTGAAATGAAGAAATACCAACCTGTGCGGAGAATGAGGGGAGCGGTAATGCTTCCGAGACCTATGTTGTGGCTACATAATTGATCGCCGGTGTACTCAGAAAAGAATCTGGCCAGAGCACACTGGATATCATATTGTAGCTGAGTAGTGGAGCTCAGCATTAAAAGCGGTACTGGTACTCACCCCATTTTCCCCACAGTATCAAAGTGTATGTCTTCATCTGCTATCTCTTATTACAGCTCCTATATTGGTTACTAAAAGCAAGGAAAAATCATCTCAGAAAACAACAAGAAAAAGAGGTCATCCGAAGAAGGGAAATCTTGTCAGTAAGTATAAACTTGACATGACATGCAAACGTACATGATGAGTACAGTGTCACATTTAGGTTTAGCTACATTTATTAACAGATATATTCATCAACCTTGTTTCTTACATTGCATTCTTTAACCTAAAATCCTGTATTTAAAGTGCTTCGCAAAAGGTTAATAGAAACAAGGACCAAAGAGGAAGTAATCCATCTTTTAGGGCTGCATCTGATGTTCACATGGTACAAAAACCTCAATGTAGGCATGTAGAAAATGTGAAAAGTAAATTACAACAAAATGATATAAAAGAAGGTAGATATGCTAACTTTGCTCGTAATTATTACATAGTTTGATAGGGTGGATATTTACACACAGAGGATCCCTAAAGCATCCAGATAGTGTGCCTAGAAAGAATAGGAAAATTTCATTATGTGCTGCACTTTTCCCGTAAAGACCGAATTCCCTATGAACTTGGCTGATTGTACATGTATTCACAAGTGCTTATTCAGATATTTAGGTTGTTTTTTTGATTGGTAAATGATTAGATAGTTTATCTTAAAGATAATTAACTAAAACCATCATGGTATTGAAGTACATGTAAAATAAGGGTTGAGGGGGGTGGGGCAACAAACCAAATTAAACACTTCTGCAAATGATTCACGTTCAGATAGTTGACATTGAGGTATCAATAATTACACTTTTCCTCCATTGCAGCTCTCCAAGAAGATAAATTGGTACATGACCAAAAAAAGGAAACCAAAAGGGAAAGGAAAAGGCGCCTACAGCCAAGTAAAGAAGGTATATCTATAAATTGTTTGTTTTTGCAAACTACACTCTGCAGGGCAACCCTGTACTAGTAATCATAGAGAAGTCCTTCTCAACTTAACTCTTTTAAAGTAAAACAATCTTTAATTAATTTCAAGAAATCTTATAATTGAAATTCTTAAAAGTCTATGTATGCATTGTCTCTAATAATATGTATGTATTCTGCATTTTCATATGCAAATAGATGTTATTGTTGAGTGAAGAAATCATTTTTGTGATAAAGGATAGGGATATAAACATGAATTGGCACATGGAATTGTTGGGTGTTACCTTCTTACAGTTGGAGTAGGGCATGTGAAAGTCACACTTGCCCTACTGGCAAGTCACCGCAAAAGTTAATGTTGTGCCCAGGTATGAATGCATCACAACTGTCACTGTCAAAAGAATATGTCATTTGCACAACACTGCATGTCTGAACACATACAATTTCATTCTTCCCTCCATTCTCCTTTAGATCATATGACCACGGTTGGTGCTGCAGCCATGGCAAGTTGTGAAGTGAAGTGCTACAAACTGAAATGGCCAGCCACTTCAGGTGGAAAAACAAGGCAAGTATATTTACTTTCAGGCATTGATTGCACCTGATAGGATATGACCTTAAATTTGAAAAAATAGTGTACAATTTAAAGACATTGCACAAGAAAAAAACCTTTTTGGCAAATGCTGATTTCTTGATTTAAGATTGGACATTTTCCTAAATAAAAGTTTGAACAATTTTCACAATTGTATTTCTTTGATCATGTGATATAATAAATTTGACCATAATTTTTAATGTGTCATTGAAAGCAAACATCAGATGTTGCTCCCAGTTATGATTCTGCATTTTATAACATACTGGGCAATTCCATATAACTGAATGTAGTAGTCGAAACAGGGTTTCATGACTAGATATCATACTGCTACATTTGTGTGGGTGTTGCTAAGGATCCATATTCAGTAATGATTTTCTGTTGTTTATTGACATTCAATATGGTCATTTTTTTTGCAGCTGATTTAGCAGTTGTAGCAGCACTGGCAGGCTTGTCAGATCCATCCTGAGTGCAAATAGCTACCAGACATAAGTGGTGACAGAGATGGACTTCACCAGTCGCAAACACTAGGGTGCACTCTGTTATTTATCCTTTAAGGTGAATTAGATGCCCATGAATAATCCTTTTGATGAAGCATCAATCTGTAAACAATGTTGCTCTTAGATGTTGGTTTTAAAAAAGATGTACAAGAAATTCAGAAAAGAAGTGGAAAGGTATAAATATGATGCAACCTGCCTAAAGTGCACTTTTGAGATTTTCTTAGGAATGTGCAAAATGAGATTTTAATATGTATTATTGCAATATATTTTCTTCCTTTCAAGCAAAGTTGCCTGAAATCATAATTTACTTTTTTGCTGGTTTTCCAGTTAAAGTAGTTCTTTATTGTGCCCTGAATATTAGTTGATGAGCAAGCAACTCATTATCTCGTTGGAGGCAAAACAAAAACCTGTTATAGCCATCCTGTGTTGGAAAACAGGGCTTTATCTATGATTTTATGGTAATAATAAATATGATGATAATAATAATGATATTTGATATAGGGCCTACTCTAATGGAAGTATGTTGTGCAAAGGAAAAGGGTATGATACAGGCCCTGAAATACTCTGGGCCAGTATGACTCTGTGCCCTTAATGAACCAGCCAATTTTGCCCTCAGCTATAATCAGTGCCTGGTAGTCTGGGTCTCCGAAATTCAGGTTGAAGTTACTCATTGATACCAAATTTTTCAATAATCATGCCCTTTTCATAAACATACATACATTATTAATATACTTTATTTAGACTGAATTTGTTTTTGCAGTAGCTATGAAAAATATGTTACACAGGAAATTATTTTATAGCGGTCATATTGGCTGTAAAAAATATCTTGGCACGTACAGGCACTTTAGGGAGTATATGTGTTTGCATTAGATTATTGTTATGTAGTTCCTTATTGTAAGAGTTAAAGATTAGGATTAAAATATTCATGAATATCACTTTGCATTAATTCTTGTTGAGTATTTCCTGAATGCTTTGTGATAAGCTGATGTTGTGTTTAAAACGTTCTTTTAAAGTTGAGGACCAGTTGAGATGAGTTATTACTGGCCCACAAGCATACTTTTCAAAATTTACTGAGCTGGGGCAATAGGACTTCCCTTAATGTCGGATTCTGTAGTTCTTTTCATACAAACTCTCATCCCCAAATAGTGACTATTTTTTAATTCATTCACCAAAGTTACCCGTAATAGGCATCCACCAATATTTATCAAATTTGTGGGGGGGGGGGGGGGGGGGGGGGGGTGTAAATTCTGAAAACAATGTGGTAAGAAGAACGGGAGATAATTCAATATTTGACCCCACTCCCTCCTTAAATAGTTCTAAAACTGGGAAAGATGGGAAGATGTGATTTTGGGTGGAGGGGTTGAAATTGAAAATTTAATAATTCACAACCCCTATCCTTTTTGATGGAACTGCTCAGGTAGTATATGTGATTTAACTAAGTTGTTCCTTCACATTGAACAACGACGTGTTGTGTAAGGTATACTATTTTCAGCAATTTTATTTCATATTCACAGCAGTGTGTACGATGTATTTTGATATACTTACATTTTCACAAATCTGTAAAATACTTCATGCTTGGCCAACCAATAAATATTGTCATGAATAAAGAGTGATTTTTGTTTTTTATGCTATTAAAAAGGTTGTATCAACATGAATTGACTTGGAGAGGCCTAGTAAGTAGGGGATTTCTCTGGTACGAAATGTATCTTAAGATACTTATGAATGTCTTCAAATAAAAAGAGTTAAATAAAAAACTATTCAATTCATTCACTTCGATTCCTTTTCACTTTTAAAGGTGTTTTGTGGTAGCAATTCCCTTCTTTAAGCCTTATGCTGCTGGTGGCTAATTTGGCCAATACAAAATGATGCAAAAAAGCTCATATTTAAATTTCGCAATTATGTAGGATTTGGTGATACATTACTAATAAGTTCAAAGGGAAATTGGTTTAATTCTTCAAATATCCACTAGGGGCTCTTTTACCATGATTCATATTCCGTAACTTCCTATCACCTGAATAAATCTAATACTGCATTTCTGCTTTCCCCAAATGACTGTATGATCCGATGCTGTGTTACTAGTTGCTGCTGCCACCAAGTGGCTGATCAGGACACTAATACTACAAATAGCTTTGAATCAGGACGGACATATCACATAGTCACAGAATAATATAGATATCACATTCATAAAATTATAAAGTCGCATTTCATTTGCCGACAGCATTGAGTTGACCTTCCTTAGGCTGGTTGGTTAAGTTAAATCACTGCAGTAGCCAAATTAGTGTTCTAATATTATGACTTTAAATGGTCTCTTCAGTTTGGCATTATAAACTAAATCCAAGGATTGTGATTTAATTTGCCTAGCTAATACTGCATTTCTGCTTTCCCCAAATGACTGTATGATCCGATGCTGTGTTACTAGTTGCTGCTGCCACCAAGTGGCAGATCAAGACACTAATACTACAAATGGCTTTGAATCAGGACGGACATATCACATAGTCACAGAATAATATAGATATCACATTCATAAAATTATAAAGTCGCATTTCATCTGATGACAGCATTGAGTTGACCTTCCTTAGGCTGGTTGGTTAAGTTAAATCACTGCAGTAACCAAATTAGTGTTCTAATATTATGACTTTAAATGGTTTCTTCAGTTTGGCATTATTAACTAAATCCAAGGATTGTGATTTAATTTGCCTAGCTAATACTGCATTTCTGCTTTCCCCAAATGACTGTATGATCCGATGCTGTGTTACTAGTTGCTGCTGCCACCAAGTGGCAGATCAAGACACTTATACTACAAATGGCTTTGAATCAGGACGGACCTATCTCATAGTCACAGAATAATATAGATATCACATTCATAAAATTATAAAGTCGCATTTCATCTGATGACAGCATTGAGTTGACCTTCCTTAGGCTGGTTGGTTAAGTTAAATCACTGCAGTAGCCAAATTAGTGTTCTAATATTATGACTTTAAATGGTTTCTTCAGTTTGGCATTATTAACTAAATCCAAGGATTGTGATTTAATTTGCCTAGCTAATACTGCATTTCTGCTTTCCCCAAATTACTGTATGATCCGATGCTGTGTTACTAGTTGCTGCTGCCACCAAGTGGCAGATCAAGACACTAATACTACAAATGGCTTTGAATCAGGACGGACCTATCTCATAGTCACAGAATAATATAGATATCACATTCATAAAATTATAAAGTCGCATTTCATCTGATGACAGCATTGAGTTTACCTTCCTTAGGCTGGTTGGTTAAGTTAAATCACTGCAGTAGCCAAATTAGTGTTCTAATATTATGACTTTAAATGGTCTCTTCAGTTTGGCATTATTAACTAAATCCAAGGATTGTGATTTAATTTGCCTAGCTAATACTGCATTTCTGCTTTCCCCAAATGACTGTATGATCCGATGCTGTGTTACTAGTTGCTGCTGCCACCAAGTGGCAGATCAAGACACTAATACTACAAATGGCTTTGAATCAGGACGGACATATCACATAGTCACAGAATAATATAGATATCACATTCATAAAATTATAAAGTCGCATTTCATCTGATGACAGCATTGAGTTGACCTTCCTTAGGCTGGTTGGTTAAGTTAAATCACTGCAGTAGCCAAATTAGTGTTCTAATATTATGACTTTAAATGGTTTCTTCAGTTTGGCATTATTAACTAAATCCAAGGATTGTGATTTAATTTGCCTAGCTAATACTGCATTTCTGCTTTCCCCAAATGACTGTATGATCCGATGCTGTGTTACTAGTTGCTGCTGCCACCAAGTGGCAGATCAAGACACTTATACTACAAATGGCTTTGAATCAGGACGGACCTATCTCATAGTCACAGAATAATATAGATATCACATTCATAAAATTATAAAGTCGCATTTCATCTGATGACAGCATTGAGTTGACCTTCCTTAGGCTGGTTGGTTAAGTTAAATCACTGCAGTAGCCAAATTAGTGTTCTAATATTATGACTTTAAATGGTTTCTTCAGTTTGGCATTATTAACTAAATCCAAGGATTGTGATTTAATTTGCCTAGCTAATACTGCATTTCTGCTTTCCCCAAATTACTGTATGATCCGATGCTGTGTTACTAGTTGCTGCTGCCACCAAGTGGCAGATCAAGACACTAATACTACAAATGGCTTTGAATCAGGACGGACCTATCTCATAGTCACAGAATAATATAGATATCACATTCATAAAATTATAAAGTCGCATTTCATCTGATGACAGCATTGAGTTTACCTTCCTTAGGCTGGTTGGTTAAGTTAAATCACTGCAGTAGCCAAATTAGTGTTCTAATATTATGACTTTAAATGGTCTCTTCAGTTTGGCATTATTAACTAAATCCAAGGATTGTGATTTAATTTGCCTAGCTAATACTGCATTTCTGCTTTCCCCAAATGACTGTATGATCCGATGCTGTGTTACTAGTTGCTGCTGCCACCAAGTGGCAGATCAAGACACTAATACTACAAATGGCTTTGAATCAGGACGGACATATCACATAGTCACAGAATAATATAGATATCACATTCATAAAATTATAAAGTCGCATTTCATCTGATGACAGCATTGAGTTGACCTTCCTTAGGCTGGTTGGTTAAGTTAAATCACTGCAGTAGCCAAATTAGTGTTCTAATATTATGACTTTAAATGGTTTCTTCAGTTTGGCATTATTAACTAAATCCAAGGATTGTGATTTAATTTGCCTAGCTAATACTGCATTTCTGCTTTCCCCAAATGACTGTATGATCTGATGCTGTGTTACTAGTTGCTGCTGCCACCAAGTGGCAGATCAAGACACTAATACTACAAATGGCTTTGAATCAGGACGGACCTATCTCATAGTCACAGAATAATATAGATATCACATTCATAAAATTATAAAGTCGCATTTCATCTGATGACAGCATTGAGTTGACCTTCCTTAGGCTGGTTGGTTAAGTTAAATCACTCCAGTAGCCAAATTAGTGTTCTAATATTATGACTTTAAATGGTCTCTTCAGTTTGGCATTATTAACTAAATCTAAGGATTGTGATTTAATTTGCCTAGCTAATACTGCATTTCTGCTTTCCCCAAATGACTGTATGATCCGATGCTGTGTTACTAGTTGCTGCTGCCACCAAGTGGCAGATCAAGACACTAATACTACAAATGGCTTTGAATCAGGACGAACATATCACATAGTCACAGAATAATGTAGATATCACATTCATAAAATTATAAAGTCGCATTTCATCTGCCAACAGCATTGAGTTGACCTTCCTTAGGCTGGTTGGTTAAGTTAAATCACTGCAGTAGCCAAATTAGTGTTCTAATATTATGACTTTAAATGGTCTCTTCAGTTTGGCATTATTAACTAAATCCAAGGATTGTGATTTAATTTGCCTAGCTAATACTGCATTTCTGCTTTCCCCAAATGACTGTATGATCCGATGCTGTGTTACTAGTTGCTGCTGCCACCAAGTGGCAGATCAAGACACTAATACTACAAATAGCTTTGAATCAGGACAGACTATGTGATTTATACTGCTACACATTTTTTCCTTATAAAAACAATATTATTAAAGATTCACTTTCTTGTATTCTCCAGGGAAATATATTTTATTATCTTATTTAATTGTTAATTAATTAATTAATTTAATTGTTGGCTATTTGAAGTTGCATACAATAAAAAGAATTGAGGATAGTATGATAAAATACTCCCAATGGATGGTGCCCAGTGAGTATCAACTACATGGCCTGAGCCTGCTCCATTTAAGAAAGTGAAAATTGATGAGCTTCCTTTAATTGTTTTTCTTCTATTTCATGAAGTGGGCGTGGATATGGTGAATTTAGAAATAAGAGGGGTTCTACAGCAAATTTCAAATGGGGGGGGGGGGGGGGGAGGGGAGGGAAAGAAAAGTCTATATAGGTAATTTATTTTTTTAAATGGAAAATGAAGGATGATCAATTGTTGTCATTTCCTTTGAGCATCCACTTATTTTTCAATCCATTTTTGTGATTTATGTGTAACATGTAACTCAGTTTTTCATTCAACCATTTAGATTTCGCATTGTTTTGTCATATGATTAGGTACATTACTTTGTTTCTGTTGTACATATGTCATAACTGGTCTTACATTTAGTAGTAGTAGTAGTAGTAGTAGTAGTAGTAGTAGTAGTAGTAGTAGTAGTAGTAGTAGAAGTAGTAGTTATTATCATAATCATTATTACTATTATTATTTCTACCATTATTATCATTATCATAATTATTATTACTATTATTATCAGTACAATTAGTCTAATAATTATTACTACTATTATTTTTATGATTATTACTATGAATACTAGTATGATTATTGTCATCATCATCATAATCTTTATTGCTGTAATGCGTATTGTAAGCATCATTAATATTATTATTATTATTATTATTATTATTATTATTATTATTATGATCATCATCATTAAGATTTCTAAAATTATCAAAATCATAAATGTTATTATTTTCATTATCATTATTATCAATAGTATCAAGTATTGTTATTACCATTATCATTATTATCATTATTATTATTATCGTTATTATTGCTGAATTTATTCATATCAGTACCTACAAACAGAGGAGGGGTACAACATCTGCTCTGTCCACTCATGTATTTTGTGTTATAGAATATCATGCCAATACAACCATTCAAAGGAGCATATTATCAAATGTAAAAGTTAACTCAACATAGAATATTCATTTTGAAAATATCTTAATACACTCCATGTATTAACATTAGGTGTGGGAAAATTATAATCATTATCATCATCATTATTATTATTAGTAGTAGTATTATTACTATTTCTATTATCATATATATTATTATCATTATTATTATTATTACTATTTCTATTATCATTACTAGTATAATTAATATTATCATCATCATAATCTTTATTGTTGTAATAAGTTTTGTCAGCATTATAAGTATTACTATCATTATTATTATTATTATTATTATTATTATTATTATTATTATTATCATTATTATAGTTACTATCATTATTATTATTATTATTATTATTATTATTATTATTATTATGATCATCATCATCAATATTTCTATAATTTTCAGAATCATTAATGTTATTATTATTTTAATTAATCATTATCATTAAGTATTTTTTATTATCATTATCATCATCATTATTATTATTATTATGGTTATTATTGGTGGATTTATTCATATCAGTACCCATAAACAGAGGAGGGGTACAACATCTGCTCTGTCCACTCATGTATTTTGTGTTATAGAATATCATGCCAATACGACCATTCAAAGGAGCATATTATCAAATGTAAAAGACAACTTAACATAAAATATTCATTTTGAAAATATTTTAATACACTCCATGTAAAACATCATGTAGGGGAAAATAATTAACATGTTTTAAGGTGTCAGATTTTGGTAAATCAGGCTTTTATTTGACTGCTTACTGAAACCATACATTCAAAATGTCTGTGGACTGGAAAAAATTCCTGGAAGAACTTTCCTCACCAAACGGGTAGGATATGAGTGCCAAAAAAAGAAAAAAAAGCTATAGCTGTTTCAACCAAAGCCGATAGCATGCTTAGCATGTTTGACCAAGCCCACCACAACGTATCCTGTTGTATCACGTTATTTTGTATTCAGAGCCAATGCTCCGAATGGTTTAAAATGCTGTATTTATTCAGGGTGATCACTATCCTCCTCTTCACTCTCATCATCATCTTCTGAAGTTTCATTAGGGCTCCTCTCCATAACTTCATCTGTTGGTTGGTTATGTGAAGTGCCAACTTCCTCCATTTCTTCTATTTCTCTAATAATGTTTTCAATTTCAGCTGATGACACCCTATTGGCTTCAACAATTTCCTTGAAATTTGACAGTGTTTGGGCATCACCTTGTGCAATGTTTTTAATTTTCAAGTAAAACTGAGATGCTTGATATTCAATAGACAAGCCCTTCTCTATAATTGCAGCCTTTGATCCTTCTTCATCATGGATCTGTAGGGAATCCAGAAGGATACTGTGCTGCGATTTAAAGTATTTGAGCACTGATGCTATCTCCTTTTCAACATGGCCCATTTCTTCACTGGCTCTTGAGACAAAATTGTGATGATCCACAGCTGCACTGATTACAAGCATGGGTACATGCTGTCCTACTGCAAGATCACCGACTTCCTTCCATGTGGAACTGTCAATGTCCTTCACTGCTTCATAAGTCAATGGCGGAATGGTTGAGCAGGCTTCATTTGTCACCTGAAGCTTATTGCGTATCACCTTATCCTTCTTCTGAAGTTGATTAGCAAGCCGATTCGCAATGGACTGTCCTCCTGTAATTAACAACATCACTGATCAATACATTTTCACTATTTCATCCATTTGTTTAATTACCAACTGAGATGGGGATTAATTGAATTCAGTTTACAACCACAAAATCATCAAAAATCCATAAAGTAAGTTTGGATTAATAAGTTCTGGTAGATAATTGTAGCAATAAATAGTTCATTTGATAATAGCATTATTTCCTTGTTAAATATCTCACTCAAAAATGTAGTTTGAATAGCATAATGCAGGTATAGCTTATCATTTGAGTGGCATCATTATTGTATCAATCATTGTTGCCTTTTTAACCTGATGAATGTCTATCATATTAATTTACCTTGTCAGTGTTATTCAATAACAAGAATGGTGACAAATACATACAAACAAATTGTGACATATACATACTTCCATATCTGCGCATACACTGCAGCAATGTGGCCCTCTCAACTATGTCAACTTTGATCTCAGCTAGGTCGTGGCTCCTTCTTTTCTGGTGTGCAGATGCTAAGTAAATGTTGTATTCATCAAGACCCAATGCGGATTCAATCTTCAAGGTTTTCTTGATTCGTTCCTTAGACTTCTGAGTTCTATGAAAACACAAGGAGAAATCTCAAATTAGTCAATACATAAGTTTGCACCTATTAGTACTGTACTAAATGGGCAAAATGCATGTGATTTTTACAGACATATGAGACACCAAAAGTGGTTAAGACATAACTGTTATTCAGTAGTGGAGTTCAATTTCCGCCCAGAGATACTACAGAAACAGGTCTTGGCAGAATATTAGTGGGCTACCAGTTTAAGTGGGGAGGTGACCATCTTTGCTGCCAGGTTCCTTTCTTGTTGGCCACTGTCTTTATGCAATTTTCCTATTCCCTGTATAAATATTGGCTATGGTTTGGGACTGCCAAGCATCTTAATGATCGATGCGGATCATTTGTTATGGGAGCAAGATGTTTGATTCCACAGTTAAGACATCATTTCGTCAGTCTTCCTTCTTGACAATTTGAACTTCAACTAAGAATTTCAAGTTATCAAGACAGAGACTGTATATATCTTAGGTAGAAAGAATTACGTTACTAATTAATTTCTAGGCCCATTAATGCATTAAACTTGGGGGTCATTCAACAGGCTATAAAACAGCAATAACATCATTCACTTACTTTTGATACTCCTTCTCCAGTTTTGATTTCGTTAGACCACTTGCAAGGGTAATGTCATTCCTGGAAGGGAAAGGAATCGAGATAAAAGGTGTTGCTAATAATGTATGGAAAGGAATTAACACCCTTTGGAAATAAACTAAAGGGAATAACTTCAATGATTTATGCATCTATGTCGAGAGTTTATTCATCCATAACTTTCTGATCTTTTCAAGACATGCATTTCATATGCAATTCTGTGGCTGAACAATTTCTAGTCCACATCACCTACTGCAGATGTACCCATCCAACTATGTGTGAGTACCTTTAATTTGAAACGTTTGTATATTACAAATAATGATTGAATTCTAATTAAAGCGTTGGACTTTTTACCTTATGCTTTTTTCCTTCTCCAGAAGCAGGGCTAAATCTTCATGCTTTGTATATTGAACTAAAAAGAAAGTGATGCACTATTGTAGCAGGTGAAAAATAGGTTTGCTACTTTTCATGGTCCTATTATTTTCAGGGAATATAGTCTTAGAAACTTTAGAGCATACCATTCATAGTTACAGGATGATGCTGTTTTAGCATTTCTCCATTGAAGAACATGCTAGCCTAGCCGAATGATTTGTGGATGCAATTAGAAATACAATTCTGCTTTTGATTACTCATATTGATTCAGATCACTCATATTGATCACTCAAATTTTTAAATAAAGTGCCAGGTATGATTAGTCAAAACACTACACTGTGTATGGTATATTGTTGCTGGTTGAGTCTTGGTATAATATAGTAGTATTAAACTTAAGTCCAATTCAACTTGTGTTTAGTTAAGAATTTGGAAAGACAACAAAGGTTATTTGTACGCCTAACAAAAGCACCAAAGTCAATAAGAATGACAGTTGAAACTAAAATATAACTATGAAATCAAACCTTTAGTTCTCTTTTGCAGTGAGTTTGTCTTTTGTTGCAGAGCCCATGCTTGTACATCATTAATTGTCTTGCCTAAAATAAAAAATAAATTATCATTAGTTGATTGAATGAATGCCTAAAGGCACATTTACTCGTGGAAATATGAATTAAATGGAATGGAACATTGTAATAAATGAGGGAAATTTATAAACATTTCATTAAGGTACCAGCTGCAAAAATTAACAGTTTTCAATGGGGAGAGGTGTTGATATCATTCCAAATTGCCTATCTATCTCTGTCCTATTGCCATTCTCACAAGATCCTGAATAGGACAGCTTAAATCAGAGAAGAAACAACTGATTTTGGTTGCTCCTCAAATTGGCTGGAACCCATATACACAACATCATCACTGCATTGTAATGGCTAGATGGAACACAGCTTGGAATTCCATCTTCTGTGAGGATTTGCAGCAATATGTCCTATTGTATTTCACCTACCTATACTATCCAAAACTTTTGTGAGCTTGTCAGAATGTTCTGCGTGGACTTCTTGTGCTCTTTTGTACCTTGATTGAAGTGCATCGCCTGTTAGGTGTAGTAAAGAATACATTTGATAGGCACCCAGATCATATTTCACAGATCATCAATTTTCATGATGAAAGTCCAGATTAATTTGAATAATAAATGATACTAGTAATGTTATGGGTATTCCTATGATCAACATCAGTCCATTTAGGTACCTTCTCCTATTCTTTTGTAACTAGGGACATAAACTATGATTCTCTGCTGAATAGGTACTCCATTCAGACATTTTCCTCATTTTTAGGTAGCCCAAGCCGGTGCTCAGCCATTGAACCAGTCTCACAGAGAAGTAAGAATGACATTGACTGCATTATGTTGATGCTGTACATACACACTTCCATGGCATTGCTAGTTTGTAGAGGCAGTACATGTGTTTCACACATGGATTAGATAAATGTTCATATGAAGTTTTTATGATTTATCCAAAATAACAAGGCCCATTCCTGACCTTGGTGACCAAGCAAAGAAAACCTGCATTGCATACACTAAGAGCAAGACCAACCAGTATACTTGCCTAGGTTTTCTTTCACCTTATCAGCAACATGAAAGAGGGCTTCTGAAAGCAAGTCTATACGATTTTCTGGTGTCATCTCTTTTGTGGACCTGGAGAACCTTCCCAAGGTTGACCAAAGCCGTTCGATGTTTTCACCATCTGTCAGCCCTGCACCAGCAACATGACGAGGATTGAACAAAACCTGAAAAAGCAATATTGACAGAGTATGCTGAATAACACAGAGAATAGTTGATGGATCTCAAAGTATGTAATTAGCTCATTGTATTTGCCTAGGGCCAGACCAATTAGATATATTATTTCATGGATACAAGGCCTTAACGAGCCTATAAGTTTCAGCTGGGTTGAAAGTATGAAGTTCAGACAATCACTAACAGAGGGACTATATCTGGACACTAATATCCTGTTACAGACAAGAGTCCTACAATTCCATGCTAGTATTAATCTCAGTGCACTGCATTAATACTTCACACTCTATTCATTTGGAATCCCTGTGCATACTTTAGAATCAGACAATTTTGTAATACTTTGTAAAGATACTCTGTTTTATACTTATTGCATGTATCAATTTGAAAACTAGGACACACTAGCCTGGATCTGAAATGTCTGATGAGCCCTGATGCTTCCAGCCATTTCTCATAATTTGTATGTATTTACAGTAAGTGAGGTATGTGTTGGTTGAAACCTTTTATAAATAACTTTTTATTGGATAATATTGTTGATGACCAACTTATTTGGAGTACCACCAAAACAAAATCATACCTGGCATGCTGTCACATGTCCATAACTATGGAATATCGGCACCATAAACTTCATGCGGTTCAGCACATCAGTTCTTCCTGTACGCTGGAAAATAGACCGCAAATAATATTGTGATACACATCAAGACAGGTGACTATTTGCAGTTTAAAAGCAGTTTTTCTACTGATGAATTCACATTCGCACCTATAGGCTATGATTGAGCAATTCATTTTTTATCATATTAGTTATAGTACAGAATCAAACATGCTAAAACAAGTTAAATTCACATGACATGTTTGCCATAGATGATACGCGCATCATGTCAGAAGTGTCATAATGGCTCCAAGACATAGTCTTACCCAAACTAGCTTGAAATGAATGTTGCTTCCCTAGCATCCTCTAACACAGGTTGGATTCAAGTTTGAATTACGGTAATCATTATACAGGCAACCTGGCTTATGACTGGTGCAAAGAAGAAATATACCTTTATGTGGCAGATGAATTGTGTGGTCCAATAACCATAAAACAACAGAAGATCACCTGTGTAGGATGGATATCACAAATGTCTGGTGTATTCCTGTAGTACATTTGATGTCACAAAAACCTTATTTATATCTACAAATGCTTATACATCCCAACAGAGTGCCCTTGGAAGTATGGCATCACTGCATGTGAACTGCTTTCAAGAAACTCAGCCCATCTCATACATCAGTTAGTCAGAACCTCCTCTGGTATATCAAAGCATGGAACTGAGCAAACCGAACTCCAGACCAATATAAAGAATAAGAAGAAATATATCACATTCTACAAATATAATTTCACTATACTGTTGCTTAAATTGAGACTATGGAATCTTGGCATATAACATTTTGATAGCACCACAATAAATAAGATGCACAAGTGGCCAATGGAGTATGAACTATGCTGCCTGCATCATCATCCAGTAATTTACAACTCTTAACAGCCACACCAAACTTAAAGACAAAACTGAAGGGGTGTGTCTATCAACACCTAGGCCGGCTGTGACTTACCTGTAAATGCGCCTTTAAGGTGCAGCCTATATCATAGCTAACAATCAAGTCCTGGCTGCTGTTTTTCTCCATTATCTTGCTTATGAGGTAAACAGCATAGCCTAACCTTAAAAGTAACAATAGACTAATCATCCACAAAGTTCAATCTGACCATCAAGCTGTTTATTCCACCTGAATAAGAAAGTTAAAGGAATTGATTATGAGCAATGGCAGCCAACATTATATTTTAGTGGTTTATGAATACATGAACTATTGACTGAGCATTAAATGAGGATCATTGAATGTCTTGGCCAAATAAGATTTAACATAGTTAAGCACACTCAAGGTTTAACAACACGCATGTATTGCATAAAACATGTCGAGTTGCATTTTGACAAAATACCATCTCATCTACATAGGGTTTGACTACCATTCTAAACCCAATAAGCATAGATACATACACATTATCACTATTAAACACCAAATTATGGGCATACGAGACAAATCAGTTTTTCGCTGTCAAACATTGTGGTTGGCATTTAGATATATTAATTTCATGGTACGATTTTGTGTTGTTATTATTGCTAATCGAAATTACCTTTCACCATGTTTGAGGCTGAGGAAGTAATGTGGATAGTTGTGGCTACAGATGCAGCCAAAGACTGCCTTTTCATCCAACTTTTGACTCTTCTTTTTAGAGCGAAGTAAATTTCCAGCCTGAAAATTGCTGCAGTCCTGTAAGGGAAAATGATAGCTTGTTCTCTTTTTGATTTTGCATGGTGATGACCTGATGCAGTGATAGTTATTGATCAAGCATAAGGCAGATAAAGTTGTTGAAGCTATTCAAAAAGAAAAAAACAATGTACAATTCTAGGATGGAACGGAGACTTCCTGAAAACTATACTTATCATTTAAAAAAGGAAATGTTGATATGAAATTGGTAATGAATGCCAATATAATAAAGGACCTTGCAACATTTCAATGAAGACAAGGTGAAGCCCTGTTGAGTTCGAGCCCCGCATTCTAGATCCATAAACACAACTCACCTATCATTAGGTATATGTCATACAAATTCAAACTTATCCAAGATATTTAACATGTGCATCTATAGTATTAATTCAAGAAGCCTGCATGACTTTCCAGATGTCATAGTAACATTGTTTTCAAGGACTTTGACCTCTGACATTGAAAAGTAGGTCTAAGTAACCCAATTCAAACTTATCTAAAATATTCACTAGGTTCATCTATGGTATGAATACAAATACAGGAAGCATGCATGACTTCCTTCTGCCATCGTGGTAATATCATTTCCCTGGGAAAACACAGACAGCTGGCATTCTTAGGACCCCCCCCCCCCCCCTTAAGCGTCGAACAAAATGGTATCAATTCACACATGTATTACCTTTGTCAATGTGGATTTTGAGTCATTGTATCCATCGATGAAGCCATCAACCTCAGCTTGATGGAGGAAGAACTTGCCAGCATGCCTAGGTGTAGAGGCTTCATTTCCAGCGGATTTCTTTCTCACTAATTGAAAGTCTGCATCCAAAGAAAATATTCGATAGGGTGTCTGAAAAGAATAATAGTAAAGGCCTTAAATTTCCAAAGAAATATATGTTAGCCTTTCAAATACCACCCGTGCAGACATTTAAAAACAGACAGCAATGACTTAAGGCTAAACTGTTAATGGTAACAGCTGTAAAAGTTAGTAGAATAGGTATGTAGGGGAACATATATTTGGATGTGTTGCTAATGGCTTGAA
>OZ012697.1:1603296-1664498 GCA_963942565.1 Maea johnstoni
ATATATATATATATATATATATATATATATATATATATATATATATATATATATATATATATATATATATATATATATATATATATATATATATATATATATATATATATATATATATATATATATATATATATATATATATATATATATATATATATATATATATATATATATATATATATATATATATTTAAATATATATATATATATTTAAATATATATATATATATATATATATATATATATATATATATATATATATATATATATATATATATATATATATATTATATATATATATATATATATATATATATATATATATATATATATATATATATATATATATATATATATATATGTATATATATGTATATATATATATATATATATATATATATATATATATATATATATATATATATATATATATATATATATATATATATATATATATATATATATGTATATATATATATATATACATCTGTTTGTGTGTATGTGTCTGTAAACCATGGTCAGGTTTGACCACCACATATTTGTTTTGTGACCTTTGTGTAATTTAATATTTATTTTCCGTTTATGTCATTTATGTTGTTTAAAAATGAAATAAAAATCGATTTACACAATTGTGTAACTTCAAAGTTTAGAGAGAAACTTTCGAATAAAGCAACATGATTGTAAAAAAGAGTTTTAGTCAGAAATATTCTATAATGGGACGTTAGTCAGTAGGTTAAGACATGTATTTGGGAAATATACATATGAAAGTTGTTTTTGTGACGCAGGCCATATCAAAAATGTAGGGCTCTCCTGTCATAGTACACGGAACTGCTAATGCATTGGCAGGGCATTCAAATGACTGTAAATGACTCACTGACACATTTTATTACTGACATTTATTACTAAAACATCAACCTTTTACAGATATACGTGATTACCCATTATTGCGCACGGGGACGCTCATCTGTTGATTGACGAACTCTCGTCATTAGCGGTCAGGATATCTTTAAAGCAACACCGGAAGAAATTTGATCCCAGTTCCACACCCCTGTCTTATTATTCTTTTACAGATATATTGTTTTACATTCATATATATTGCAGTGTATGTTTTAAAGAGGCCTTATACCCAAATGATTGCGTTTATGTAATAAATTATAGTATATATATGCATGCTAGAAAAAAACATCCAATACACTACATCTAAGACAGGAGGAAGATTAATGTATCCTCATTTGGAAGTTTCACACAAAGTAAAATGACCAATTTAATTCACTATGAATATGATACCAATATTGTTTTTTTCATTGCTGTACACATTTTTACCTTTACCTCATCACGACAAATCCACAACATGTTCGCACGTTTTCTCACAACATATCTATATAGGAGGTAGAGGAAAATAGTCATTCATAGATTTTTCATTGGAAATTGTCGACTGGATTTTAAGACACGCTGAACGACAATATCAAATGATTACAAAATATTTTAGGAATCTGTTGACGAATAGTTGTTGGTTGTTGAATGAATTTTATTTCTTCAAATATTTGCCCAACATTGCTGTTATCATAAAGGTATTACTAAATGTCCATGCATTCTTTGCATGCTATATGGCTTAAAAAGTCAACAATCTTTTTAAAATATGTGAGGAATTATCAAATAGTCTGGCCCTTTCTCTGCAGAGTTGTCAGACAATAAAGGTATTCGGTTTATAGTCTTGTATCCACCGAAGTGCTCACACGACCTTCCTCCCCTAGCTAGGTACCCATTTTGCAGCTGGGTAGACTGAAGCAATATGGAATAAACTGTTTTGCCCAAGAACGACCAAAGTGCCCGGAGTGGCCGGGAATCGAACCAGCGACCCTCTGATTACTAGTCCGACACCTAACCAACTGAGCTACTTTGTCCCCATAATAGGCCAAATTTTGAAGTTTCGGACTATCCAAGATTCAAAATTCAATTTAAAAACTGCTTGTCTGTCTTTACTGCTAACCTAGCAACACAATTTGCACACCCTTCAACCACTTTTCCCTAATAAGGAATACATTAAATGGTCAGACATGTAACTCCTGGACTATTCCAGTCTCAAAAACCATCAGAGAGTCTAAGGAAACCTATTGTAGAAAAAATAATAACGGCAACTAAAATGTCATTTGAAATAATAGAGAGACCATTCAAATAATAATGTAAAGTAGTTTGGATAATCAATCATGCCGCCAATTACTTCGGATGAAGGGAAATAAAAAATGTTTATGCAGACGTGTACATAACTCTGCATGCAGAATTGAAAATTCATACGTGAAATGTCAGTTGATTTTGTTAATTGATCACCTATGATTTATGAATTCATTTACCTTTTCGTATGAATTATTTTTTTGATAGGCAAATAGAAAATAGCAGTTTGCGAGGTTACACATACATCGAGTCTCTATAAGATCCCCAAACTATAGGGCCAATACCCAAATACTGTTCCTTCTTATTGATGATGCACATATACAATGGCCATTTTACAATGGTTTAGTTTTGTTCTGCTGCCTTGAAATTTCCTGACATTTGCACAGTCCCACAGCTATGTACAAATGTAGCGGAGTGAGGATGCTATTGTAAGTGGCAACAATCTTACTAGAGTTAGCTCATAATCTAAATTAAATGACAATCATAATGACAGGTATGTTCACAGTATGACACTCAAGTCGTATAATCATCAAATAAATAGGTATCTGTCATAATATTGTGTGACTTTTCTGGAATTCTCATGCCAGCCTTTAACTGGATTCGGTCATGAACTTTGCACAGGTCTTAGTCGATGTCAAAATCTACCCTAAATGTCAATCACGCTTTTTTATTCCGCAGTTACTACAACATTACATAATAGGTTAGCACGTACTTTTCCATTCACGCAATAGCCTGAAACCTTCTATCCATATACTAATACACCAATTATTCTCAATCTTCTCCAAGTTAATCATTATATTGTTGGCATGAAGATACGAGCTTCCTTAAAACTTAGATTCATCTTTACGCATCTAAAGGAACTTTGTTACAGTAGGATTGAGGTTCAAAGGAACTTTGTAACAGTGAATCCAGGTCCAAGGGAACTTCTTTACAATGGGGTACAGGTGAAAGGGAACTTTGTTAGATTATGATACAGTTCAAGGGAATTTTGTTACAGAGGGACCGAGCTCCAAGGGAACTTTGTTACAGAGGGATCGAGCTCCAAGGGAACTTTGTTACAGAGGGATCGAGCTCCAAGGGAACTTTGTTACAGTGGGATCGAGGTCCAAGGGAATGTTGTTACAATGGGATCAAGGTCAAAGGGAACTTTTTTTTAAATTTTTGATGAAGGGTTCGCCACCAATTTTTATAGGGTGGCTAAGACACATAACATGGAGAGCTTTTTGTATACGCAGACATCCCAGATAGCATGATTGATGATATGAAATGAATATGAAACTCTTCAAAGTAATCTCCTCCTATAAATGGTCGACAGACAATAAAGAGTGAGAAATGGTTTTCGGTGGTTGCCCAAGTTTATAGTTAAATTGAAGCCCTACTTGCCCCGGCCTGGGATTTGTTACATGCTCGGGGCTGCTCTCTAGGCCTCAGCATGTAGAATAATACACTCAGACACTTTGTAGTGTGACTTAGCTTTATTGTAGCAGATCAGAGAGAGGGAGCATACGCATGCTCGGTGATACAGTATAATAAGGGAGGCTTTATTATTTAAGTTTAAGGGAGTGTTCATTATATGATATTGTAACATCCTTCCTCTTTTATGAAAGTAGTCTACCTTATAGAATTTACTGTAGTACATCAGTAACATGATTGATAAACTTTGCTTGCATTTACCAGTGATGTAGTTTATAAGCCTCGAATTCTTATTTCTATGAATAATGATTCTTTAACTCTGATTGGAAATTATAAATGTTCATTTTCCTTAGATATTCAGTTCAGTTAGGTTAGAAATTCTAATAACTTTGTGGTCATCATAAGTTCATGTATAGAGTTCTTGTTAGAGTTCATAAACAGTTCTTGTGTGATTTTCTGTCTAGTTTCTGGTAGTCACATACAGTAATGTTCTTTGGGGAGCTTTGTAGAAACACAGTTTTGTCATTTTTCTCTAATCTAACAATTGGAGGAGAGGTTACTAGCACGTCACTCCATAAACACAGACTTCGCGTCGTGTTTTCTAACTATATTTGGTGATTCATTTCTTTTTTTTTTCTTGAAACGAAAAGTTCTTTCTTCATTTTGTGAATCACTTCTTTGTGTTAACAATGAAATCACCAAATCGTGAAGGTGGTTTAGACACACGTTGAGATCTCCGTGGAGCTGGTGCTTCCATTTTCACTTCAGTGTTGCTCACCGCTGATTTCTTTGGTGACTGCAAGACCGAGGTATTTGAAGTAGTATCCTCAGGCTTATTGTTGAGTTTAGTGGGCTCAACATTCATAGGTTGCATTCTGATTTCTCGATCGGTTGTTGATGAGCCTTCATTAGATTTCTTCAAATGCACTCTGTTGCGTCTGTAAGTACCATCATCGGTTTCTACTTCATAGGAGCGTTCGTCAAGGCGATGTTGAATGACTCCTTTGTTCCATCTTTTCTCTCCAAGCTTAAATGGTTTCATTCTTACCACATCACCTTCACAGAGGGGTGGTAGATCCTTTGCTGACCTGTTGTAGTAGGTAGCCTGTTTATCCTGACGGGTTTTCAGTTTGGATCTTTCAGATTTGATATCCACGTGACGAGGTTCCAGTAGACTAGCAGCAGTTGGTAGTAGAGTCCTGGTGCGTCGGTTTAACATGCGTTGAGCAGGACTGCTATTGACTCCTTGTGTAGGTGTATTTCGGTAGTCAAGAATAGCCAGATATTGATCTCTTCCAGAATCCTTGGCTTTTTTCAAAAGTTGTTTTGCTACTTTAACGCCAGATTCTGCCTTGCCGTTGGATTGTGGGTAACCTGGACTGCTGGTCAGGTGTTCAAAATCATAGGTTTTAGCAAAGTTCTCGAATTTTTCTGAAGAGAATTGAGGTCCGTTGTCACTGACCAATTGTTCTGGAATGCCATATCTAGAAAAGTGATTTTTCAGTTTTCTGATCACTGTTGCTGATCTGGTGTCTTCTAGTTGATCAATTTCCCAGAAGTTGCTGTAGTAGTCTACAGTCAGAAGGAAATCTTTGTCATCCATTTGGAACAGGTCAGTTCCAACTTTTTGCCACATCCTGTCTGGGACTTCATGGCTCATCAAGGTTTCTTTGCCTTGACTAGTTTCATATTTTCTGCATGTTTCGCAGGAGGAGATATACTGCCTCATGTCACTTGTCATGTTTGGCCAATAGATGCATTCGCGAGCTCTTCGTAGACATCCTTCTATGCCCAGGTGAGAACTGTGAATTTTCTCTTTCATGATACCTCTCTGCGACTCTGGTATAACGACTCGTTCACCTTTGAAAATGAATCCATCTTGTAGTGAAAGTTCGTCTTTACTGCTGAAGTAAGGTGTCAAAAGTGTGTGAACTTTGACTTTAGATTCTGGCCATCCATGTAGTATGACATCTTTCAGGAGTTGCATGGTTTCATCTTGCTGAGTTGCTTCTCGAATCTGATTAAGCCTTTCCTCCCTGATCGGTAGAAATTTAACCATATTCACTCGCTCAAACTCAGTCTGTCCATTCAACTCGAGCGGTAGATATGCACGAGAAAGCATATCTGAGGTGAACATCTTAGTTCCTTTCTTGTATCTCACTTGTATGTCGTAGTTGTGTGTACGCAGCAGCATTCTCTGTAGCCTCCTTGGAGCTCGACATAGCGGCTTCTGTATTATAGTTTCAAGGGGCTGGTGATCACTGTACACAGTGACTCGACGACCATACGTGTATTGATGAAATTTCTCCAGTGCGTAGACGATTGCCAACATCTCTTTTTCGATTTGTGCATACCGAGTTTCTGTATCGGTAAGTGCTCGGCTGGCATATGCTACTGGCTTTCCATTCTGTGTTAGAACAGCACCCAATCCTCTTTCACTAGCATCACATTCTACATCCAGTTCTTGGCTAGGATCGTAGTATGCTAGGACTGGTGCTTTCATGACCAATTCTTTAACCTTTTGAAAGGCTGTTTCTTGGGGGTCATCCCAATGCCACTCTACATCACTTCGTGTGAGCTGTCGAATTGGTTCCATGACATCGGATAAGTTTGGCAGGAATTTTGCCAAGTAGTTGACAAATCCACTAAATCTTCTGACTCCAGCTACATCTGTAGGCTTCGGAAGATTCTTGATTGCCTCTATTTTGGACGGATCGGGTCCTAGGCCATCTTTAGTTGCACGGTGACCTATGAAACATATCTCCGATTTTCGAAGTTCTGTTTTCTCTTTATTCAGCTTGATTCCTTTATCTCTGCATCGCTGTAGGAGATTTTGAAGGCTCTGGTCATGGTTTCTGTTGGCATCTTCTAGGGTCTCACCCTTGCCATATACTATTATGTCATCAGCTATGCACAGAACACCATCTAGACCTTCTAAAGCTTGATGAAGACGTTTCTGAAAGATTTCAGACGAAACGCAAATACCAAATGGCAGGCGGCGCCACTTGTACCTTCCAAACGGTGTGTTGAAAGTGGTAAGTAGGCTTGATTCTTCATCTAGCTCTATGTGCCAATATCCTGATGCCAGGTCAAGTTTTGAGAAAACTTTTGCCTGCGCTAGTTCAGGAAGCACTTCTTCGATGATAGGTAGCTGATAATGTTCTCTTTTCAGAGCTTTGTCCAATTGACCTGGGTCGATGCATATTCGGAGATCGCCAGACTTCTTTGTTCTTGTGACAAATTGGCTGACCCAGTCAGTTGGCTCATCCACCTGTTGGATAACCTCCATTTTCTGTAGTCGTTCGAGTTCCTGTTTCAACTTCGGTTTTAAGGAAACTGCAGTGCGACGTAGTGGAGGTATCACAGGTGCTACGGTAGGATCCACCTGCAGATGTGCTTTGCCTGGAAGCCTGCCTAGGCCACCATCAAACACATCAGCATATCTCTTGAAGATATCATTTTTGTCTTCTTCCATTTGACTTTCAGTCAAAATATTCACTTGTTTGAAGTGATCAGTGTTCACTGTTATCAACTTCATCTGCTGGGCTGCACTGGCACCAATCAATGGAGTTAGTGATTCTTTCACTACTATGAATTCCACTGAATATTTCTTCCTGGTCTTGCTATTCTTCACTATGAGTCTGCAAGTTCCTTCAGGCTTCAGCTTGTCCCTGTTCCACATTTGTAAGACTTTAGACGTCTTCTCGATCTTGTTGGAGCCTACATACTTTTTTGGCAGTATGTTTACAGTTGCTCCGCAATCAACTTGGAATCGGACAGGATTAGCGCCAATCTCCATTTCTGCAAAGATGGATTTCTTGTTTTTAGATGTGATGATCTGTCCCACAGTTTCAACTGTTTGAATGAGTTCTACCTCACTGTCATCAGAGTATTCATCATCATTGGTCACAGCATTGACAGATTTGCGAGAGGTCCCTTTCTTTGTGCATTTCTTTGCAAAGTGGTTCTTCCTCTTGCACTTAAGGCATAATTTGCCCCATGCCGGGCATTTTTCCTTAATTTTCTGGTGTCTGAGACCACAAAATTTGCAGTCAATTTCTCTTGAACCTCCATCAGTTTTCTTTTTCGAGAAGTTGACCTTGTGGATTTCCTCAGCTTGGCCACCCATAGACTTTAGTTGTGACGAAGTAATTTCTGCACTCTTGCATATATCAATGCATCTTTGTAGAGTGAGATTTCGCTCTTGGAGAAGCTTCTTTCTTGTCTGCTGATCCCGGACTCCCAGAACCATTCGATCACGGATTAATTGATCGTGTAGGCAGTCGCAAAAGTTACAAGATTTCGCCATGGTACGTAACACAGTTGTGTAGTTCTCAATGGATTCTGTTGATTCCTGCGATCTCTTGTTGAACAGGTATCTCTCGTAGATTTCATTGGATTCACCAATGATGAAATCATCAAATTTTTTTATGATGATTTTGATGTCATCCCTGTTTTCTGCTTCTGTGTATACAAATGTATTGTACACCTTCAATGCGTCTGGGCCAATAGAGTGTAGGAATAGAGCTATCTTGAAATGTTCAGGTTGTCTGTTTATTCCTGCAACAATTGAATAGTTCTCCCACATTTGTTTCCACGTTTTCCAATTGTCAATTGTGCTAGCACTTGATAGCTCTAAAGGCTTGGGAGGAGCAATACCCTGCATTTGCATTGTGATCCCTGGTGGGAGGGTATTCTGATGTTCCCCGGCTGCCTCAGCCGCGACTTCCCCTGCATCAGCCATCCCACCGCTGCCACCATGTTACATGCTCGGGGCTGCTCTCTAGGCCTCAGCATGTAGAATAATACACTCAGACACTTTGTAGTGTGACTTAGCTTTATTGTAGCAGATCAGAGAGAGGGAGCATACGCATGCTCGGTGATACAGTATAATAAGGGAGGCTTTATTATTTAAGTTTAAGGGAGTGTTCATTATATGATATTGTAACAGGATTGAAGTCTGGAACTTATTCCTCCCAGCACTCAGGCCGGCAATCCTGCCACTGCGCCATTAGTCTGGTCCAAGGGAACTTTGTTACAGTGGGATCGTGGTCCAAGGAAACTTTGTTACATTGGGGTTTAGGTCCATAGGAACTTTGTCACAGTGTGATCCAGGTGTGGTTTTCTTAATTGTGTGATATTGTATCTGACGATACTTCATTATTGAGACACATGAAGTGGCGAATTATAACAAAAACAGTAACTGCAACTGTCACAGCGAGAACTAATAAAACTGAGTTAAGGATAATCAAATGTGTGTATTCCCCTTTTCCCGAAGAATCATCAAGAGATATATTTGAAGGTGGCTCCTTGCAGTAGCTTACTAGAAATTGTTTCAAGTAGTACGTGCTATTAGTCTCTGGATGTTTGCATTTAGCACCACTGCTCAGGATAAAGTCTCTCCGTGTTATCCAAGACAAATTACATGAGCAGGCTACCGGATTTCGATTTAATGCAATAAAAAAGTTTGCAGTCAACTTTATGTGCAAAACACTAAGTGAATTTAAAAGGTTGCCCTGTAAATAAACTCCCTTAAACAGATTCATAGACTCAAAACTATCTTTCTGGATTGTACTTATCTTATTGTTCTGTAGGTGGAGGTAGTATAGACTGGGCATGCCACTAAACACAAGAAGAGAATTTTATTCCAATGCAAAATGTTTTGGGTTTTCAAAGCACACTGTAAACCTACTAATATCCTTAGAAGAGAAATCTGTTGCGTTACCTTGAGATTAACTGTTCCTTTTACAATCCATGGCTGTGACTTCGACAAGGCGAGGATTTCCAGGGCTGTCTCAGGTTTACCCTTAACACCAAAATAAAACAATAGAAATATGTTAAACAATTAAACAGTCCCAGATTTCAACTTTTACACCAAAATAACACAATAGAAATATGTTAAACACTTAAACAGTCCCGGATTTCCCTCATACAACAAAATAACACAATAGAAATATGTTGAACAATTAAACAGTCCCGGGTTTCCCCTTTACACCAAAATAACACAATAGATATATGCTGAACAATTAAACAGTCCCGGGTTTCCCCTTTACACCAAAATAACACAATAGAAATATGTTAAACAATTAAACAGTCCCGGGATTCCCTTTTACACCAAAATAACACAATAGAAATATGCTAAATAATTGAATAGTCCCAGATTCCCCTTTCCTTAAAAATAACAAGAAAGAAATCCATTAATCAGTTTTGGGTTTACCTTTTACAGCACAATACAATTTTTAACCAATTAAACAGTCTGAGGTTCCCTCTTCACACCAAAATAATACAATAGAAATATGTTATACAATATCAGCCAAAAATGTACATTCATATGCACATCACTTTTCAATCATTGAATTAATTTACCGTGAAATGACTTCACCATGTTGACCTTTTCCAATTTTAATAGTGAACCCTGACAGCAACTGACTTAAATTAAGAATAAATGGGAATAAATAGTGTATCGGAATTAAAACAAGAGATTTGATTTTAGGGTCAATCTGGAATTGTTAAAGCAATATCCACTGGCTTTGATTAGAACGAATCCGTCCCCAACATTAACTGTTTACTAATCAATAATCATTTTTTCAAAAAAATCATTGGCATGATTATGATTATAGGAACATTTTTAGATTTTTTTGTTTATTTTCCTCAACTATGATCATCCTTTAATACATACTATTTTTTTTGAAACAGTGGAAACAAGTTACAAAATCATTAGCGTGATTATGATTGTTGGAAAATTACTCTCAAATCCCGCCTCCCCCACTCACCTGGTTTAGGGCCAGCATGGTGGCCAGGTAGATGGCTCGGCCAGATAACGCCGTCTGAGACTTGGACGCATCCTTCAGAAGCTTCTCCACTCTTTCTAGGCAATCACCAGTGTTCTGCCAAAGACACAAAGAAACGCTTATCAGAAACTAGAGCAACATTGAGTTGTTTAAGGAGAGTTTGGTCTACACCGTGTTCTGGTAAAGACACAAAGAAACACTTATCAGAAACTAGAGAAACATTGAGTTGTTTAGGGGGCTTTGGCTACACAGTGTTCTGGTAAAGATACAAAGTAACACTTACCAGAAACTAGAGAAACATTGAGTTGTTTAGGGGGCTTGGGCTACACAGTGTTCTGGTAGATACTAAGTAACACTTACCAGAAACTAGAGAAACATTGAGTTGTTTAGGGGGCTTGGGCTACACAGTGTTCTGGTAGATACTAAGTAACACTTACCAGAAACTAGAGAAACATTGAGTTGTTTAGGGGGCTTGGGCTACACAGTGTTCTGGTAGATACTAAGTAACACTTACCAGAAACTAGAGAAACATTGAGTTGTTAAATAGGGGGCTTGGGCTACACAGTGTTCTGGTAGATACTAAGTAACACTTATCAGAAACTAGAGAAACATTGAGTTGTTTAGGGGGCTTGGGCTACACAGTGTTCTGGTAGATACTAAGTAACACTTATCAGAAACTAGAGAAACATTGAGTTGTTTAGGGGGCTTGGGCTACACAGTGTTCTGGTAGATACTAAGTAACACTTACCAGAAACTAGAGAAACATTGAGTTGTTTAGGGGGCTTGGGCTACACAGTGTTCTGGTAGATACTAAGTAACACTTATCAGAAACTAGGGAAACATCAGAAGCCTCTAAGGAGAGTTTGGTCTCCCAATTAACGATTCCTAGCACTGATGGTAAGCAGGTTACTTGCCAAGCTGCCCCTAAAGTTTACTTGCCCCGCCGGCACTTCCACTTGGTGAGGTGAGTTAGATTGCGAGGACTTAGCCCAAAACATTACTTGCCGAGCGGGGCAAGTTAGGTTAAGTTTGTTACGCTTGCCCAATTGCCATTTTTTGCTGAATTCACTTTCAACTTGCAACCAGGCAAGTGGTTATGTTACACGCTGGTAAGTTATTTACTTACCAGTCTGAAACATGAGGCAATGAAGAGAGTGGTTGCATCCACGGGATGCCGGAAGCCTCCCAGCTGTCTGTCGGAGATGATGTTGTAGACGTTGAGGACATCCTCGTACTGGCCTGCCTCATACAGCATGTCCAGCAAGACGGTGTACGACGCCATCTGGTCAAAGAAGTCATTCTGGAAGGCCTAGCATGAAAAATAAAATCAAAAACATGTAAAAACAGTCAAAATGATATAAAAAGCATTCTGAAAGGCCAAGCATGAGTAATAAAAGCAAAAACATGTAAACAGTCAAAATGACATATAAAAGCATTCTTGAAAATATTTGAGGTTTCTCTGAGAAGTTTTGGAGATATCTCACAGGCAAGGTATAGCCTTATGTCAAATCTTTCAGAAGAAAAGAATATTTTTGATACATAATTATTATCATACAGGGTCCATGAATAACTCAAGGGCTGCATCGGGTTTCTTCAGGAAACAGAACATCCTCATGACCAGAGGTCCGAACATGAACTTCCCAAACCGCAACTCCTTACTCTGCTCACAAAACCTGAGAGAGAGAGAACAAAGGGAGATGCAACAGAGGTCAATAATAATAATAAACAGTAATAATAATCATAACAATCATCATAAAAATAATAATAATAATAATAATAATGATATAACTTCTTACTCTGCTCACAGAACCTGAGAGAGAGAGAACAAAGGGGGATGCAATAAAGGTCAATTCGTAAACAATCACACTATGCCTTAATAAGGAAATACATGTTTATGATTGCAATCGGAGAATATTTGGTCTCCCTTGAAAAATAGGACGCCCAAAAATTCTACAACTGACAATTTTGGGCATCCAGTTTCTAAATCCTGTTTAAGACCCTGCTTATGTAAATGCCTTGGGAATTGACCATTATTCATAATATAGTTAAAAGGAGAGCAGAGGGTCCAGTTTTAATCAATATTTTGCAAAATAGTTTCCAGAAAATAACCCGGGCACTAAGATATAGCCAAAGTAGCCAGCCACATAGGGGCCTACAGACACAAAGGGTTAATATCATTCTTACAGTACCTTCTTATCATCTTGACTGTTGTGTCGAGATCGCCCTCTGATTCGGCCACACGGAGCATGGTCTTACAGTACTTACCTTCTTATCATCTTGACTGTTGTGTCGAGATCGCCCTCTGATTCGGCCACACGGAGCATGGTCTTACAGTACTTACCTTCTTATCATCTTGACTGTTGTGTCGAGATCGCCCTCTGATTCGGCCACATGGAGCATGGTCTTACAGTACTTACCTTCTTATCATCTTGACTGTTGTGTCGAGATCGCCCTCTGATTCGGCCACACGGAGCATGGTCTTACAGTACTTACCTTCTTATTATCTTGACTGTTGTGTCGAGATCGCCCTCTGATTCGGCCACACGGAGCATGGTCTTACAGTACTTACCTTCTTATCATCTTGACTGTTGTGTCGAGATCGCCCTCTGATTCGGCCACACGGAGCATGGTCTTACAGTACTTACCTTCTTATCATCTTGACTGTTGTGTCGAGATCGCCCTCTGATTCGGCCACATGGAGCATGGTCTTACAGTACTTACCTTCTTATCATCTTGACTGTTGTGTCGAGATCGCCCTCTGATTCGGCCACATGGAGCATGGTCTTTAGGTCGTCTGTGAAGATCGTGCCATGGCCAGGTCGCTCCATATACTCATCCATGCGCTGACGGAATTTGTCTGAAAATCGATTTGCCAACAGTGTGATACATTGATTTTCTTATAGTTTCATTGAAACCTAAACCAACCTGGTGCTGAGTGAGTTTCACACAATTTTGAAGATAGCCTTATTAGTGTTCGGAATCGGTCACAATTGTCAAGATTGATCATCGGTCTATCCGAACGACCGATGATCGATTAATAATCAAAGTCGTATATGCGCAGTTTTCCTTTGGCAGTTATGGCTTGTTCAAGCGTTCTTCGCTCAATTCTTGGAAAGGAGCTAATCTAACTCTCTTTAAATACCCCCTTGAACCCTTAGTTTTACTTATTACAGTACTGCTTGATATCAATTAAGATTTTGCAGGGTTTAGTGGAGTCTCTCACTTGATCAATAGTCTATCTCTAGTGATACAATTAATTTTTTCAAAAAACTTTTAAAATGATCGATCTTGACTTGTGAAATTGCAATCGATCATCAAAATCAGAGGCTGAATGAGCTCTCCTTCTAGTATGTCCAGCCTGTCTTACCTTTCATGTCTCCCATCTGATCCAGGGTGGACATCCTCTGCCGCTCATATCGCTCCAGACCCAGGATCTCTGAGCTAAAGATATGCCTTCTTCCTGTAATGAGAAAGTTAAAGAACTGTATTAACAATCTTGAGTACTATCTAGACTAGAGTATATTGATTAGTCGGGAACAATTTATATTTTATTTCCTTGTTTTACGTAGGTTCATTTTTGTAATGAGATATACAGTCAATGAATATACAAGAATCACAGATACTCTGTACTGGTAACATTCACCTGCACGCTTAAATCAGTCACAAGACGAAGGTTGCAGGTTCGATACCGGCCGGCGTCACTACTGTCTGTCCTTAGGCAAGACAGTTTACTTCTAGTTGCCAAGTGCTTCGGATGGCACTTTAAGCCATAGGTCCAGTCGGCCAAGAGCCTTAGTAGCTTGTGTTTCATGTAATTGATATATACCAACTTAAAATAAAGATTACAAGGCTGAAGTTGGGCCAAAGGCAATCCTGGTACCCAGCAGAATTGTAGCAACAATTCTGGTACAGATTAATGTATCAAAGTTGTATTTCAGACAATTTCAGAAATGATTCACGTGCATGATTGTATGATCGCTCTCGAAGCCATGCTTTTTCATATTATTGCGTCATTGCGATTCGATTAATTGACTAATTCTTTTTGACGTAGATTTTCTCGATTTGATTCTATCATGCGCAGTAATACCTAGAAAAGTGTGTCGAGGGCCGGACCAGCACCATGTAAAATACATAGCCTGGCCATCTCCACACTTTTCCAAGCATTACCGCACGCGATAGTGTCTATCGCAGTGCAGTTTCAATGGCGGCCGCCATAGCGCCGCAGTCTTTTTTAAGAAATAAAAGCCCAAGGTAGGCTCTTGTGTATTTTTTTTTTTGGGGGGGGGGGGGGGGGGTGGTGTTGGGGTGTATCGAGTTCACCGCTCGATGTCAGCAACTCATGAAAATCAATCTGGAGACTTTGTCGAGCGTTCGATGTCCCCGGACTCGAGCACAGCCCTAGTCATTGCCGACCAATCAAATCGTTACTTAAACTACAAACGAAACAGGAAGCAGTTTGTGTGTGGCATCATCAAAACTTTTTGGGTGCGCGTATAGATTTCTAGGTTAGTCACACTCACACTATTGCGAGCTTCTCGAAAGAAGCTTCGGAATAAAAAAAATCAAAAATCCTAAATTTTTGAGTCTTTCTGGATATACTTGTGAAACTAATCCTGTAGGAATACCCATTTTAAAGAATACTTTTTTTGTAGGAAATAAGAGTTCTAGGACGATGAACTCACATTGACATTCTGCCTGAACTCGGAAGTCGTCCCAAGTTTATCAACCTAGTCACTGACTGAGACTGAGTGAATGAAGAGTGAAGGTCGAACAAGTACGGTTGTAGATGCAAAGCATCAATAGTCAAAAGGCGGGGCCAAGTTATTTATAATGAACTTGTGAGGGAACCGGATGTATAAAGAACATTAACATTATAGAGGAAAAAAATTCATAATGACTAGATTTGTATCATTTTTGTAGAAATAAAACAAATATCAGAATTCTAGGCGCAAGCTGGAGACTTCGAAATCTCTTGGGTGCGAAGCTACTAGGGTACGCATCAGTTTGGTTACGAACCAGTTTGGTTACGAAGTCTCCTGATTTCATTCTATACACATAGTAGACTAGTGGCAGTCCTAAAAGCCGCTTCACGCCAACAATAGATGGTGGGCGATACCAGTACCTAATCCGTGACGTGATTGTGAGACTGGCGCTAGTCTATACACAGAGTACTTTTTTTCTTAGTAATTTTCCTTCCTATACTGAAAAATATACTTTATGTCCGCTTAAAATATTTTATATATTCGAAAACTTCATGCTAAATTAAAATAAGGAAGGCACGATTTTCCGCGGCAAAGGCAACATTTATATTATAACCAATCAGAATAGAGAATTATATTCAGTCCGGCCTCAGGATTTAGACCACGTGACGTCTGCCCATGTACATCTCAAAACACCTTCCCAGATAAGGCGGGCCTGATGGCCCCGCCAATGACATTTGTAATAACTTCAAGTCTATTCCAGGTTAAGTGCAAGTTCTTCAATTTATGAAGCCCACTGAAGCAGTGCATTTCGAATGCAGATATATTGTTTCGGTCTAGATACAAAGAAATTAGAGAGCCAATGTCACTGAAGCATTCTGAGCTCAGGGCTGGTATCATATTGTCAGCGAGATTAAGAGTTCTTAAATTTACCAGCGGCCGCCAGACTGAGCTACATATAACAGGGGCTGCTTGCAGAGAATTGCCCTGTAAAAGCAATACCTTTAACTGGCCCAGGGAATGAAATGCACCTGGAATAAGTTTGCTTAATTCATTGTTTGAAAGAAAAAGCTCTAATAAGTTAGATAGGCCATACATTGATCCATTTCTAATTATCTGTAAGTGGTTGTTCCCCAAATCTAACTTTTTCAAACTGACTAGCCCTTTAAAGGCACCACTTTCCATTTGGGATATCTTTGCATTTGCTAAGTTGAGATATGTCAGAGAAGTAAGACCGCCAAAACATTGTGTAGATACCACTTTTATCTCATTGCCATTCAGATTTAAAATCCTCAAACTGGTGACACTTTGAACTGCATATGTAATCACCAGTCAGGGAGTTTGTGTCTAAATGTAAGCAGATGGTTCTACCCATGTTGGCAAATGCTGTTGGTGCCAATACAGCAAGGTTTGATTCACTTAGAATAAGTGTATGGATGTCTGCATTAATCTGGAATAAAGGTTGTGATACATTATGCACCTCACATCTGTACAAAGAGAGAAAATAAACCTTAGGTATTGCAAATTTGATATCTTCAGCAGTTTTCTTCAGTTTTTTTTTTGGACAAAACCAATGTTTCTAGATATGAGAGTCCTTCAAATGCATCGCTCCTGATAGATGTTATTTCATTGTCTGATAGAATGATAACTGCAAGACGTGTCATGTTTTGGAAACTATGGCTTCCCAGATATGAGATGCAATTATCTTCTAGGTCTAATGTCTGCAGTTCGGATAGTGTAGTGAGGCTCTGTACTGGCAACTTATCTAATAGGTTGTTGGAGAGTGTTAGATGAGACAGTGTAGTCTGGATGTCCTCAAACGCCTTCGGATGTATAGACATTAGTCTTACTGATTCCATTCTGACAATTGTAAACTGAAAATTATAAGAAATAGATATAAGCATAGAATACAGGACAAACATAGGGTCAACTGTCAAGAACTTTCAACGTGTATACCATGGGAATGACATATGTTTTTTCACACTTCATGTCAAGCATGGTTTATACAATAGGTCATCATTGTTGACATTCATTTACATACATTTAAATACTGTGTGTTCAATTCCATTTGATGGTTTGCCCTTTACACCATTGAAACTTGTACAGTTAAAACGTTAGGATTATATGACCTACCTTTGTCGTTAATGATCATAAAATACACCATTCCCTGTATTGTCATGATTGTATGGCTATCAATAGCGAGGGAATTGTCAAGTATTTTGATTTAATAATGTGTTGAACTATTTTTCTATCATTAGATGGATTTTGTTGCCTCACAGAAGCATGTCTATGCTGTTTACTAGCAAGCAATGGGAACTTGAATTGTTTGTGAGTGTTATGAAGTGCTTTCCACAGACCTGATGGAATAACATAAATAAATGTTTGACCTACCTCTATTCCCTTTTTTTCAAATATTTGAAAGAGGCATGCTTCAATTAAATCAACTGGCAATTAGGTAAATGAAAGTACTCCCAACTGTCTATAGTATGCAATTCTATTTTGCGTTAGAACAAGGTTTCCAATTCCCTTTCGCTATAGGGATTATATGTAGACGTTATACGATTCAGATACTGTGAAGTTCGAAATATTAGCGAGATTAAATTTAGCGATTCGATCCATTTTTCCATAATAGCGAATCGTAATATTCGCGTGTGAACCATCTAGAAAAAACGCCATCTGCCGATAGATATTCAAACTAATTTTTGGAATATTCAGATCGGTAATTGTGGACAAACCAGACATCTGTCCTGTTCTTAAAATGGCCATATCGGCAAAAATTTCCGATATATAAGTATATATATATATATATATATATATATATATATATATATATATATATATATATATATATATATATATATATATATATATATATATATATATATATATATATATATATATATATATATATATATATTGAACGAAATACGGATGTTTTGGACTACAAGGCGACGGAGACATAGCAGTACTTAGGAAAATCATTGAAAAATGGAACAAATATAAACGGATCGTAATATCAGCGAATCTGTCCAACTTGTTAAAGTCGCCAATAATAGTTCCACGTTAATATTTCGAACTTTACAGTATGTGAACCTTCAGTCTTGCACATTGTATATGATCGGTAGTTATTTTATTATATAGATAAACTCAAAGTAGGAGGGGTAAGTGTGGATAGGCATGACAAGAAATGGTCACATAGAACTTTTGAATGTCACTAGATACAACTTTCAACCCTCAAGAGCACGCTAAATCATATATTAAGCTGTAAGCCGTCGTATTATATACTTCCTTACCTAAGTATCCCACTGTTTGGTAGTCATTTCCAATAAAACTGCTTTTATACTCAATCTTCTTCAACGAATGGAATCTGAAAAGCTGTCACTCCTTGCGTTGACACCCCCTCCAATACACATAACCAACGGAGCAAAGGGAGAACATAGAGGGCGGCGACTAAACAGGAAGCACGGCTGTATCACAGTGTGCTTGCGTCCCGGAGACTCCACAAGTTGAGTCTGGGGGACGGTAGCCTTTGTGCACATTTCCTGTAATGGGACTGTCGACACCATGCATCTAAAGACTCCTTGATCCTCTTTGGTTCTGAATGCTCTGCTCTTAGTTTCTGTTGCTTTCTTAATTCTTTCTCTTTAGAGTAAATGATGCTTAACCGTTGTTCTTTAACAATGACAAGGGACCATTTTTGCTAAAACGTTATGGCACTAAATGACTTTGTCCGCTGGTGTTCCTTAAAACCCTCATTCATTCATTAATCATTCATTTGGCCACTGTTACAAACATGTCCACACATTCAGTTTTATCTGCTTCAAAGACAAAAACGTGTGTTCTAGTAAGCAGATTAATGTCTTCATAAAACAATCAATATATACTTACTTCAAGTAAAACTATTTGTAAGTAAATGGTTAATGATTATCTCAAACTCTCAAGGAATTTTTATTCAATTTACGATACCCCTAATGTATGTAGCTTAGTAGCGCAAACTGTGCAATACATATAACATTGCACATTCGGTTCTATATTTTTCATAAGATTGGCAATACGCTATATATGACGCTTGAGAATATCAACTGCGTGCATTGCTAGAAGGTCGTACAAAAATTCAATCGATGAAACATACATGTAGTGCATGGGCTAATGGTTCAATATTTCATCACACGGAAATTGATTGCATTGTTCTTCAAATTAACATATCTGTGAGTCTAGAGGGTTTATTCTTTTAATGACAGTATTAGACTCAATAACAATGGACATTGATTCAACTACACTCATACACTTGTAGGTGATTAAGTATTTCGAATCACCAATAGGTTTATCTGCAATATATTGTGACTTACATTCATTCCCTTAAATGTGTGGTCTGGTAAGTGGTGCATCACTGTTTGCCTGCCCAAGCTGAGTTGCGATTGTGTCAAACTGAAGCTTGTGCGAGTATCATCTGTATCTGTGTAATTCTCGAGAGAAAAACTGGATACATTTCCCACTCCGATACAGTCGACCGCAGTGCTGTAGAGACGACAGTTAGCTATCACCAATGGGAAGCCATTGATGGTCATCCTCAAGCTGACCATCTCAAACAAGATCAGCGCCAGTTGAACTTTACTGCAGAGACGCTTCATAATGTGCCGAGTAGCGAATAGAATGGACGGGAGTTCTGGTCGAAATAGAATACTTATGAGATCCTCCAGAAATTGTCTTCTGGATCTCTGATACTTTTGACAATAACTTCGAAATTGAGAATCGTTGTTCAAAATATTTGTAGGAGAGTTGAAGGTAATGTTCTGATTGACATTTCTCCATCAAATATTTTCCTGAATATGCTTTTGACGGCAAAATATCATTAAAATTGTGAGGCCGCTTTTGGCCCCTGTGAGCATTAATGAGTTAACTGCCAGATGGTCAAAGATCAGACTGAAAATCACAGACAGTAACACGTGAGCATTACTATAGAGGTGCTGATGACGTCAATGAGACGTCTATAATACCGATGTGTTTGCACTACAACAACAATAAGCTGAATATATCCCTGAATCGTCTTATTATATCGTAACAATATACAATGCCCCCAACGTTCGTAATTGCAAATTAATAACATGTGTTATTCACTCGGCTGTTGTAATCGAAACATTGTATTAAGTGACAAATCACGTACCCCAACCACTCGATGATTATACCCCAAAACAAACAAAAGAGAAGGGTATACTCTGGTAAATGCATTTTGGTGCAAATACTTAATTAATCATTAGATAAACGAATTTTCAAGACCGTGACCTTCTGTAGTCTGGCTGCAATGGATAGGATAGCTCAAAACGTAAAGAGTCATGTTGTTTATGTATCATTACTTTTTGACCGATAGACTAGTTATTGTATAACTTTAAAACGCATTTCTTTCTCTATCATATCTTTACACCATTGAAATTGCATGCTAGTCCTATTTCTAGAAATATATCTAGCCACCTCAATGAACTCAGACTTCTAGACAGTTAGCTGGCAGGTAATGAATTACAACGATTTTTTCTTCTACATTTCTACATTGTCTCTTCATACACTTCCTTACCATTTAAATCCTTATTTAGGAATACGAATTCTGCTCCTAAAACAACAACAAAATCTTCTTTCCCTAAATGGTAAGAAAAGTCGATTCTGGCACTAAAATCGAGAAAAGAAAACTGGAACTGTGGCCCTGATATTTTATTCCGAAAAGAAATACCCCAAGACCAGTGTTATTTGATAAATAAAGTAATACTACAAGTGACAAGGCGTAAAATCTAAGAAATGCCATTGACACTATGCCACACCTGTTTAAAAAAATAGAAAAACATCAGCCTGTCATTGATTAAAGTATATTTATTGAAACTTTCATTTCTAAAGGATATCATCCACCCCATATGTTAAAACCAGTAGATATGCTATGGCAACATAACAATGCCGTTCACATAACAATACAATTTGTTTGTGGGATTATTGAAATTAATCATTACATTGGTTAAATACATTAGTTTTTGGACTGAAAATCTAACCGGGTCGATCTGCTGAATTACAATTATTTCAAATCAAATTTGTGATTGTAGTACACAGAGCTAGATTAGTCGCCACTAGTGAAACATCTAAAACCAAAGTTCAAAGAGATTCAATGAAGCATGAAAAAGGAATAATAATATAATTCAAAATAACTGAGCAGCCTGGTTATGTGTAAGATCTCTTTTCTCCCTTTACAATACTATTCAGATCGGACGGACTAATAGATATTTAATAATGCTTAGCTCTGAACCCATACTGACAAATGTGGAATGTTTTTTATTTCAGAAATCAAATAATAATTATCAGTTGCGAAATAATACAAACAGTTCATAGTACACATAGGTATACCTTTCCTGTGACATACAGTTACAGCTGATCGTAACGAAGAATTTTCGCTATCAAACTGGTTTTCACTTCTATTCCTGGGTCATTGTACTTGAACTTAGAAATCAAAGAACAACCAATAAGATCTATCAATAGCCCTTACAAAACCTGTGATCCTTGCATATAATACACCAGTTAGGTAACCCAGTTTTTTTCTAAGCACATGTTGAGGTCCGAGTGGGAATGTTCGGATTTCGACTTCACATGTTAGCATAGGAAAATAATACCTATATCATATAAAAATGGTATTGATAACAATACTTCTCATGCTCAATTTCATAGAAATGTAAGAAATTTCCAACCTAATACCCATGGGTGGACCGTTGTGCTCCGGTACTCTTTTGTATTCACCTCAAAACTTCTGATTTTGCCACATTGTGACCAATGACCTAGAATAATACAAAGCCATCCAAAAATAGCTACATTGGTTATATCTGTTAACAAAACCTCGAAAAACTGTCATAACATCAAAATAAGCCCTTTACAAACCTTAAAAATGAATTCCTTAAATTTAAAAATCATCATAGAAATGAAGGCATATCATATTATCAATAAAAAAATGTCCATAGCAATTCTCAAAAGTGAAATTTTCTCATAAATAACTTAAGACACTGGCATGAGTTTAGAACTCTTCTTTGGCTTGATTATATAAAGCTGAGCAATTACCTCCACAGAATGGATTTACGACAGCCATGGACTTATTGCTTTGGATTACACCATACATCGCTATATATCGATTACACCATACATCGCTATACATCGCATCTTATCTACATGGATATTCATATAGGATTATATTCTTCAATGGAAATATTGTGAAACAAATAACCAACACCCTATGACTGAGAAAACAAAAAAGTGAAATGTATGGCATCATGTTGCCAATTCTTGCTAATTGCTATTATTCAGTTTTACCTTTAATTTGCCAGTGCTCTTTATTTATCTATATTCAACTTAGTTTTTCATATTTGGAGTTGGAAAACTCATGATTGCATTTATTTGAAGAACAACATATTAACTATAAAGCAACATATCTAGTATGATCGCAATTGTTCTTCAGTTAGTGTCATCTCCCTACTGTAAATAAGTTACACCTTCTTCTGCGAAAAGAAAAAAAAGTATCTGACATCACTACCTTAAGGTTTATTTATTAATGACTATAACATTAATCAATTACATTACTTTATATGCTCAGGTGTTCAACATATTTGACCTGAGATTAACTGGAAAGTCATGTCTTTTTTCTTTCATAAGATATGCAATTCTGTATCTGAAATCCAAATCAGTCTATTCTTATTTAACTCTTTTATCTGAATTGAGAACTGTTCATACCCATGACTACATGCGCTAAGAGCAAGGTAATCTGTACTATGTCTAACCCCTTACGGACCTCATCTAAACCTGTATTGAGTAGTGCTCATTTCCTAACCACAGAATGAACAAACATATAATGGAAGTGATCGGCCAAGCATAGAACTAGAAACTGTGTGGTCAGGGACTGGTCTTTTAATCTATTGGTGAAGTGAATGAACTGTGTAGCAGAACAATAGCGAAAATTCTTGGTTGCAATCAGCTGTAAAGCTGTTGGAAAGAGGCATTCACTCGGATCGTCAACGGTCACTCTGTCGCTTTTGAGATGGTCGAGATGGGCTGCTGGCTGCAATCTGGGTATCCTTCCTGGTATGACGTGGACTTCTAGTGATGCGGTGAAATATGCTGGTGGTGGGTACCCCCCCCCCCCCCCCCCCTATGTTTAATACTCTCACACCATATACAACCTCCTAAAGTTGCCTACAATTTGGAGATGAAACTCAGCTCTCTCTAAACAGATACTGTAAATCACTTAAGTATAGCGTGAAAAATAATATAGCAATACCAGCGCTCTACCCATATGCGCTATTTCAAAATTACTGTCTTTATATAAATCTTAATTGAACTTGCTGCTGCTGTTCCCGTTTATCGCTCTATCTAGATCACGCTATCCAGGGCAGTATTGGAATTGTGCTATTTTATGTTCACGCCATATTTAAGTGATTTACAGTAAGACATACTAAGAGTTTCATCCGAAAACCATTTACACTCGACTGCGTCAATGACAAAAATGATAACAACATTGGTTAAATTTCTTACATTCTGCAACAGACATTTCAAAACCAAGTTTTCTAAATAAAAAATATCTTGTCATTACTTGGTCAAGCATTTGTTTATTTCATCCTGTATCTTGTCTACTTGTATAGCTTTATCGGAGTTTGTTTATTAGACTGGTTTGAAAACGGTTGATTAGAATACTATTATTGATATATCGTTTTAGACCTACATGTATTCTAAATTAATGAATTTAGATCTTAAATATGTGTTCACATGAATGAATATAATCCATTGATTAGATCTTTATATACATAGCAGCCTATATGTAAAACTTTATGTTTCACCATTTCTCAACCATTTTACAGCGAACAGCAATAGTTTTTAGATACAGGAAGAAGGTGCATACACCTCGACTATATATGTCCAGTATGATAGTAATGTATTAAAATATCATTCAGTTATCAGCAAAAATGTCAAAGCAACGGTAAATAAAATATTTGCATGACTGATCGTCATCAACTACTTTCAGCGTATTGCCCACTAATGCCTTACTCCCATTTTTAAGAGCCAGTACAAGAACATTAAAAGAATTTGGAGTTTTTTTGTGTGTTTTTTTTTTTTGGGGGGGGGGGGGGGGCGAAATTCTTGTCAATTCTTTCCAAAGACTAGACACTGGAGCATGCCGAACGAGGTAGGACTAAGCTGCGCATGTTCTAGGAAGGTGACAAGACTGTCTGAAGGATGTATGGAGAATATGGAAAACTATTTAAAGAAAGTTTTAAGATATTTCAAGAACTGTGAAGAATAATTTGAATCAGGAATAATCAAGAACAGGGTAGGACTGTAACGAATGTTGGAAGACCATAACAATACGGTTTTAAAAACAAATGAAGAATTGACAACACTATACAACGACTGTTGTATGCCTATACTAGGAATAAGAAATAACATACAAGAATCAATGAACTTAAACTGCTTTATTCTATTCATTTGGTGCCAAGTCACATGATGCACTGACCTACTTATCACTTCTGCCATTTACGAAACACTCTCCTGCACAATACAGAACAATACCTCTGATAAGCTGCAGCCTTGGGAGGCTGAGGATGTGCAATGTTCAAAATCATGTCAGCTACCCTGTTTAAATATCGTCATATTAAATGAATATAACCTGCAAAGTATCACATAGTAACCAAACTCACAATATTAAATGAAAGTGTTAAACAAAATATCAAGTTGGAAGAATAAAGATACAAAAGCTAATCTCAACCGGAGTAACTGCTGGTACATCAACATGCTGTTGCGTAATCTTCAGAAGAATTACAATTACACATACTAAATATAAAATATTCGAATGTCATGGATAATTTTCACTTCCAAGTACACATATTATCTGACACATAGGGTCATTACTACAAATTATTTGCATTGTAATTATATCATGAGAAATTATAAATATATATATATATATATACCCCGGTATATAAATGTGCGTAGGCGTATATATATATATATATATATATATATATATATATATATATATATATATATATATATATATATATATATATATATATATATATATATATATATACACATATATATATATATATATATATATATATATATATATATATATATATATATATATATATATTTATATATATATATATATATATATATATATTTATATATATATATATATATATATATATATATATATATATATATATATATATATATATATATATATATATATATATATATATATATATATAAATGTATGCATATCTATTGACTCTAATTTTCGTTCAAGAGATTCAATTTGAAATCATACGTTTCATCAATCTAGTACATACTAAATAAAGGCTTAGCTACATATATAGAGTGAAGAGAAGTACGGTGCGGAAATAAGAATATTTACAACCAGAATCATAGGTCCATTATCGGTCCAGGTCTAAGTCCATGAATATCATTAGGCGGCCTTTATATGATTAACCGCCTTTCTAGATATGATATGGGTATTATCCATCTCACAAATATGTACAACTGATGTCAGCCGCATACATTCTATTTGGCTAAGTGAGAGGCCACCAATATAACCTCATAAAACGACACGCAAGACATCAAAATGGGCAGCTGCAAAACTTTCATCTACCTTTATATCGATATTCTTTTCAATTAGCATCTGATATCAAGGTGCTTCGAAGGCCAGACACTGCAATATGCAGTGACTTGCATTTTCTCCTTCGAGATCACAGTTTTCTCACCATCTAGCTCCATTTATAAGGTGTCTTTTAAGCCTAGTGTCAGTAGACTTAAGGAGGCTATAGCTAAAAACGCCTTTTGCCATAGTTAAACATCTGCCCATATGGTCGCGCTGGGCATCCGACAACTGCCAGCATATCAAATGCCTTGGGGATTGACATCATTTGTCTAAAAGCCTAAACTAGCCTGTGATTTGGCTTGGATGTCACAATAAACAGACTACCTGCCATCCAGTCCACACCAGATCCCTCAATGCGTCTTTGGACATGTTACACCCATTACTGACAAAGCTTTTGACACTTTCAAGCAGGCCAAAATACTTGCATGAACTTAATAAATCAAATACCATACTCTAAATCATATTATCACTACATTCGTAACTGTGTATATATTATATACATACATATTTATATATATATATATATATATATATATATATATATATATATATATATATATATATATATATATATATATATATATATATATATATATATATATACACACACAGCAGGTAAGAATAGTTCATAGAAGCATGCCTGTAGGGGCCATCAGATTACAACCTCCAGTAATGCTGTTTATGAGGTAACACCCACACATTGTTCCTCCAATGCACTAAAAATTATGACCAAGTGAATTCATTTCCGTATTAAAATGCATTCGTTATCCTAGGGTAGGTGTATATCTAATATTTGTAGTATCTGACCGTGTAAACTTAAGATATCTAAATATTGTTCTGTTGATTGCTATTATTATTTTGACTTTGGGATGTTGCTCCTGATGACATATTGTCATTGCGATGCTTACAGAGTCGAATAACAACAAAAACAATAGCTGTAATTACAAGAGCAATAACAGACAAAAGTGAGTTGAAAGTAACCGTTTGTGTAAAGTCCCTCTTTTCTTGGTGATTTACAAGAGTTATGTTTGACGATGTATCCTTGCAATTTCTCAACAGAAATTCTTTTAGATAGAATTTTCCATTTACTACTGGATGCTTGCATGTAGTAAACCTGCTCAGAGTATAGTTTTTACTTGTCATCCAAGACAGATTGCATTTACAATCCAATGGATTACGATCCAATGCTATGAAAAAGTCTTTTGCCAAACTAGTTTGCAAAACAGCAAGTGTGGTTAAAAAATTGTTCTGTAAATGAACTGCCTTTAACAATTTCAGAAGCGCAAAACTGTTTTTCTGGATTCTGATTATTCTATTGTACTGTAAGAAGAGGTATTGGAGACTGGACAGGCCACTAAATGTGACATTTGTAATAACCTTAAGTCTATTCATGCTCAGTTGCAAGGTTTGTAATTCATGAAGCCCATTGAAGCAGTGCATTTCTAAATCAGATATATTGTTCCGGTCTAGGTATAATGACAGCAAAGAGCCAATGCTACTAAAGCAACTCGGGGGCAGGGTTGATATTCTATTATCTGCGAGACTAAGAGTTCTTAAATTTACCAGAGGCCGCCATACTGAGTTACAAATGTCAGTGACTGCTTCTAAGGAATTGCCCTGTAGAAATAATTTCCTTACCTGGTTTAGGGAAATAAATGCGTCTGGGGCAAGATTTTCAATTTGATTGTATGTAAGATGAAGCTCAGTTAGGTTAGTTAGACCATAAAATGATCCATTTTGTACCATTTGTATATGATTGTCATTCAACAGCAAGGTTTCTAAGCTGAGTAATCCCTTAAAGGCACCACTTTCAAGCTGGGAAATCTTTGCGTAGCCTAAGTTGAGATTTAACAGGGAAGTAAGACCACTGAAACATTCTGAACAGACAGTCGTTATATTGTTGTTAGTCAGATATAACATCCTCAAGCTGGTGAAAGTTTGCCAAACCACTGATCTGCATATGTAGTCACCTGTCAGGGAATTTGAATCTAAATACAAAGACCTTGTATTAGCCATATTGCTAAATGCTGATGGGCCCAAAGAAGCAAGATTAGAATTGCTTAGAATAAGTGTATGAATGTCTGCCTTACTCTGGAATAAGGGTTTTGATACATCATTTATCTCGGTTCTGGATAAAAAAAGAAAGTTCACCATGGGGATTGCAAATTTGATGCTTTCACCAGTTAGAGGATTGTTTGCTAAGATCAACCTGTCTAAGTACAAGGGTCCCTGAAATGCATCTTCCATGATAGTAGTTATAATATTATCCTGCAATTCAATAACTGTGAGATGTGTCATGTTTTGAAAACTTTTGTTTTCCAGATAAGAGATTCTATTTTTTCCAAGGTTTAAACTTCGCAGTTCCGACAGTAGATTGAGGCTCTGTACCGGCACCTTGTCTAATAGGTTGTCGGAGAGTGTTAGATGAAGCAGCGTAGTCCGGATGTCCTCAAATGCCTTTGGATGTACAGACATAAGTTTTACGGATCTCAGCGTTGCGGTGGTAAACTGAAAATGATATAGAATAAGTATAAACATACAATACAGGGCAAACTGTGTGTGCAATTTTAGATAAATCTACACTGTCCTTTGATTATTGTTAATGTTACTGGATGCACTTAATCTAACCCATTGAATTTAGAAAACGTAGTGATAGACATATGAAAACCAAGACATACATTGTTAAATATGTCTCCTGGCAATGGCCCAAATCCCAAACATCCTACCACTTGTATCGCATCCAAACTCTTGCCAATTTGCAAGCTAAACACCTCTCCTGGATTTCTCTCAAATATCACTTTCTGACTGTTATTGTATTGACAAACCTTAGCATACAAAAGGAAGGAAGGAATTGGGTTTTACGTCGCTTTCAACAGCGTAGGTCATATCGCGACGAGATAGAAACCCGGAACCGGGAAGAAATTCCCTACTCTTCACGAATCGTTCCAAGGGGTCTTTCAGTTGCATAAGGACCATAGAAAGTCCTCTACAACGCCGCACAATTATATAGCGACCAGGCCAACCCGTTTGGGGATCCAGCGGAGACTCGAACCTGCGAACTCACGCTTGGGAGCCAGGTATCGTAACCACTAGGCCACGGCGGATCCCTACCTTAGCATACATACGTACATACATACATACATACATACATACATACATACATACGTACATATATACATTCACATTTGTCTTCAACTGCTGGACATTGCTTAACCAGGTGATTGAACTCCTAATAAAGTTTCACTGGTCCAGCCTTTGCCACCATGGCAGGTACTTTGGTTGGCATATTTCCCTAGCTAACAATTATCTTTGTTGAGTATCTTAGTGGACTACCAATAAACCTTTTCAAATTGCCACGCCTTATTATTCCACATCATTAAACCGACCCTTCTCCCCATCAGAGGCCTGCACTATATGTGCACATAACCCGACCCGTAAAGAATTGTTTTCTTTTTAGACTTTGCTTTACTGCTCAAAATAATATAAAGATCATTCTAAAACCCAGAGAAGTAAGAATAAACATCCATGAAACTGATCGCTAATGTATGTGCCCTGAAATTTGGGCGTTATCCTATATAAAGGTTGATACCAAAAATGAATGATGACCACGAAAGATGCTGATACTTATTGCCAAAATTGTTATCCTAAGATTTGATATGAATAATGAATGATGACCACGAAAGATGCCGCTAGGGTAGAAGCCTACCCGATAACCGGGTCATTTTTAAAATTTAAATATCTGAAAACTGAGTTTAATGTTGACAACGGCACTTATGCTATTGAAGTAGCTTACATCTCATAGTTACAGAATAATGATACACTTATCAATGCTTTGCTATTTTGAGTTGATATGGCACCCTTTACTCACATATCTGAGTGTGATTCGTTTCTTGGCAAAATGTCAAGACTCACACTTGAAAACAAAACTCTTCCATTTGATCATTCATGTCTCTGGTAAGGTGGAAGGTCCTACCTAAACCGGGAATCTGTACGATGAGTATGTTAAAAACAGTTTTGAATGTTCCCATATGCATAAAGATTACTAACAGCACGTGGTTTAGGTAGTTAATGCTGATTTAATAGGTCCTGTCATAATACGAGGTACTTATGACATGACCGTGCATCTAGAGGGGATTCACATCTGTCATATTCAAACAATGGCTTCACAGACCGTTTCGTTATTCACTTTCAGCCAAAAAATGAGATGAAAATATTGGTCAGAATGTTTTATTTCGGAGCAATCCGCATGGGCGAAGCAGACACCCATGTTGTTTGAGACCAATTTAACACGGAGGGCACGAAGGGGCCCGCCCTTTATTCTCGTGGTCGTGCAACAATACAAAGTTGCTACAAATTAGTTTTCGAGTAAACAAAATGCTGTTAAGAAAATTTGAAAGATGTGCATTTGAAAGAACTTAGTTTCCGGTTCTAGCTATATTGAAATTTGCCAGTGCAAGCTGGACAGATAAAGCTAGGAAACTAACCAAGCGAAACAAATGTATATGCGATGTTCAAAGCAAGGGTGAAATGAAATTAACGAAGAAGTTGTTTCCTTTTATGGGAGAATGTGCTACTAATACAGTTTTAAGTGAGATGACATTGCTTGATGATTGCGAATGCCCTTAATACTAAGAAGTAGCAACCGGTAGCGCTTGGTGGTCTGATTAGGGATATTGATTGGTGTTTGTAGTGAATGATAAAATAAAAAATCATCAAAGCTAGAAAGTTTGGCAAGCTTTCAATGTCTTCATTCACTATTTTTCCATGAACTGAAATCTGTCTGTCCTTTACGGAAATTCATTTATCGTTTTCGGAAATTCCATTATTCGTTTATGGTTTGCGGAAATTCATTAATCGTTTTCCATAATTCATGTATCATTTCATTTACAAGTAGTCACTTATAGATTAATAGATTTTGAAAAACAATATATAAAGATCATTTGGTAAAGGACAAATGCTATGATTCATCGTTTATGGGAAATAGTTTTTCGATTTCATAATTCATTTTTTGTTTAAGATAAATGAATTTCCATAAACAATAAAGGAATTGACCGTCATGGAAAATAGCGAATAAATGCATTGATCATGAATGCTTGCTATAGGAAACAAAATGAGACTGAACTGCAATGGATTTGGTTTTTCTTTAAAGCACTACTGTTTTCCTAAATTGATCCCTATAAAGGCTTACCTAAAATCCTCTATAGCCGTTGAGTTTTGTTTTGTGACACGAGCAATTAGTTCTGACCGAACATTTTGACTGTCTCAGACAGAGTAGCATTGGAACAATCGAATATGTCATGCTCCAGCCTTTGCAATAGGCGCTTGTCCTTTGAAATACTCCCAGACTCACAGTCTCACAGACCCCCAGCTTTAATATCAACCAGCTTTAATTTTAACAAGTCAACCACCTACCCCCGGCAAAATGTATTTTGGTCCAAAATATCCATTGTCTGGTGGAAATATCTTACTTAAATGCTATTTGACATGAACGTTTACGTAACATTTTTTAAAGAGCTCTGTTGTTACAATTGCTATCTATTACATTCTTTGCTGGGGTCTATCATGGTTATGAAATAACGATGAATTTTGACTTACATTCAATCCTTTAAATGCATGCTCTGGTAGGTGGTGCATCGTTGTTTGCTTGTCACTAAAGGACCATTGAGTCAACATGAAGCTTGTGCGTGTATTGTCTGTATCTGTGTAATTCTCGAGAGAAAAACTGGATACATTTCCCACTCCGATACAGTCGACTGCAGTGCTGTAGAGACGACAGTTAGCTATAACCAATGGGGAGCCATTGATGGTCATCCAAAAGCTTACCATCTCAATCAAAATCAGCGCCAGTTGAACTGTGTTGCAGAGAAGCTTCATTATGTGTCGAGTAGCGTATAGAATTGAGGTCTGGCGGAAATAGAGACATTGACTGCCAGATGGTCAAAGATCAGAATGTGAAAGTCATAGACAAAGGCAGTGTTTTATAGGTATTTATGACGTCAATGAGACGTCTATAATACCGATGATTTTGCACTAACAATGCAACCAACTATGTTATATCTCTGTATAACAATATACAATGCCCCAACGTTCGTAATAGAAAATTAATAACATGCGTTATTCACTCAGTCTTTGTAATCAAAACAAAGTGTATTAAATGACAAATCACCTACCCCATCGACTCAATAATCATACCCTAAACACAAACAAAAGAGAAGTGTGTACTCCGGTTAAATATAACAACTACTTAATTAATCATTAGATAAACGAATTGTCAAGTGCGTGACCTTTGGTAGTCTGGAAGCAATGGATAGGATAGGATGACGCAAAACGTAGGGAGCCATGTTGTTTTTCTATCGTTGCTTTTTGACCAATATGCTAGGTATAGTATAACTTTAAACTGCCTTTCTTTCTCTATCATATCTTTACATCTTTGAAATTGCATGCTATGTAAAAGGTTGGAACTTTAACAACTGTGAGGTCCCTCGATACTGTTAACAGAAAAAAATTCCTTGCCATACATAAAGTAGGATATCTGCAATCTGATCTATTGATGTTTGCAGTTCCAACTAATTCAAACCACACATAATAAAATGAGAGCTCTCCCATGGGAGTGACAGGCTCTGCAAATGAGACAGATATACCAGTAGATTTGTATTGTAGTTTTATTGTTTCCTCTCTCTTTAGATTAAAGGACAATATTTAAGTCTACCATTACCATTTTCACGTTGTATATAGATTCCTTGGTTGTATCCTATCTAAGAATTTAAAAACTTAGGATCCCTATGGTAACTTATGAGTAAAGAGGCACCATCATATTAGCGGCTTTAAGATGTGGGTCTGGTTGGGTAAATCTTAATGCTGGATAAAATGAAATTGACCAATAAGGTAGTAAATGCATCTTTAAGAAAATAAGCTTGTGAGAATCCTTTATTAGCTTTCACTGACAATGCCATGAGGTAGGTATTTAAATTCTCCTGTAAATCGAGGATTTTCTGTAACGCTGGGAAGTGCGCTTTCATGGTTTATGGGGAGAAAAAAAAAGTGAATCCGCGAAAAAAAGCAAGTTTAGAAATTTTGTTCTTGGCAGAGACAAAGTTAAGGAAAAGATCAAGTACGATCACATGGGTACATGTCTTTTTGGTAACTTTCTCCCAAGGACAGAAGACCGTATTTTACGAGGTCGTAGAGCCTTCCACTTAGTCGCTAGTATTGGTTTAAAAAAACAAGGGTGTGTGTATGTCTGTCTATACTGCGAACAACCACGATACATCACGACAACACTCGAATAACTACGATTTTTTAATTCGCACCTTGTCGCACCTTAAAATTCGTATGTGGGAGAGCAGCATTAGTGCTCCAAAGAGGTTTGCCAAGTTCGGAACTTGAAAAATGAAAAAGCGGTTGCCAAACTCAAGTCCACTGACTATATAGCAACGGATAGTTTTGTCAGACCTGACGCAGGGCTTACGGCCAAGGTTTCTCATATGAAAGACATACCAACCTAAATCCATCCTAATTAATTTCTGCCATCTTTATTTCCATATATAGACCATGTTGCAGACTATAATGTGCAAATAGTGTTCTAAACGCCAAAAACAAACAATTTCTAGCGGCAGTGGAAGAGAGGAATGTCCGCCATTTTTCTGTTGCTAAGGGCCAAAAGGAGGCTTTGACCTGTAAACTTGAGGTCATGACGTCATAGTCGCCATGCCAAAGGGGTAGAAGACTTCATATTCGGATGCTAACATTGACAATTATTGAAAAGCAATTTTAGTACTGCAATACAGTTCAGTACAACAAAGAAATTGCCCAATCAGCTTCTAGTATCAGAGTGAAGCTGATGATAAAGATAATTATTCTAATATCGAAAGAATGTATTTACAAAATGCGAAGATTTACCAAGTGTCCTTAATGCGTTGTTATAGCATCCTCATATAGCAACCGCCGTTCCATATAACCTATAATGTTGGTGGTCAAGGCTGATTCCGACCTTTGACCTCAACAAGTATATGTCACAAATATATATCATACAGGCTTTAAAATGAAGTAATTAAGATATAGAGACCAGGAAACAATAGGTACAGACAAGACACACGTAAAAAATTCATTTAGGGTCTTTCTTATATGGGAACCAATCTGCAATCAAACAGTTTTAAACAGAGGTGACCTTGACCTTTCATGAGACCTGCTTCTTTCTGAATTTCGAGTTTGGCGCCTGTGGTCAAACTGGGTCAAGCTCTGTTCAACATTGAAACAATCAGTAATTCCAAGACAAGTGCTCCGGTCATAATACCCTTTATCTAACATATATGGAATACTAATTCATTTCATTTCAATTTCTGATCATGCTATAATAGCGATTAAGTATGTCCTGTCGGGCCATGTGGCGAATAAAGCTTCGTCGCTGATGTCAACCTGTTCTCGGCGCTTTGCGGGTTGACATCAGCTCCTCAGCTTTATTCGCCACACGGCCCTCCGGGCCATACTTAGTCCCTATATTAATACAGACTGCTCACTGTCTCTCACAATCTGCCTAGGCGTGAATCCTGATTGGGGCTTGTGAAAAGGTTGCTACTGATTTGGGAATTTGGTGGTGGGTTTCACTGGGTACTGCAGTTTCCTGCACCACTTACAACTGGCCAGTCATGAATTAGCCTTACTACAGTACAAACAGTTAGTTCCTGCATCAGTAGAGCAGACGTCTGCAAGTGCCAGGCTGTGCAAACACCCATGGATAAGATGTCAAAGGAATCAGCCCAGCATATCAATGACCCATGTAACTCCATGCCCAGGGAAATGGGCGGCAATCGGGCGTGCGGTCGTGTATTATTCCTGGAGAGACCACGAATTTAGTGCAGAAATTAAATGTCTGGATGTCGGGTTGAATCAAAACAAGTTGTTAAAAAGAAAATAGAAGAAGATAGATAACGTTCTTCAGGATAAATTTTACTATAATGTTGAAAGGACTTGATATTGTATCTTGGTGATTTTAGTAATTTAAACAATAATCTGTTGGTATGTTCTTAGAGAGTTAAGATCATCTTCAAAATCTAATCAAATCAATCTTTATTTTGTTCAAAATTGAAACTAACGACAGTCTCAGTGCAGATATTCGGTAAAGGCATTTAATTCCAGTTTTAAAAAGCCAGACAGAAAGGGCATTTTACACCACCGCATGTGTTTACGATGCCTGGCTTCCAAACTTGAGTTTGCAGGCTCGTCTTCACTGGATCCCCATAAAAAGGTTTCCTGGTCGCTTTATAAATGTGCGATGTTTGTGGAGGTCTATCTTGGTCCTTTGCAACTGAAAGTCCCCTTGGAACGACTTGTGAAGAGAAGGGAATTTCTTCTCGTTTCCAAATTTCTATCTCGTTGCGAAGTGACCTAAGCTGTTTAAAGCCAAGAAAAAAAATCCAACTCCTTCCTGCTCCCCATATTTTCAACCGGGCACCTCAGCATGAATATTAAAGAACACGCACCTGTGACGTCACAGCTAAAAATAGCTTTATCATGCCCCTAAGTGGGTCAAGGATATGCTGACCTTATTATCTCGGCAGAGAAGATAGATAAGCCGTGTACGACCCAGCAACTGGTCGTCCGGTCGCTGGCAGTCGTCTGTCTGATTGATTTACAGCTATTTAACATCTTTACTCAATTCATTCTTGGCTCAAATGTTAATAACGCATGCGCTGATCGTAACGGCAAAATGTAAAACGAGACATTACATAATAGTGATAGGACTGTGTCATTATCGCTAAAGGTAATTAGTACCGAATGTTGCACAATGACCAGATTGTATGGAGCGAATCCGCACGTCTAATTGATACTTCTTGAATATAATGAAGTCAGGGTAGCGGTGTCATCTTTCTCGGTAAATTATGGCAAGCATTTTGAGAGTTTATTAAGCATTACCAAATACCAATAAATCATTTTCTAATATTTATAAAACATTTTCTAGTATTTATAAATGACTGCATTTACAAATATTAGAAAATGAATTACAAATATTAGAAAATGAATTACAAATATTAGAAAATGAATTATAAATACTAAAATATGATTTAGGAATGTGCATGCTTCTCTAATACCGATAAATCATTTTTAAGTATTTATAAATCATTTTTTAGTATTTATAATTCATTTTCTAATATTTGTAATTCATTTTCTAATATTTGTAATTCATTTTCTAGTATTTATAAATGACTGCATTTACAAATATTAGAAAATGAATTACAAATATTAGAAAATGAATTACAAATATTAGAAAATGAATTATAAATACTAAGAATTGTGCTGGACTTGCAAATACTAATAAATCATTTTCTAGTATTTATAAATCATTTTCTTGTATTTGCATTTACAAATACTAATAAATGATTTATAAATATTAGAAAATGAATTATAAATACTAGAAATTGTTAAACATTTTCAAATACTAATAAATCATTTTTTAGTATTTATAAATGATTTTCTTGTATTTATAAATCAATTTCTAATATTTGTAAATGACTGCATTTACAAATACAAGAAAATGATTTATAAATACTAAAAAATGATTTACTAATACCAGAAAATGTGTAAGATTATACGGTAATTATCCATCATTTTGGATAATGACTGCTCCCTTATAGCAGAGGAAGAATGAAATATATCGCCACACGGCCGTGATGTCCAACATTGTGATCTGGCCGTCACTTTTTTATATGGCGAGTTAACTATAGTTTACAAGTTGATATTTGAAATTAAGTTTATTTGAATATATAAGTGTCAGTAGATCGATAAACATTGCTTGCACGATCCTGCACGTGCTATTGCGCGGTGGCGGGAAAACATCTCAGTCGGCCACGCACCTGTTTCTTGAATAGACTAGTGCGAGTCCTCTGAGCTATCGCGCGTGCACTTATTTTTTGTTCTTAAACTTTCCAGATGGAAAAATACGTGAAAGTAAAGAAACAATACATATAGTAGAATAAAATAAGATACAAGAATGGTCGTATCATCACAGACATGATGCAAAATCGATCACACTATATAAAACGGAAGCAAGATAATCTCAGTACAAGACTCCAGGCACTCTTTAATAATAAAATCTTAGACAAATGAATAAAAAAGTGGATATGAAACCAGCCGGTCAAACTGAACAGGCTAACCAATAGCCAAAAAGTCGTGCTCTGCGCATGCTCAGATGATGCTGGCGCACAGGTTTCTCTGTAATGTAAATGATATGAGAGGCCTGATCACTCCTTGTTTCCTCTTGACTTCACCCTGATGCCATATCAAAAACCCCTATCATTTCCAGCCCTTCACTATAGCATATATAATAAATTGGTCTCTCGCTATATATTCATTTTTTTCTTCATCTAAGATAAAATGACCTAGTTAAAAGCTGGAGAATTTCAAGCTCTAATGAGCCACAGGATGTAAGAATTTTTTTACTGGACAGGAGAGCATAAATAGAGTCTGTTATAGGCCTACCATTCCCAGGCAGCTGAGGGTCAATTATTTATTATAAGAGCTGCACTCACCACTCACGAACTCGAGTGGCTCGAGCCCTGGGGCAAACTCGCCGAGCTCGAGCTGAAATGTTCAAATCGTGAGCTCGTCTGCGTTGGGAACACAAACGAAACATAGAGCACCTAACACACAGTATTAATATACACAACTGCTTATCGCTGTCATGTCTTCTTTACAATCTCCAATGTATACATTCAGGCGGTGTTGAGTGTTATTCTGACCTTTGTACCTCCTCACCACGTTTTAAAATTTAATTAACATGGCAATGTTAATAAATCTCCGCCAATAAATATTTATTTCTTACTAGCTTGGCTGGAAAATAAGTATTTTTTTGGAAAATCGGAAAGTCCGTGAGCTCATAAGCTCACGAGTCAAACAGGTGGTGAACTCATGAGTTGATCTCCCTCCGTGAGTGCAGCTCTATTTATTATCTTATTGAATGCAGCATTCATAGGGAAGATCCCAAGATCTATAATTCTTGCAATCTAAGTACCAGGAATTATACGGCCTGTAACAATAAAGTCCTGCAGCATATACAGAGCAAAATCTCTTGCTGGTGTATCAGCTTGGCAGATTTTGTATGATTAAGAAAGATTACAGTGTGCAATGATATTGGCTAGTGCAGGTATATCCAATGCAGGTAGTAGATTAAAATCGAGTCTAGCCGTAACGTGATTATAGACGGGCGCTAGTCTACTTCATAAACTCAGCGGGAGCAGTCAGTTATTTTCTTTACTACGTTTCAGTTATTTCCCTTTACTCGACATTTTCAAATACTAATAAATGATTTATAAATACTAGGAAATGAATTATAAATACTAAAAATTGTTTAACATTTTCAAATACCAATAAATCATTTTTTAGTATTTGTAAATGATTTTCTAATATTTGTAAATGATTTTCTAGTATTTGTAATTGGCCGCAATTACAAATACAAGAAAATGATTTTTAAATATTAGAAAATGATTTGTTAATACCAGAAAATGCATTATCCATTTTCTAGTATTTATAAATCATTTATTAATATTTGTAATTGCGGTGAATTATAAATACTAGAAAATGAATTACAAATATTAGAAAATCATTTATAAATACTAAAAAATGATTTATTGGTATTTGGGAACCATATGCGCATTCCCAAATACAAGTAAATCATTTCCTAGTATTTATAAATCATTTTCTAGTATTTATAATTCATTTTCTAATATTTGTAATTCATTTTCAAATATTTGTAATTCATTTTCTAGTATTTATAAATGACTGCATTTACAAATATTAGAAAATGAATTACAAATATTAGAAAATGAATTACAAATATTAGAAAATGAATTATAAATACTAGAAAATGATTTATAAATACTAAGAAATGATTTACTTGTATTTAGGAATGTGCATGCTTCTCTAATACTGATAAATCAATTACAAATATTAGAAATTATTTTCTAGTATTTATAATTATTTTCTAATATTTGTAAATCATTTATTAATATTTGTAATCATTTATAAATATTAATAAATATTTTCAAATACTAAATACTGCTTAATAAACTCTCAAAATGCTTGCCATAGTAAATAACTTTCATTGTGGCCCCACCCCGGGGGGGGGGGGCACTTGGGTATTTAGGGGGGCGCATACGCTCGTTATCAAAATTTTAAAATACCCCATAAGCACTGATTTCTGGCCAAAAAAGCACCCTTATTTTAATAAAACGCTGATTTATTTCACTAAATAAACACCCCTTCTTTTAACAAAACACTGACATTGGTTGAACGGGAACACATATTTTAACTTTATAACTTTTATAATCTTCTGCGCGTTAAGCGGCAGCAAACTCTGAAGCCCATTCACTTCGGGAGTCACTAGGCGTCAGAGCCGCGTTATATTTCGTGTAAGGGGATTTTGACCCCCATACTTCGTACCTGGGTGCAAAAAAGTATCCTTCTTTTACAAAATCGCGGACATGTGGAGGTCTTAAAAAAAGACCCCTTCTTCCGCGAAATACGTAACGCGGGTGCGGCCCCCCTCCGAACCTGAGTGCCCCCCCCCCCCCCCCTTTGCGGGTTGACATCAGCTCCTCAGCTTTATTCGCCACACGGCCCTCCGGGCCATACTTAGTCCCTATATTAATACAGACTGCTCACTGTCTCTCACAATCTGCCTGGGCGTGAATCCTGATTGGGGCTTGTGAAAAAGTTGCTACTGACTTGGAAATTTGGTGGTGGGTTTCACTGGGTACTGCAGTTTCCTGCACCACCTACAACTGGCCAGTCATGAATTAGCCTTACTACAGTACAAACAGTTAGTTCCTGCATCAGTAGAGCAGACGTCTGCAAGTGCCAGGCTGTGCAAACACCCATGGATAAGATGTCAAAGGAATGAGCCCAGCACATCAATGACCCATGTAACTTGCGAACAAAAGCTACATTCAGTTGTAAGGTCACACACGCATCCATGCCCAGGGAAATGGTTGGCAATCGGGCGTGCGGTCGTGTATTATTCCTGGAGAGACCACGAATTTAGTGCAGAAATTAAATGTCTGGATGTCGGGTTGAATCAAAACAAGTTGTTAAAAAGAAAATAGAAGAAGATAGATAACGTTCTTCAGGATAAATTTTACTATAATGTTGAAAGGACTTGATATTGTATCTTGGTGCTTTTAGTAATTTAAACAATAATCTGTTGGTATGTTCTTAGAGAGTTAAGATCATCTTCAAAATCTAATCAAATCAATCTTTATTTTGTTCAAAATTGAAACTAACGACAGTCTCATTGCAGACATTCGGTAAAGGCATTTAATTCCAGTTTTAAAAAGCCAGACAGAAAGGGCATTTTACACGACCGCATGTGTTTACGATGCCTGGCTTCCAAACTTGAGTTTGCAGGCTCGTCTTCACTGGATCCCCATAAGAAGGTTTCCTGGTCGCTTTATAAATGTGCGATGTTTGTGGAGGTCTATCTTGGTCCTTCTGCAACTGAAAGTCCCCTTGGAACTACTTGTGAAGAGAAGGGAATTTCTTCTCGTTTCCAAATTTCTATCTCGTTACAGAGGGACCTAAGCTGTTTAAAGCCAAGAAAAAAAATCCAACTCCTTCCTGCTCCCCATATTTTCAACCGGGCACCTCAGCATGAATATTAAAGAACACGCACCTGTGACGTCACAGCTAAAAATAGCTTTATCATGCCCCTAAGTGGGTCAAGGATATGATGACCTTATTATCTCGGCTTAGAAGATAGATAAGCCGTGTACGCCCCAGCAACTGGTCGTCCGGTCGCTGGCAGTCGTCTGTCTGATCGATTTACAGCTATTAAACATCTTTACTCAATCCATTCTTGGCTCAAATGCTAATAACGCATGCGCTGATCGTAACAGCAAAATGTAAAACGAGACATTACATAATAGTGATAGGACTGTGTCATTTTCGCTTAAGGTAATTAGTACCGAATGTTGCACAATGACCAGATTGTATGGAGCGAATCCGCACGTCTAATTGATACGTCATGAATATAATGAAGTCAGGGCAGCGGTGTCATCTTTCTCGGTAAATAACTTTCATTGTGGCCCCACCCCTGGGTATATAGGGGGCGCATACGCTCGTTATCAAAAATTTAAAATACCCCTAAAGCACTGATTTCTGGCCAAAAAAGCACCCTTATTTTAATAAAACGCTGATTTTTTTCACTAAATAAACACCCCTTCTTTTAACAAAACACTGACATTGGATGAACGGGAACACATATTTTAACTTAAGATTTTATAATCCTCTGCGTGTTTAGCGGCAGCAAGTGGCGGCAGCAAACTCGGAAGCCCAGTCACTTCGGGAGTCACTAGGCGTCAGAGCCGCGTTATATTTCGTGGATTGTAAGGGGATTTTGACCCCCATACTTCGTACCTGGGTACAAAAAAGTACCCTTCTTTTACCAAATCGCGGACATGTGGAGGGCTTAAAAAAAGACCCCTTCTTCCGCGAAATACGTAACGCGGGTGCGGCCCCCCTCCTTACCATAGTGCCCCCCCCCCCCCCCCCCCCCCCGGGGGGCCCCACTGACATTGATCTCACTAAAACATACACTCACCTTTGATTCCTGTTTCATGAGCAGTACGACCTCACTGTATGTGCCCACGCAAGCAAACCACTTTCAATTCTCCTATGTAAGACAAGAAATTTGGGGGGACTAGGTTCTGCCACTTATTCCGAACTTTTCCATACAGGGATTTTTAGCATTTTAGATTATGGCGGTGGAGTATGGGGTTCTAAAAAAGAATGTGTATCGATAATGTACAACATAGGGCAATCCGTGCCTTTTTGGGTGTTGGAAAATGTACGCCAATTCTAATCTTGGACTCTCTGAATTGGGTTGGAACACTATGAAGGTCTTTGATCTTGAACTTTGCCTAGGTGCGTCTTTTGTCAAAAGAATACAGGACATACTTCTTGAAAGAAACATGGACAAATAATTGCGTAACCACCGGTAAGCTCCGAACTATCTATCCCATTTGTGGTCTTCCTTTCAAACCTGATGTCATGGTAACTATACCCCTATTAAGGTCGCACAGATCAGTTGTCGCAAAACTAATGTGAGGCACATCGAATCTTGGAATTGAAAGAAGGCGGCACACAACATATTTTGGAAAATTATTTCTGTATATTGTGCCAAAATTTGGAGGTGGAAGATGAGGTAATTTTATTCTAAAATGTCCTGTTTATGACGATTCGAGGAACCCCGTATTTCAACTTGCCAATTTGCAATATATTAATTTTACAGAACTCACTGATTTGGATTAACTTAGGGTCATTTTTTTCAATCAGAGGATTTGGTAAAAACTGCATCCTTGTGCCTTAATAGGATATACAACAGGAGGTCACAAATGTTAACTTGCAACTGATTGTTATTAAACTAAACTAGTCATATTTAACTATTTGACATAAACTCGACTGGTTCGATTTTAAATGGATATCAGAAAATTGTATATAAATGAAGTGACTCCTTATATGCATGAATCACAATAAGATTTTTATGATTAATTAGATAATGTATTGTACATTGCATATGATGAAAAACCCATCCGATAAAATGTATAAGTATGTTTATGATTGTATTTGGTCAATTATAAGCCTTCGTGGCTGGCCGGATTTTTAACACTTGTGTATTGTATGTAATGAATGTCATTATCTGGATTGGACAATATACTATTTATCGACAACAACAACAACAAAAACAACAACAACAACAACAACAAAAACAACAATAACCGCACTTAGCTAGATGAATAGATTAACCCAGCTGTAAGTGATGTTTTGTCACCACATCCTGTGGGGAGGCTGCTGGCAGTTAAATTGCAATCAGAGGATATAGTCACATTGAATGGATAATATGAAATTAAATGTCTTCGATTCTTCAGTGCTAGGACAACTCTAGAAATAGAAAAGCGATGTGAAACCAGTTATCTTTTCTCATCAGTTGGTGTTGGTCAACGATCAGCGATGGTAGGGAAACCACGGATATAGGCGTTTATCATGCCTCTTGAACTTGAATTTTCGAAGCTTTTGCTTTCTCTGCTGCTCATGGATACGTTATAGCCGGCCAGTGATAAGTAGTCATGAGTGCGGAGTAAATCACCTGAATACCCTTGGCGCCCATTGACATTCCTCTCTCGCGCCCCTGCCTGATCAGGAATGTAGTGAGGGAACAAGCGCAATTAGTGATTGCGATTGACACACCCCTGGCAATAATGCAATTTCTAACTATATCACAATACATTAATATGCTTAGCGTATTTAATCAACTTTTATCTTTTGCAAGTTATTTGATTGAATAAAAGTGTTCAACTATAACTTTATCAAAATCGTAAATAGTTTAGAATATTTTTTTATTGAAAGAAAGATTATTTTGTCGTTTTGCGGAATTCCGTATACTTAACACATCTGTACGTGGGTGACTACATGTTTTGTTTTACAGCTGCACATGCACACTAATTGACCAAAGTTCCGCACGTGTCATTCGTCCACCCTGATTGGGCCTCATTTTCGAAAATTATTTACTTTGCCTATGCCCCTATATTAAAATCAATCTGCACGTAGGTAGTCGTATGATATTGTTATCTATGCATTAAGTTGTTGATAATTGTTCTTCTTCTTCTGTTGGGAAATGTTAGAGCAAATTACGCCAAAAAGCACGTGCCTGCAATCAGACAAAGACATAGAGGTTCTTCAACGCGTGTGGTGGAAAAGGACATTTCTTACACGAAGGGATAGAACTTTCATCTTGGAACGAGACTCTGGTGAGTTCCAAGATGATAATGCGCATGCGCGGAAGTTCCGGCTTCTCACGCGTACAAAATAGAATTTGTTTCCCATGGAAATGGGTTACTCCACAAATAATTCGCACCTTGTAGCATGTTATCTTCTGAACGAACACGAATAAAAAGACTTTATGACATGGAATTATGTATACTTTTTGTGATGTAAATGGAATGATTTGAACACGAATGTTGATCACAATTCAGGCACCGTAGTAAATCGTGGAAGTTTGAGGCACAGGTTTCGATCGTAAGTTCAGTTTCATAAAACGGAATACTGACAACAAGTTGTAAGTGGTATGTTATCTGTATACATAGTATATACAGATAACAGATTACTCAAAAAACATTTTATTTCAGTTAAACGGCACTTAATGTCGATTCCAAATGCTTGAGGTGCATGGTCACTCATTCCTATGGGCGGAGCTAAATTTTCACTTCCGCGCCTGCGCATTATCAAAGGTTCCTATAATTCACGCCACACCGGTTCCCCCCCCCCCCCCCCCCCCCCCCACCGGAAGATACTGCATAGCAAATAGTTCCCAGATAAAACATCTCACAGAGTGTTGAATGGCTGTTATCCGATACTTATGTGAGATATTCTTTATTTGCTAGGTACCATAGAATAAATAAACATGATATGAACTGTTAAGGGAATACTGACGTCTTTGTTTACATGCAGCGAACGCTCCCACCAGAAAGCTCCCGCGTGACACGAACGCTCCTGCGTGACATTTCTAGGTCACGTTGCTAAGCAACGAAAGAAGTGCAGTGTTCCATATATGGCAATCTTTACCAAATATGGTATTAAGTTGATTCCTAATGGCCATTTGGAATCGCCATTGAGGATGGAATTTCTTCGATTGGTATTTCAGCCCCATAGTGGTAGAAAAAGCAGTGTAGGTCTATATCTTAAAGCTACGCACTACGTACGTGCACATTGGTAACAAAGGGCTAATTCACTTCGATATAGCATGTGCTATAACAAGACGATGTTGCATATATTGGTCATTTACTCGGACGTACTATACTCCCGAAACATCAAAACATCTGAAAATAGAATACGGATAACGTTCAGATATTAGAAACGATGCATAGAAGTGCTCACTATGAGATAAACATCACCAATATTCTTTTGTATGATTTCAATAAAGTAAGTATACTAGAGAGATAAGTACTATGATCTAGACATAATCATCTGCAGATGGCACCACTTAATGTTAAGAGTGAACTCAATGTCATCCCATAGGTGGCGCCCTTTTATTTGGAATCGAGTAAGGGGGTGCTTTTAAATTGGGCATAATCAAAACGAACCTTCCAGGAAAGTTGAAATAAATTGGTAGTTCCAGAAGTTTGTGCGAACATTGCCAAATGTAATGAAGCAGACGTCCTAGGTACTCTTGCACAAACACTGAAAACAACACATCTTGGAGAGAAAAATTGAAAGCGGGCCGGCATTCTGGAATCACTTTAATTTTTGAAGAATTATACAGAGGAAGATGTCTATTTTCACTTTCGAGTTGAAACCGATTGCGCTCGCCTTTACTATCTTGTAAAAATTGCTTTAGAAATTGTGTTTCGAGGCCTTTACCTCTACCTTAAATGACTCAATAAAGGGGATTTTGTTCGTCTAAAAGTGAAAAAGGAAATGGGTTATTTGTTTCTTTTTTTACTTATTTCCTCATTGACAACATTCATAAGAATCTAAAGAAGTACAGTTCAGATATTTAATTCCTGCAATAGTCAACCGGACGTCTGCCAGTTCCTGCTCACATAAGCACTTATTGATAGCATGCCAAAAAAATAATGAAGACATGGTTTAAAAAAATGGCTATTTTTGGACTTTTGATTTTCTCTAAAAGTCACATATACCAACGTTTTCTTGTGTTCTATTTATCACTTAGAGCCAACTTAGAATGCTATTTCTTCTAATCTCGAATTTACAGACTAAACCGATTATGTTTGAAAGTAATTAATGCCGGGGGAACTTTAGCCGAAACCATAGCGGGGGCCAGGTTGCCTACTTTTTCTGGTTTGCAAATTTTCATGACAGCTTGGATCATTGGCGAGAGAAAGGCCACAGAGACAAATTGATAATGTTGGCCTGGATAGACAATACAAACCGGGTCTAGTGGCTGAATCCCTTATGAAGTCATTAGGTGGCTGGCCTTTTTATGGGTGCTTATCTTGATTAATTAGATGTAAGAACAAAGATTTAGTGAGGAAGAGATCACCGCTGACCTAGCGACAGCATGTGTTCGCCTCTTCTGGATGCATCAGCACGGACTGGCTTCTCCAACTAGCTTACTTCTGCTTGAGGATTAGACCAGAAAGTTGGAAGTTTGAGCCCCGGGTTTGAGCATAAATTATAGTCACTTTTTCTGTCATATTCAGGCTTAGTTTCAAGTGACTAGCCGGTTGTAAGTGGTAAAGGAAACCAGAGAACTCAGGGAAAAACACCGCCTAATCGCTAGTCAAGGGTAACTTTGTCACATACCCTGGTCAGTATACGAACCTACGAAGCCCACCATCTTACCCCTAGTAAATGGCAATTTCTTGCATGCTCCGGCCGAGATTCATGCTGTAGTGATAGACAGCTAGTAGTCAGTGGTAACGCCTTAGACCATTTGTCTATCGGGACAGGCCCTAAGAGCATACAGACACGTTAGCTTCAAACACGAGGGGTTGGTACGTCCATAAGCTGTGTTTTGTGTTATTTATACAGAGCAGGGGTGCTTAAACTGTAAATGTTATAGATTGGATTATATCTAATCAATACGCTTTTAGTCGATTTTGGATTTGATTATCTGTAAGCCATATCAGACTAAAAAATTAAGTGCATTTCGTTTATTAATTGACAACATGAATATGCCATTTACCAGAGGGCTGCACTTATACACTGCCGGCGTGTAAATGAACAAGTAACCATCGACTGCGCACTGAGCCTAATGTGATTGTGTGGTAATTGACCCCCCCCCCCCCTACACCGCATCTCCCCGATACCTACATCTCGGGGGGAATGAGTGAATGTGGGTTTAAAGCACAAGGGCACATAGAATCCATAAAGTCCCCAAAAATATGACCAGAAAGTGCAGTTTTGCAAGAAAGAACAATGAAAAACCATGATAATTTAGGTGAATGAAGAAAAATGGGGAGAGTGAGAGCAGAGCCTTCACATCCAAAGTGATCTTAGGGATCCTTAAGATGCGTGGTATCCATAGACATCCTACCTCTTGGGTACAAGCAACATGGTGTACATCCCACGTCATAACAGCTTAGGCCTAGAAAAAATAATTGTTTGTTTCCTGTAACGGTCCGAGAAAAATTGGGTAGGTAGGTCGGTAAAGTTTTTTTTTTTTATTATTTTTTTGGTCAGAAATGTGTGTTTTATGCATAAAACTTTTATGCATGTTTTACGATGATTGGGAGTTGGGAGGGCGGAAAAAATTTGGGGAAGGGATTTTATTGAATAAAGCTTAGGGTAGGGTTACAGGAAACAAACAACGTTATAGGCCTTATTTACATTAATTCGTGATAAATACTCACCCTCGGGATCATGCACTCTTTGTCTCGGACGTGTTGATCAATCTAAAAGCACCTGCGTCGTAATTGGTCACGACTTTCCCCTAGACTGATCATGAAGAATCATTTCGTGTTCATAATATCAAAACCATTCTTCGTGCATTGTTCCACATGGGTAAACATGATATGTTTTGAATCATGAAATCGTGTTGCGCCTATGTAAACATGAGTGCAATCGTTATTTCGGTGCTCCCTGTCCACATTGGGCCTCATTTGGAGCTCTTTTCCCACACTGTCTGCCCTCAGCAGTTATTTTCCAATTGTTGGGACGTCCCATTGTTGCGTACATTACGGGAGTCAGTCATGAGTGACATGAATGTTATAGTGATATATTAGACATTTCTTTATGGACCTTGTGTTTGTGTGAAGGGGATGAATGAATTACTTGAATGACTTAATTATGCTATTCGCCATTCAAATAAACTAACTATACATGTTAAAGGAAAGTCTTTACTAAACGCTATCAAATTTGCTTTAGGACAGTCCTAAGTGTAAAAAGTATATATATATATATATATATATATATATATATATATATATATATATATATATATATATATATATATATATATATATATATATATATATATATATATACATGTACGGATATTTGTAATCCATTTAGAGATATTCTCATTTCACTTCGAATATCTATAAAACCTCGGTTTGACCAAAAGCAGAGATGTATTTTTGGGCATTTATCTATTATTATATTTCCCCAAAACGCGGTCACATTTTAAACACACATTTTGAATATTGAATCATAACTTACTTTGTTCTGCAGTCATGCGATCTACAAATCGAGAAAATAATTTTTCACCTGAAATTCCGAAAAAGGAGGCATATATAGTTCGCATGTAGCTAAAATTAGAAAAAAATAAAATAATCTTCCAGTCCGTATTGATCTTATCTTTTTATTTTTTAAATGTAATGATCTGTGTTCAATTAATGATTCTGGGTAAGAGCTCGTTTTGAGAAAGTGCATATTTTTCGGCGTTTTACCTCTCAAGGCCTCTCAGGCGATGTATACTTCGTGTAGGTGGAACAGTCAAATATCTAAATTCATAAGCATCATTAAACATGTATTAAGATAGATTCCACATTTCCAAATATCCAAAAGTAATATTAATCTATTGTCTTGAGGTGGTCGTCATATATATGATTGTTACAAACAAACATAACACAATTTTCCTCAAATATACGGATGAAGTTTTGAACGAATATCTTGAAAAGGAACATACATTGCGTTACATAACTGATACATGACGATAAGTAAATGAATTAGAATATAAAACTGTGTGAAAGTTTTAAAAATTGCTGGTCTTCAAAGACGTTGACTTCATCTAAAGGGATGAACAGGTTCTTTGTATTTGGGCAAAAGTGCCAGGATTTTGGTTTGTTTTGGCCAATTCTAGCGGGAGAAGTAGAGGTCCAGCAAGAGCGCCTGATTTCTGGAATCACATGCTGGAGTACTACAGTACAGACATTTAAATCCAGCACCAGTCGACCGGACGTCTGCCAGTGCCTGGTTGTATAAAACCCCATGGATAATATGTCAAGAAATAATCCAAGCACATTAATGACCTTAACGTAGCTTTCTAATAACATATACGTTCAATTTTGAGGTAATTCATGCATCCACTTCCATGAAACAGGGTGTCAATCAGGCGTGCGGTTGTGTAGTATGCCCGGGCTGCCCACGCATTTAGTGCAGGAATTAAATGTCGGCACTGTAGAGGTAGGATGGTTTATTCAGAACCATCACAGGGTGCCCCATACCTCCAAGAATAGCATGACAGGGCCTTTTAAGGTCAGTCTGGCTGAGAAGTTATTTAAACTCTACGAACCTATTAAAAACTTCCAAGCTGAATGTCAGCTCTTGTCAATGGCCCTTTCTTCCAAGGTCTTCCAGCTCTAGTAATGGAGGTAGAGTGGCATTATATTGGCATCGTATTAACCAGACTATATCCAATGTGACCTCTATTTACAAATATGCCATGTATATCCAACCCTTTAAACTATATCTCAATCGCATTGTCAGACCGGGCCATGTTGATTAGTTTGTGGGTGACACTTTGTTCTAGGTAACACTGGTAGATATAAAAGGGACATTGTAGAGTAACTGCTTTTAATATTGATTTTCCTTGTTTACATCTCCCCACAAGTAGCCATTATCAATAGACAAGTAAATGACTCTATAAATGAATGACTTAGTAGTGAAATAGACAGACAACGCAAATACAGATTTGCTATGAGTTCTTTGGACTACTGTCTTACAGGTTTCAACCAATGTGTCAACTTAAACGTTTATTTGGTGACATGATGGTGAAGACTAGGTTATGCATGGAGAAAAACATTTTTTGCTTGATTGATTGTTAAGCAGATCATGTTCTTGTCCCATTTACCTTGTAAGGGAGGCTACTCTATGGGAGATAATATAAGCAATTTTTTCAAGGTTTAAAAGTGCTCAATTCAACTGGAATAGGTCACTGAGACGTAATCACTAACCTTTAAGTATTGTAAGTGAAATGGAATATCAATGTTGTATCTCTTCAGTTCCTAGAACCCTATCCCAAAGGACACCCATCGAGGGGTCTTCTTTGGTGACCGCAAGCTGACCTCCACCCATGCTATGCGGCAGCCTCAACACAGCGCTCGCTCTCTGCGAACCTTGAACAGAGCCAGCCTCAGCCGGTGACGCCCCCCAACAGACACCTTCATCAAGGAGGAACCCTATACCGGATTTACCCACTAAGCCTAAGACGGACATCCAGGGATTGCCTTTCTCTCCATCACAGGTAATTTAAAAAGAAAAGAAAAAAAAGAAATAAATGAATATAAATTTTATAAAAAAGAATCTTGAAAAAAAAATGAATTATTCCATTTTGATAAATCATTTACTGATTTGAGTGTACCAGTCACTAAAAGTTGTTGTCTTGATCCATGATCTGGAGAAAAACATTTTTTTGTTTTTCTTTTTAATCGATTGATTGTTCAGCATGTCATGTTCTTGTCCCATTCACCTAGTACAGGGAGGCTAAACTATATGGGGGAATACTAGCAATTTTTAAAAAGTTTGACAGTGCAATAGTCCCGCAGGGCTCATAGCCTTGCATTTCCACTAGTCCTACCCAAGATTTTAAAAAGCATGACAGACAATATGTCTCTAAAATGAAATCCCAACAATCTGATTGGCTTCAGTAGCAAGTGGACACAATTGTAGCATCACCTTTTTGTTTCCTCCATGAAAGTACATTGAGTTATTGGCCATACCTGTTAAGATGATGATTACCCTGTGGGCTAGTCTTAGTAGTCTTACTAGCGCACCACCATGGTTTGGTTGCAACAACTAGCCACGGGCTACCACTGCCACTTTTGATCCAAGCATGAATATGGCAGCACATGTGTCAAAAGCAGTCAAATCTGCAAACTATTACCTTTGAAACATCGGAAGGATCAGAAAATACTTGACTGCAGAATCAAGTAAAAGTGCTGTCATATCCCTGGTAACCTCAAGATTCGACTACTGCAATGGACTTCTCTGTGGAATACCCGAAGAGCTATATACGTAAGCTCCAGAGAGTACAAAACAATGGTGCCAGGGTGATCACTCTCACAAAGAAATATGACCATATCACTCCAGTACTTAAGGAGCTGCACTGGCTACCAGTCAGGAAGAGAATTGACTTCAAGATTCTGCTACTGGCGTACAAGTGTTTGCATGGAACTGCACCTTATCTGAGGGAATTGCTGAAAGAGTACGTCCCACCACGGCCACTGAGATCAACATCTAAGAACTTACTCTGCGAGACGAGAACCAACATGAAAACCTACGGTGACAGATCGTTTAGTGCCTGTGCCCCAAAACTATCGAATCAGCTCCCAGATAATATTCGGGCAGCTGGGAGTGTGGCAATCTTCAAACGACAACTGAAAACGCATCTGTTCAAAGATGTATATATCAATTAACTATGTGGATATCAACATCTATCCTTTGACAATGGAATGTAATGCGCCTTTGAGCATGTTTATATGGAAAGGGCGCAATATCAAATGACAATATTATTAATATTATTATTATATGGAACCCTACTAAACTTTAAATATTGTTAATGAAATAAAAATATCAATGTTGTATTGCATTGCAAACATTTAGGTGACAATCCCTATATAGAGGGCAAGTAGTCATACGATCCCCAGCAGGAAATTCAAGCCTTGGTCTCTATGACCTTCCACCAGAAATTCTGCTTCACATCTTCACCACTGAAATAAAAGGTGCTCCTTCAGCAAGTATGAAGATACACTAAATCATTGGTGCTTAGCAGTCGGCAGCTCTACCGAAGCACAAGTTATTGACTCGGACATTCAATTTAGATTAGTAAAGCTGGACAGCCTGTTGGTAAAATATTCGAGGTTAGTAACTGTGGAGGCTTTAATGGTCACATTTTCAGGGATATTCCCTCTAACTGCTTCCTCAGTACCCTTTTAAGAATAGATATCTCTGGCTCGTCTGTTTCTGACGATGCCTTTATATCAATATGGTGTGGCAGAGTCAGCGTTCTAAAAGAACTTGTATTAATGGAGTGTCTCCACCTAACAGGCAGAATTGTAATTATATCACAACAGCACACGTCACTGCAGTTGATACAGTTCAGTTCCCACCTGAAATAATAGTCTCGGCGGGAATGAATGAATGAATGAATGATTGCTTAAAGGCACATCGGCACAGGAAGGCCATTTAGTGCCATAAAATTTGTGCAAAACAATGGTCCTTTGTTATTGTTGAAAACAATAACAAAGCAATAGATGAATAAAAGTGATCACAAAACAATGAACAACTTCAAAATATGATTTCCGTATAACAGGTTGTTTCAAAGGAAACTATAAATTCTTAAAAGGTTTTACAATCGGTAAAACAGACCAATCTCATGTAAATAAGATAAAATGCTGTCTGGAGGAACCTTTTCAAAGAGTACCCTAAAGTTATTTACACTAAAATGTCTATTTCTGGATTCTATAAAATCAACACACTCAAATAAAAAAAATGCTTAACAGTCAATTGACAATCACACGCTGTACATTGGGGAGGATCTTCCCCTTTCAAAAGGAAGCAGTGAGTCAAATGAGTGTGACCAATTCGAACTCTTGCCAAAACACTCTCCTCACGCCTAATGATTCGAGAATCTCCAGGCCAAAGACCCAACTGTGAATGAATCGCATGTAGTTTGTTGTTTGCTGTCTCATCCCACTGAGACTGCCATTTGCGTTTTAAAAGGGAATTGATATGTTTTCTAAATGCATCGTGTGTACCGAGATATTGGTCCATGGTAGCCGTTTCAGCATACATGGTCCAATACACGTACTTGATATGCATGGGACTGGGACCAAGCATATTGTCGGTCATAGCCAAAGGTCTGGCGTACAGTGGTCCGGCGTAGCCCAGTTCACCTGTATTACTGAATCAATCAATCATGGCAGATAAGTATGCAAGGTCCAATCTAACAAGTGATTAGGAAGAATGTGGTCATAGTGTGCAACAGTCAATATAGGGTAACTTCAAGGCACACTTAAATCAGGTCATTGCTGAGGAACAGTCCATTCAGAATGCAGCAGACAAGGAACCAAGTAATCAGACCAACAATGAGAAAAGTGCAGAGTTTGTTCCAAAAGATTTGCCACAAAATATGGAAGAATGCTTCTTGAGCGGATACATGATGCACATGGTGGGGTGTTACAATGCCCATTCTGCGAAAAAGGTTTCATGAGCAATTTGCTGTGAAGCTTCACCGAGATACCCATGCTGGTGTGGAATTTAACTGTTGTGAGAAAAACTTCAAAACAAAAGAAGGCTTACACAAACACAAGAAGGAAGTCCATAGAAAGGTGTTTAAGAATCTGTGTCAAATATGCAGGAGAGGATTTTCGGATAAGCAACATTTTGAAGCACATATGAACATGCATAACAAATCAAAGCCTTTTCAGTGTGAACAGTGCAAAAATGAATTTGCAGGCAGGCTTGTTTTGATGAATCATTTGTCTGTTTGTGCTACCGAGAAGAAGTTTTAATGTGACTTATGCAACCAAGCCTCTAGGCGTGAGAAATATTTGTAAGGGCATAGGGCTGGCCTAAAGAGAGGCTTTTGTGAGAATAAAGAGAGGTTTTTGTGCCCCGAAGCGGTAACAGCTTTGGATATAGATATTCCTTTAAACACCATAAAATTAGGTACAACTAGCTGCTGAGCCAGCAACTTGCATATGTCCATGGTAAATGCATGTCAAACTTTTTGTGGAGGAATACCATTGACAATTCTTGACAAACTCCAGTGTTTACATTAGGTTACCTTAATAGAAGTGACTGAAACCTGAAACCTTCCATAGCTTTATGACTGTTTGTTAAGTGTTTTGATAGATTAACTCTTATTTTCCCCAGTGAATGAATGAATGGATGCTTGAAGCCACATCGGCACACAATGAATGAATGAATGAATGCTCAAAGGCCCATCGGCACACAAAGGCTTAACATACGTATAAAATGGTCCTTTTTTCATTGTAGGAAAACAGCAACCCTATAAATAGGTGAAAATGCTCACAATAGAATGAGCAGTTTCAAAGTATGTTGTTCATACATGGTTATTTTAAAAGAAACTCAATGCTTAAAAAGTTTTACAAACAGTAAAACAGACCAACCTCACGTAAATATGATAAAATACTGTCCGAAGGAACCTTCTCAAAGAGTTCCTTAAAAAGAAAGAATTAGTTATGTGGATGACAGAATAAAATCTATTGAAGACGTAGGTGGGAATTCAGAAAGGACTGGGATTCCGCAATAGCAGCATAGAAGCATGCCACGCAAGGAAAAACAATGTTCTCTTCCATGGCATACCAGGTGGTGACAAAATCCCAGCAAATGCCTTAAGAGACTTTCTTGTCAGTCTGTAGAGACAAATTAAAGTAACCAGAAGAATGGATCAACATTAATGTAGATGTGAACGAATGCTACAGATTCCTTCCAAAGGGGGGAAATGGATATTGGCCCCTTTTTGTAAGCCTGGCAAAATCCTGACATAGAGAAGACATATACCGAGCAGCCCCAAACTTGGAAGGTAGTGGGATCAGTATGAGGAACGACCTTGCCCCGTGGCTCCTTGTCATTAGAAAAGACCTGGCCAAAAAGCAAACAACCCTTCGTGGCCAGCCCCACAAAATGTTAATATTTATCATTCATTTACCATTGATATTTGAGTATCTCATATCCAATATTATTAACATATATTGACAAGTTATACTCAAACACAAACATTTTAATTCTTAAAATTTGTTATTTACTAATATTTACAAAGATTGAATTTACACTTAAGGTGGTAATTGGGGCTAATTCTGGGTAATATTTTCAAGTCAGATTTTGTTGAATCCTGTGAAGCCCTTTGAGATTGAAATGAAGAGCAAGAAATGGCTGCTGTATGCAGGAGATCTCGAGGGTGATTGCAAAAAACGGATAAAGGAGAAGACTCAAAGAAATGACAACACAAAGTATACATTTTGTAAAATGTCTCTAGATAGGGAATAAATAAATCATTGAAAAAGTTCCCTCACAGCAGGTGGTAGTATATTGGGGCAAAGAAAACAAAAATGACACTGTTTTTTTCAATGGAGCTTACACCAACACAAATTGCGCAATAACCACCAGATTTGTTTCAAATGAAGAAAAAAAGAAAATATCTATATAAACAAGGGAATGGTATCTCAGATTTATAAGATCTGCCTTTTTTGCAAAGTGAAACTTACAAGTTGAAAAATGTTTTATTTTCAACTTTTACAAAGAAATGCGTGTAAAATCTGAACAAAACAAAAGTATGAATGTGATACCATTCCATATAGATCTATTCTTTACTTATAATACATTTGGTTGTTGTTGGTCATCATTTGTGAGTGAAGGCTCCATTGACAAACATTCATGTTTTCTGGTTCTTGAACCATATTTCCTACCACCTGCAGTGAGGATACTTTTTCAATAATTGACGTAATACCCAACAAGAGACCTTTCAGAAAATGTATACCTTTGTATGGCGTGAACAGTCAAACTGTGGCAGGATTCACAAAAGACTGACTTGAAAATATTAGCCAGAATTAGCCATCTTAAGTATAAATTCATTCATAAAGAATTAGGCCCATAAGCTACTTTAATACACAACTGGTGGATTAATACAGGAAGAACCGGTTCTTTTGAAACAACATGCCCATGAAATTGTGAAAACACAATTGGAATTAAAAACTTGCGAAACAGAGAATAAGTTCTGTTTTCCTAAACATAAACTTCCAAATTATGGAAATAAAATATAGGTGACCTTGCTGACTAAACTGTACAAATGAATTGCGAACAATTGACAAAGATATTGGCCAGGCTTACACCATGAGCAATTAGTCCATATATAATGTGGTAATCAGTAATCCAGCTGCAGGCCATTTCGGTCTGTCCATGTTTGAAATGCTGCGGATGGCACTTAAAACCGCGCGTCCAGTCATTCGACCAAGATCGAGCTCCCGCAACTTGTGTTTACGTTGTTAAAAAATATATCGACTTTGAAAATAGCTTCCTTTTTTACGCATACATGTAGCAATCACGGAAGACGGGATTGCTGTGCTGCCGAATGCCTCGAAGTGCTAAAAAGTACTGTTGAAAGTATTGCAACAGAAATGTCATGTTCATTGCGCAATTGCATATAACTGACTAGCGAATTATGCACAAGAGCTTTACATCTGGTATAGTTTTGCTTTCATGAGAGATAAACTAGTGCCTGTCCTTTGTGCTGCTGCGCGCCAACAATCCGGAGGGGGTCTGATGCTGGTGCTGTGAGCTCAGTTGCAACATGGCCGTTCAGCTGGGTGGACTCGTGCATGAAGCACATAACATAACATGGGATCATAACATGGGATCAGATTTAACTACAACAACAGCTCAATTGTTCCAGTTATCAATACAGTATAGTGAGATAGAACTATAACAGCCATTGTCATGTGGTCGCGGGCGCCTTGTCTCTGCACAACTTTGCGTTTTCCATCAAAATATTACATGCTCAATGCACAATATCCCTTCTAGAATTGAGTCCTTCTGGATTACTCTCTATGCAAGGACGCCCTCTTGTCCATTATTAGCAAGTGAAGTATAGAGCCAACATACTGATCAGACCACGCCCCCATAACATGTACTCTCATTTCCAACACAGAGACTTCTTCTTCTTCTTTTTATCTAGGAGCTGTATGGAACATATAAAATAACATTAGAATTAAACTTTCTCTTGATTATTTTTGAGAGTTCTAATTAAAGTAAATCAAAGTATCTATATGTACTTGGCTTACCTTAATTAGGAAAAACATTAACTACATAAAATGTCCATACTGTGCCACACCCTACCACCCAGATTATATAGAGGCAACAAAAAATAGCTTTACACTTATAATAAATAAAAGCCTGTTCTGGGAAACAATATTAGTTTCCCTAAGGGGGGTCATGATAGGCTACTCGAAGAAAAAAAAAAGAAACACAAACGCGGGAGAAAACAACTAGAAGACAGAATTAGGATCCTAGCTAACAAAGTAAATACAGGGCAGGCAACGCCAGAAGACTTCCTTCAACTCCACAACTTAAACAATAATCTAATTGAACTAAGGAAAATAGAACTCAAGGGGGCATACGTTAGGTCTAGCGCAGACTGGATAGAACATGGGGAGAAGCCTAGCAAGTTTTTTCTAAACAAAATTAGAGTTAACAAGAACATAACCGAAATAAAAATAAACAATACTGAAACAGTCAAATCAAAAGAAGACATACTGGAAGCTCTGAAGAACTTCTATGAAAATTTATATAAAGCAAAAAGAATAGAACAAACACTACCAGACCGCCCAATATGCCCCACTAGAATAAACTTAGACAAAAAAACACTCTGCACGCCCCTCTTTAAAAATCAGAACATGAGAAAGCCCTTTCCCAGTTAAAAACAATAAATCTCCAGGCCTGGACGAATATAGTACAGAATTTTACAAAACATTCTGGCCACAAATTGGACACTTCTTCCTGGACAGTATAAACGAAAGCTATACCAATAACACCCTAACTCAATCTATGACACAAGGCCTTATCACTTGCCTTCCCAAGCCTGTAATTTACTTTTATTTTCTTTATTGAACACCACTTAAAGCTGATATCTCTTGTCATCACTAACCGACTCCGCACTGTCCTTGACAGAATAATCAGCAAGGAGCAAAAGGGTTTTCTCTCTGGTCGCAGTATCGCAGACTGCACACGTATAATGTATGACATCATTTCCCCATGCCAAAATCAGAAAAATATAAGGTTTAATCCTCCTGGTAGACTTCGAGAAAGCTTTTGACAGCCTCTCTTGGATTGTATAAACAAACACTCTTAAAAAGTTAAATTTCGGGACAACTTCGTTAAATAGATATCTTTATTTCAAAACAATACAAACTCTAAAATTATTCTTAATGGTCAACTATCAGAACCATTCCATCTCGAGAGAGGCTGTCACCAGGAACCATAGAAGAAGTACTCATATCAAGTAGTTAAGTCGTACGTCCAAAGTACTCGCTTGACCAGATACCGGTACATATTTTTAATACTCACTGTCCGTCATGAACAGTTCATCAACCGGTCCACAAATGGGTCCGCATATTTATATGGGTGGGTTTGTTGCACTAAGTGCTATTAATGTGCAGAAAAAAAGCCTGCCTTATCAGCTCAATTGAGCTGGCATATGACTGGCTTTTTTTGTTCTGCACATACACATTCAGCACACAAACGGTCGTCTGCAATAAACGTTCAGGAGCCAAAACGCTTGGTAGCATTAATGCTAATATCAGAGCAGCCGTGTGTGGGCCGGGAAAAAGTTGAAATCATCAATTTTCGGGAAATAAAAAATGGGAAAAAATTGAAATCTGATCAATTTTCCGGGAAATAAAGGTCCTGGGAATTATACCGGTTATACAGTATACAGTACACATCTGTTGATATAAACATAGCTGTACCACTTGACTGCATATATCTATACATATGCAATATATAATGCAGGGAACTATGGTGGCATTGCGAAACAATTGTACTGACCTGATACATGATATAATGACTCACATCTCTACACTTTCGCTTTTGTATTCATCCAAATTTCTGTGTTGATAAGATTGAGAACAGAAGACACTACGACACACCCGCTGGTTGTCAGCAGCAGTCCCTTTTTCAACCATATATATGTATGTATATATATATAATTCCTCCATCGACTCTAATCAAACACCAGAAATTGGGATGACTCTTAGTTTCCTACCAACACGGTATACAAACTTAGGGCCAGAAATTGTTTCATACACAGGGTTGTGTTGGAACCAACTCCCAACAAACATAGAGCCTTGGTACACCTTTTAAAAAAACCTTGATATTTGGAACAAAAGAGAGTTAAGAGAAAAGTAGAATTCCAAGGAGCTTCGTTTCCTTTTTCATAGGTGTATGGTTTCTATATAAAACCAAATGGGGATCAAGGTGAAGTCCCCTACTCCGGCATTTTTGGGAAAATTAAAAACCATTATCAGCCCCATTTTCAATCATGTTTACATGGATTTGGAGTTGCCTTTCTATGGCCTGCATGTGTTGTGGACCAATATGAGATACCAAAGTCATCTACAAGTACGAAGTAGAGAATCATCAGCACCATTTCTTAAACAACTGGTGATGCAGTTGATCTTAACAATAAACTAAGTAACAGAAAAGATGCTACCCTGAGTAACTCCCATTTTCGATCGTAAAAATGAGAGGGATAAGCCCACCAAATGTCATTGGTAATAAAATGGTTTGAATAAAAAGGTGGTAAACGTGCACTGAGGTCAATGTGATAAAAATATTTCATTGCATTGTATATCTATGTGGTGTCATATGCTTTCTCAAGATCGAAAAAGATAGACACCTCCTGTTCTTTATTTTTAAAATCCTTCTTTTACAGAAAATTCTAATTCACAAGGTGATCCATTGTGTTTCTGGCACTCTATAGTGCTGACTTACTACTGGCTGAGGAAACAACCCCAACGTGCTGTTGCAACAGTGTAAAAAAAGAAGTTATCTTTATTTTAAGTCGGTATATGAATTACAAGAAACATTGTAACCGTTGGCTACTGCTAGCTCAGGTCTGGTCTGAGGGTTGGTTACAATGTTAAGGGTTAGAAGACCAATCTATGCAATGCAAGGTTCAAAGATGACAAATAAAAGCTAGATTACTAAGTACGTAACAGCAATGCCCGACAGCTATATGGATGGTTAGTTGTCCCTCGGCCAAGACCTTTGTGTTGTTTTGTTAAGTCTCATGTTTGTCTTGTGTGTTGATTATCGTCTCATAAGTAACCAATATGAGATGTTCATCATGTATGACCGGCTTATGGTAAGGGACCATAAAGACTATACATAATCCAATTTATGTGAAATTCTATGTTACGCCGTCTAAACATTTCGATTCCAGTAAGGCCCTTTGCCTTGAAACCTACTCCTTCCCCATTAAATCATTACCCCTTTTTCCATAGACTTATAAAATGGGGAGGGATGTAGTTGATTGCAGACACTGTCGGGTGCTGCCATCTATTGGGTGTCTCGCGACCTGGTTGTGCAGCTACAGGTCAGGTCAATGACTGATTTGAGCAGTACTCTCCTGATTTCAGAAATTTGATGTCTCCTGATAAAGCACCTAATTTGGAGAAATCTACAGATTAACTACTGATTTGCTGATGACTGGTGACTGATGACCTATGGTTTCCCAGCGAGTGGGTCAGTCTGTTTCCCTCTTTCCAGTGTATCTCACGAGACCCATTTACTCTGTGTAGTAATTGATATATATCAGTAGATATTCATAAGCTATTCCCTGTAGGATTTTCCACACCAGTCATGACAAGTCTTGACCGAGTCATAACAGGTATAAAAAACCTCTAGACCAACCAAGAGAGTTACATCAAAGGGTGTATAGCTACATAACACACGTTCGTACTTACCTAGTCAGCTACCTCACAGGATCCTAGATGCCCGGGCAATGGATGCAGGAGTAGTAGTTCAGACATAAACGCTCCCTATTTTCCCGTTCCTGTTGTCATTAGACTGTAGCGTTTAGGGTCAAGCCTTATAAATTACGTTAGCACTGTTCCGCAGAGATTTTGAGAGGAAGCATTTTCATAAAATTTTATCATTTAAAGACGACTCATACACGTTTCGTCTCTCTTTTTGGTAGAAAGACATTCTATTTCAAACATTTCGCGAATAAAATTGAAAAATCATATATCTATTTGATCAATAAATACGAGTTTATACTTACGTTTCTGGTTTACGAGTTTTAAGAACTCAAAACAGAAAGCAATTGCGTGCGCATCATGGGAAGGGCATATAAAACGCGGAGGTTCATATGGAATATTTAAACGGGAATCTGTACCTTAGCACACAACACTTATCAGTCATCAATACATCTTTATTGTAATGTATTTTACTTTAATTCTTATTTTAGAAACAAACCATGATAATACTTACACTAACTAAAAAATCTGTCTACATTCCATATGGAGTACAATTCCGCATTCTACAATTAGCCGGTCAAAATGGCGGCTCTCGTTATTCGACTTCGGCTGTAGGTAAATAAATATGTCTTTCCACCACTTTTTCACTTATTGACATACTGACATGTATTTGCTTGGTAAGCGAGTGGTGTATTTTACATATTTATAAACTTTAGAGGGTCCAAATTGTTATAGACACGAGATTTCAGTAAAAGTTAAATGCTACATACAGTGCTATGGCGAATCTACCGGATCGTATTGAACGTTACATGTGCAACACAGGTCATTCACAATAAGATATCATTGCATACAGTAACGTTCAATATTATTGAACTACAGGAGTAGATGACAAATACGATCTTACAGTGGTGTTGAGTCATGTTCAAGATTATGCAATAGTGTCCCGCTATTTGCGTGACATCGCATTTTATATCCTGCGGATCCCGTAAGATCTCACATGGGGTGAGAT
>OZ012697.1:1669698-1716642 GCA_963942565.1 Maea johnstoni
CAACTTACAGACCGACCCCTTTCTTCCTGTGCTCCAATTTTCAACAGGGCGCCTCAGCATGAATAAGAATACACATATGTGACGTCACAGCTAAAGATAGCGTTTTCTCCCACTCTGAGGTGTGTTTTACAGTTAAGGATAAGTTGTCCTCAATGGGCTGTCTTTAATGGGGTTAAAGGTCAAACTAGTGTAATTGTCCAATCAGATCCCTCAAGGGGTCACTGCTGCTGGGTCAAAGGTAGACCTAACAATAGCGCGCGTGGATTTGAACAAGCGTCACGTACGTGATCTGGCGCCAGTTTCTAGGGAAAACAAACGGTGCACGTCACAACAAACGCGTATTACCATTGTTGAACTAGTGCACAGGCGACCTTTGGCTGACCTAGTTTACCTAGCTAACTTCACGGTAAAGCGTGTAAATGTCTCCTTTATATCGTGGGAGAAACAGGTTCCATCACTCGTGGATGGAAAGAGGAGTAATCTTGCACTCGTGAGTGATTTTGTGTCTTGGGACTCGGCAAGCCTCGTCCCAAGACACAAAATCACTCACTCGTGCAAGATTCCTCCTCTTTCCATCCACGAGTGATGGAACCTCTATAGATCTATCATGAACCTAAGTGGGTCATAGATATGCTTGCCTAATAATCGCAGCGTAGAGGAGGAAAGATAAGCTGTGCACGCCCGGGCAACTGGTCATCCGGTCGCTGGTAGTCGACTGGCCGATTCATACAGGTATTAAATATCTTTACTGAATCCATTCTTGATTTCAGTGCCAATAACACATGCGCTGATCGTAACAGCAAAATGTAAAACGAGACATTATATAATAGTGATAGGACTGTGTCATTAATCTCATTATCCCTACAGGTAATTGGTACCGAATGTTGCACTATGACCAGATTGTATGGAGCGATTCCGCACGTCTAATTGATACTTCTCGAATATAATGGAGTCAGGGAAGCTGTGTCATCTTTCTCCGTGAATAACGGCACTTAGCGAGATGAGTAAATTAACACTGCTGTGAGTGATGTTTCCTATTAAACCACATCCTGCGGGGAGGCTGCTCGCAGTAAAATTGCAATCAGTTGATATAGTGAGGTTGAAGGGGATAATGTAATGTAATATACTTTATTGACTGTATCTGTTGAATACAAAATAGCACTTACGAGGTAAGTATAATAATACATAAAAAATCAAATAAGATACAAATAAAGGAGTAAGTAAAGATACAAAATTATAACATACCGGTAATACAAACTAAATGCATATACGCAAGGGTGTCATTAATACAAATTACTGAATGTCACTAACGGAAAAGAAATAAAAATGCAAGTTAACAAAACGTAACGAGGAACTAACAAGAATGGTTACAGAGATAGAGGAATACCAAAGGGTTAAAAAATGATAACTTTCAGGGGTTCTTGTCTATCATACCGCTAAGACATCTAATTCTAATTAACCAGAGTAGTGACAAGTGCACACGAGAAAAACAATCCTGTCTGGGAAAGCACAAAGCAAGAAAAAGCACAAGGTCAATATAGAATTTTGAATTAACCCATTAATGCTTAAGGCTTCATTCGGAAATTGTCGTCTGGAGCGATGATACTTTTGACAATAACTTTTGAATTGGAAATTATTTTACAAAATATTTGAAGGAGAGTTGTTGGTAATATTCTGATCAACATTTCTCCTTCAAATATTTTGCCAATTGTGCCAAAACCTGAAAGTTTTCTTCAAAATTGTCAGGCTGTTTTTTGGCCGCTGTGAGTATTAATGGGTTAACAAGTAACCAACCCGATACCTACATCTCGGGGGGAATGAGTGAATGTGGGTTTAAAGCACAACGGCACATGAGATCCATTTAGTGCCAAAAATATGACCAGAAGGTGCAATTTTGCCATTGTTAAAGAACAATGAAAAAGCATAATAATTTAAGCGAATGGAGAGAAAAAGAGGGAGAGTGAGAGCAGAGCCTTCAGACCCGAAGTGAACTTAGGGATCCTTTAGATGCATGGTATCCACAGACATCCTACCTCTTGGGTACAAGCAACATGGTGTACATCCCACGTCATAACAGCTTATTTACATTAATTCGTGATAAATACTCACCCTTGGGATCATGCACTCTTTGTCTCGGACGTGTTGATCAATCCAAAAGCACCTGCGTCGTAAATGGTCATGACAAACCATCACGCAGACGACTTTCCCCCTAAGACTGATCATGAAGAATCATTTCGTGTTCATAATATCAAAGCCATTTATCGTGCATTGTTCAGCGTGGGTAAACATGATATGTCTTGAATCATGAAATCGTGTTGCGCCTATGTAAACATGAGTGCAATCGTTATTTCGGTGCTCCCTTTCCACATTGGGCCTCATTTGGAGCTCTTTTCCCACACTGTCTGCCCGCAGCAGTTATTTTCCAAGTGTTGGGACGTCCCATTGTTGCGTATATAACGGGAGTCAGTCATGAGTGACATGAACGTTGGGCATTTCTTTACCACTTACTGTTAAATGCCTCATCTATTACTTTTCCTCGCTGCGTGCAAAGCTGACCAAACCGAACTATAAATTATAAATGGACCTTGTGTTTGTGTGAAGGGGATGAAAGAATTACCTTTTTATGCTATTCGCCATTCAAATAAACTAACTATACATGTTAAAGGAAAGTCTTTACTAAACGCTATCAAATTTGCTTTAGGACAGTCCTAGGTGTAAAAAGTATATATATACATGTACGGATATTTGTAATCCATTTAGAAATATTCTCATTCCACTTCGAATATCTATAAAACCTCGCACAGGTTTGACCAAAAGCAGAGAAGGATTTTGGGCATTTATCTAGTATCATATTTCACCAAAACGCGGTCACATTTTAAACACACATTTTGGATATTGAATCGAAACTAACTTTGTTCTGCGATCTACAAATCGAGAAAATCATTTTTCAACTGAAATTCCAAAAAAGGAGGCATATATAATTCGTATGTAGCTAAAATTAGAAAAGAAAATCTTCCAGTCCGTATTGATCTTATCTTTTTATTTTTTAAATGTAATGATCTGTGGTCAATTAATGATTCTGGGTAAGAGCTCGTTTTGAGAAAGTGCATAGTTTTCGGCGTTTTACCTCTCAAGGCCTCTTAGGCAATGTATACGTCGTGTAGGCGGAACAGTCAAATATCTAAATTCATAAGCATCATTCAACATGCAGTAAGATAGATTCCACATTTCCAAATATCCAAAAGTAATATTAATCTATTGTCTTGAGGTGGTCGTCATATGTATGATTGTTACAAACAAACATAACACAATTTTCCTCAAATATACGGATAAGGTTTTGAACGAATATCTTGAAAAGGAACATACATTGTGTAACATAACTGATACATGACGATAAGTAAATGAATTAGAATATAAAACTGTGTGCAAGTTTTAAAAATTGCTGGTCTTCAAAGACGTTGACTACATCTAAAGGGATGAACAGGTTCTTTGTATTTTGGGCAAAAGTGCCAGGATTTTGGTTTGTTTTGGCCAATTCTAGCGGGTGAAGTAGAGGTCCAGCAAGAGCGCCTGATTTCTGGAATCACATGCTGGAGTACTACAGTACAGACATCTAATTCCTGCACCAGTCGACCGGACGTCTGCCAGTGCCTGGTTGTATAAAACCCCATGGATAATATGTCAAAAAATAAGCCAAACACATTAATGACGCACGAAGTTTGTGAATCAAAGCTAGATCAGTTTTGAGGTCATCCGTGGATCCATACCCATGAAACTGGGTGTCAATCGGGCGTGCGGTTGTGTAGTATGCCCGGGCTGCCCACGCATTTAGTGCAGGAATTAAATGTCGGCACTGTAGAGGTAGGATGGTTTATTCAGAACCATCACAGGGTGCCCCATACCTCCAAGAATAGCATGACAGGGCCTCTTAAGGTCAGTCTGGCTGCAAGTTATTTAAACTCTACGCACCTATTGAAAACTTCCAAGATGACTTTCAGCTCTTGTCAATGGCCCTTTCTTCCAAGGTCTTCCAGCTTTAGTAATGGAGGTAGAGTGGCATTATTTTGGCATCGTATTAACCAGACTATATCCAATATGTGACCTCTATTTACAGATATGCCATGTATAACCAATTCTTTAAACTAAATTGTATTGTCGGACTGGGCCATGTTAATTTGTTTGTGGGTGACAGACACTTTGTTCTAGGCAACACTGGTAGAGATATAAGGTACATTGTAGTGTGAGTAACTGCTTTTAATATTGATTTTGCTTACTGTAGAACACGAAATTCACGCGTGTCCCAAGTATAGCGAATTGGGGAGTTTTGCATCATAGCGTATCTTTATTTTAGCGTCTCTTTACTGTAGCCGCCGCCGCTGACAGCGCCATCTGTCGCAAAAAGACGAACTAATTTGAGCAGAGAATGCTTGCTCAGCAGCAGTTTGATTGAGCATTCTCTCAAAAGGGGGCGCCCGTATTTACAAAGGGTTAAACAAAGGAAATGGGGCTATGAACCCTATCCATGGTGGCACAACAAAGGGGCCATATCAGGTTGTATTAAGTGTAATTTTTGGAAAAAAACACAATTAAAACAGATCACAATGATTTTCTTTGCTTTTTTAACATGTCTTTTGCTTCCTAAGGCCAGAAAAACACAAAAAAAGAATGGTTCAAGAAGGGCTACGCATGGTTCATGTTACGTACTAGTGGCGCCATCTAGCGGTCACCACGAAAACGAAAATGGCGTCTCCCGAAAGTTGGTCAAATGCCTGTGCTAAAAGCATGCTAAAGGTGCCATTTGTTGTTGTTTTTTGGTTTTAAAATCGAATGTTTATTAATTCAATGGAATCATGAGCTAGTCCACAAGCCCAGAAACCGATTTTGAAAAAGGGTTTCAGCAGGGCTACGTATCTTCTATTAGATTGACTAGTGGCGCTATCTAGCAGCCACCACTAAAACGAAATTGACGTCAGCGCCACCAGTGGCTAAAAAAAAAGACAAAAGTACAGTGTTTTTATAAATAGCGAAGCGGCACCAGACGCTATGTACGCCATATATAAACACACGCGGAAATTTCGTGTTCTACAGTATTTAACAAGTAGCCATTATTAATAGACAAGTAAATGACTCTATAAATGAATGACAAAGTAGAGAATAGACAGACAAAGCAAATACAGATTAGCTACGATCTTTTTGGACTAGACTACTGTCTTACTGGTTTCAGCCAATGTGTCAACTTAAACTTTTATTTGGTGACATGATGGTGAAGACTAGGTTATGCATTTTAGGCAATCTGGGATATCCCAAGATGTGGGTTTACTACCACATGATGTATAGATGGGGTGTTCATTCAGTCTCCTGCGATGTAGGGGAAGATATTTGGTTTTTGACTTCTGCTACTGCAGAGCCAGGATCCGGTTCATGTGTGTGCGAAGGTGTTCTAATTTTATCCATTATTTCTCTGTAACCAATTGGCAGATTATATACATATTGACTGGGATGATCACTTGGGATGACCTGATGAGCACCTTTGATTTTGTGACGTTAAGGGCAAGGACAATTGACCTATAGATCAAGTAAAAATGTCTTGAGTATTTTTGCCAAAGCAATTGGTTTTCCAGCTAAGGGGGCTTTTTAAACCATAAGTGACAGTAATTGTACTCCAAAATATCTGACATGTACCACAAAGTGAGTGTCATGGTTCGACTTAAGCTATATATTTTTTTGTACACATTTAAATGGTGATGCACCTGTCCCACAAGAAACATAAGGGTTTGATGAAAATGCTGGTTAGAAGGGTGTGGCAGGTTAGTTCACCTGACGTTTCTTGCTTAGTTTGTTTTACAATATTTTATTTTCTAAATCTTTCAGACATCACTTTGACAAAATGACTGTTTTCTTTTTATACTCTTTCAGTTTTTTAGGTTAAATCTTTCCCATAGGTTGTTACGTCGATATACTTTTCATTCTCATATAAAATCTTAAGCATGACTACCATGGCAAAGCGACAGGTCCTCAGATTTATGTCACTTTACAATAAGACTGTACATTGTATAAACATATAAGGCGCACATTCCTGAGACCTTGCCGTCTGCACCAGGTGGCAGCAGGCACACATATTAATGCTTCATAATAAGAATATACAGTGTACATGCATGTATAGAATTCATATTATCTTTCATCTTAATTCATTGGTCATTTCTCCTATTCCATTCAAGTCATTTTCTATGAATTTATTGCTAAAAGTAGCTTTTTAAGCCACATGTCATATCATACAATATTGCATTGGAAATTACTGGATGCATGAATTCAATATGTGACCAAATATATTAATTAATATGATGTATTGCAAAATTCATATTTCTTTATAATTAAAAAACAACAAAATTGTTTTGTCTAATATATTCTTTCGGTAATCCAGATATCAATTTGACATACTATCATTTTAAACATTGAAAGTCAACAAGTTTCATATTGCTAAGAATTTCATTATTAATCTGTAATTTAACTAGCATACACCTTCAATTAATATTTGATTATATATCATATGAAAAGAAAAGATTTAGAAAATAGAATGAATGAATGAATGAATAAGTGTGTAAAGGCATATGAACACACAGAGGCCATTTAGTGCCATAATATATTAGCAAACATACTGCTATACTATTAGCTAAAGGTGGTCCTTTTGTCATTGTCGAAGAACAATGACAAAGCATAATTTTTCTAGGTGAAAGAAGAAAAAGAGGGAGAGTAAGAGCAGAGCCTTCAAATCCAAAGAGGACCAAGGGATCTTTTAGATGCAGGGTATCCACAGACAGATCCACACATCCCCACTCTTTGGGGCATAAGATAGAAAGGCATTACTCAATTGAACATATGTCATGTACACAAGACCTTCTTGTCTCATAATATTTCAGTGGGAACATGTTGCAAAACATTTATAAACTAATCGTGTATGTTTCAGGTGTACATTGAGATAGTTTGGTTTTGCTTCTTTATATTGTAATCAGAAATCCAGTCACAAACATAAGGAACAGTCAAACATTACTGCGGTCAAACAGTTGTCGTCCCACAGCTGCTTAGTGGCTACCCAGGCACTGCTGAGAAAGTATGATCTTCCCCCACTTCTGGAGGCCCTACATCAGCTGCCAGGGTCCCAATGGAGGAAAAAGTGCAATGGCGCAGTTGGATGCTACTGGGTCAAACAAATCAACCAGGGAGTAGAGACAAAGACTACACTGGATAACAAAGTATAGCTCAGTTGGTTAGGTGTCGGACTAGTAATCAGAGGGTCGCTGGTTCAATTCCCAGCCGGGGCACTTTGGTCTGTCCTTAGGCAAGACAGTTTATTCCATATTGCTTCAGTCTACCCAGATGCAAAATGGGTACCTAGCATAAATACAGCAGTGCTTAGAGCGTGTGCACTATATGCTGCCAGTTAATGCTCTGGAATATCCCCGGGGGATTGAAATGGTTTCTGTGTGTACGGTGCCTGCTAGGGGAGGAAGGTCGTGTGAGCGCTTCGGTGGATACAAGACAATAAATCAAATATCTTTACCTTTACTGAAATATCTCCACGCTGATCTCAAGCCGGGACAATCGCAGCTGGTATGGGAATCCCTGCCCCCTGAGCCAAGAGAGGTTAGGAATGCTACCATAAAGGCTGGGCTACTCACGGAAACATACATCCTTCAAGCCAACAAAGGAAGATTTAACCAAACAAACAACACCCTATGTCCGCTGTGCTCCTTGGAAAAGATAGACAACCCTGCACAGCACTCTCTGGGTGTAGAGAGGGACTTATACAGAGCATGTTCCATACAGTATGCCAGGCCAACGGCGGCAGACCTCCAGATGGCTGGAGTGATGAAGACCTTTGTCACACCCTTCAATATTGAAAGTACTTGACATCCCGGATGCAACACTACGTACGCTTGAGGCCAGGACAAGAACACTATGCTACACGCTGCATACCAGAAGATGCCGGCTGCTGGCTGAATAGCTCTTCTTCGGCTCACACAATTTGGGGGTACAGGTTAGAGTGCTGGCCCATAACTGTAAATAGCCCATATGTGTTTTAACTAGTTACATGTATATGCTGCTTGTTATTGCTACTTTTATGCTAAATTGCAAAACTGTGGTTTCCATAAGCTTCTATAGAAAGGAGAGCTATACAGGTGAACTCGGATATGACGGACTCAGTGGGACTAGGCAAATTGGTCCGCCATATGCAAAATCTGTCATATGCATATAATGGACTCAGTCCGCATTACAGGAAATGGGCAAATAGAACACAGAGTTTTAATGGAAATGACTACATAGAAGTGGGATATTTAGATCAGGAAGTATACGATACACCGGCTTGCAGCTTAACATGGGAGTTTTAGCGCGCTTCTGAGGGTTGAAAGTTGTATTTAGTGACTTTCAACTGCTTTTGTACTCAGTTTTCTTCTGCGAGGAGAAATCTGAGAGGCTGTCTCTTTTTGTGTAACAGCCCCTCTGATGGCTTAATTGATTTGACCCAGATAGATAAACCACAGCCTAGAGAATTGAAGGGGGCAACTAAACAGGAAGCACAGCTGCAGCACAGTGTGGCATCGTAGGCGCCACTCCACATCCTGGGTCTTCGCTACGGTGCTCTATGTGCACATTTCCTGTAATGATACCTGGAAAATACTCTTCTATAAATTAATTTAGCAGAATAGCTTGAGGTCTACAAATTTGTGGACACTTAATATTTTAATACTTTAATATTTCCAATATCAGACAGATTTAGCCAGGACCCATCTTATTTGTCTTTTGGACAGAAAGTTTCCTGAAAACCTACATTTTTAACAAGCAAAAAATTCCAAAAGAATTTTCAATTTTGACTTACTGGTGTAGTTATCATATATTGCCCTTTTTAACACAAAGGGGTATTAAATTTAGTTGGTATGTGGATTTGAAGTAACTGGCTAGCTAAATCTTGATGGGAAGAGATTTTGGAATTGCTGTTTTAGACAGGCATTTCTAAAATCCTGGCTCAGACCCTGGTGACCATTCCTTTTTTAGGGGGGGGGGGGGGGGTAGATAACGAATGAAATGGATGATTCCACCTTGTTCCAAACTGAACACTGAGCAATAAAGGAATGTCCCAAGGTGTGTTTTCTGTTCGCTCGATAATTATGTCAGTGTCAAAATTTCCCCTCACTCTGGAGTTTCGAACTAATCTAAATTTGTTACAGGTGTCAACTCTGTGGTCACCTGCCTGGGCCTCATCTACCTGTCATGTGACTTCTCTCTGTATATAGCGACCCTCACAGGGGGTGAATAATGTGGCTATAAACTATGGCTTCATCCTTCTAGCCCTGCAAGCTTTCCTTTCTTCACCGAAAGGTCGAGCAGGCTGAGGATACTAGGGGGTTGAAATGAATTAGCATCCACTTCATCATGTTTACATATTAATTATTTTAGATTCATGGCAAGGAGACCCGCATACATAACACATGATGATGCATCTGCATAGATAGTTGTTAGTGACCTAAATGAACTACAAGCAATTTCATCACAATTAGCACAGATCATATCCATGTCACTTAATAATAGCACTTCCATGCGTGCCCTGGACTCTGCACTGGTATTTATGCTCCCATGGTGTGTCTCATTATGAACCAGAAGCACATGACAGACATATCGGTCAAGCATGCCTCCAGCTCAACCACTGGTCAGTGAAGAGAAAGGACTGTGAAAATTGTCGCTTGCTACAAAGGCTTTAAGTGGGTAGCCAGAGTGAGGCATAGCCAAGCTTTCCGTGATTCATATGCAAATTAGGGAGAAGGATACCAACTTACATATCATATTATTTATGTGAGGAAGGATTATAATTTTGGAAAGATTATCTAGTATCTTATCTACAGTAACAGGAAATGTGGCTAGAATATCCTGAGGAAAGGCTTTCTGTAGATCGTGTAAAACTTGTCACTTCCTAGAATGCTTCGCCTTGCTTAAGCAGTATCAGGCAAACTGACCATTTACATACACTGGATTCATTGTCTTATGCAAATACAGCAATAACTTAGAGAGAAAGCTTCCAATATCATATTATTTACGTGGAAAAAGGATTATAAATTTAGAAAGATTATCTACAAGATCAGAAGGGTGTCGCCCTCGTGACTGATCATATCTGGAGGGACCGGAAGGCTTCCGGAGATGGTGTGAAACTTGTCACTTCCTAGAAATGTATAAACAAATCGACTTCTGGACATAGCTTAAGTGTAAAATGCACTTAAAGATGTAGTTAGTATAACTTTAAGGGATATAAACTATAAGTATATTAGTAACAAGATCTGGACAGGCAGAAATTTTGGAATTGCTGTTTTGGACAGGCATTATCAAAATCATGGCTAAGACCCTGGGGTGGAAGGATACCAACACCATATTATTCAATCACCTATGAAAGGATCATACTCCTGGCTAAGCTCTGCTCAGTCCTGGAAAGTTATACAATTGATCAAAACCAAATTCTGTAACTGGAGATAAGGATACCTACATCATCATATTATTAACCTTTGAATCATATACCTGGAACAATATAAAAGACCTGTGTAAAAGACAATCACCATCATTGTTGTAAACAAAGATGACTTTAGTTTTATACCTGACCAAGTGTTTTTTGGAGAAGTTGTAAAACTCGTCACTTTCTACAAGGCTTGAGGCTTCAGCATATTCACCCTACGCTTAATCAAGATTTGCATTTAATTATATAAATGGTATCTAATCCCTACCCCTAACTGATTCTGGGCTGCTACTAGTTTAATATAAAAGTAAGAACTAAGCAGTGTTTGCCTTGATGTTATATCTTTGAGCAATAACCATTTATTATACTCACACCTAGTTATTTTTTCAGGGCTGATCACATGATCTCACAGCACTCTATGTCTGCAGACCTTGAACAAAGGCCAGCCTCGGACGGTGACGCCCCCCAACAAACACTGTCATCAAGGAGGAACCCTATCCCATATTTACTCACTGAGCCTAAGACGGCCATCCAGGGGTTGCCTTTCTCTCCATCACAGGTAATTTAAAAAGACAAAAGGAAATTTAAAAAATATGAATTTGAAAAAAATCTTTAAAAAGAAAGATTGTTTCATTTTGATAAATCAATACAGATTTGAGCGATTTGAACCAGTCACAAAGAGTTGTCTTGACCCATTATCTGGATAAAAACCTTTTTCGCTTGATTGAGCAAGATCATGTTCTTGTCCATTCACCTTGTAAGGGAGGCAACTCTATGGGGGATAATATAAGCAATTTTTTCAAGGTTTAAAAGTACTCAATTCAACTGGAATAGGTCATTTAGGTGACAATCCCTGAATAGAGGGCACATAGTCATATGATTATGTTTATGTGCAGTCTGTAACTTCTTGTGATCTCATCTCTTCAGTTCCTGAAGTCCAGGCATCTGACAGAAAGCTGACCTTTACCCCTTTGTACAACCCTCTCTTTCTGCGGACCTTGAACAGAGCCAGCCCAGGGGCGGATCCAGGGGGGGGTTCGAGGGGTTCGTCCGAACCCCCCCTGGCTTGTGAGTCATTTTGCACCACCACGCCACCTGTGGACAAACATCAAAACTAATAGTTTTTCCTGCCGCGGCGACCAGTTGCAATTTGCAATTCTGTCCACGTCTTTTGTTTCCCCAGGCCCTGAGTAGGCAACAGGCTGATTGGTGTCAGCCAGGTGTAGGTCCGAGTGGATGAACATCCTGCTCGAGGGGATTATCCGCCTTGAACCAGCGGATACAGAATTACAGTCCAGTCGTTCCGGACTAAGAATAGCTTGGATAACCTGAAGTTTGTCAGGTGAGGGGGGGGGGGGGGGTCGTTGATTCTCGAACCTCTAGATCACTTGATTCATTCCTTAGTCTAGCGGATACAGAATTACAGTCCAGTCGATTGCAGACTAAGAATAGCTTGGGAAACCTGATGTTTGTTAGGGGAGGGGGGGGGGGGGTCGTTTATTCTCAAACTTCTAGACCACTTGATTCCTTAGTCTAGCGGATACATAATCACAGTCCAGTCGATTGCAGACTAAGAATACCTTGGAAAACCTGATGTTTGTTAGGGGAGGGGGGGGGGGGGGTCGTTGATTCTCAAACTTCTAGATCACTTGATTCCTTAGTCCAGGCAGAGATATGTAGATTACAGGTCACTGGTCCAGCGGATACAGACAGTCCAGTCCAGTCGTTTGCAGACTAGGAATAGCTTGGAAAACCTGATGTTTGCTAGGTGAGGGGGGGGGGGGGGTTCGTTGATTATCAAACTTCTAGATCACTTGATTCCTCAAACCCCTATGAAAAATACCTAACTAATAGCCAACTCATTTGCATCTGAAGTGCAAAAATGGTCAAACAACTTTGGGCGTAGAGTATTATTTGTAAAAAGGTTGAATAGAAATGGTACAGCCAAATTAGAAAAAAATTGAAAGCGTTGATTTCTGAGAATTCGACGAGCGCAGAAGGTGAAATTTACTGAATGACTCTCATGACTGGTGTTTAGTCATATCACAAATGAAAGAGTGTCTCCAATTGACCCCCCCCCCCCCCCTCCAGATGCATGTATCGCAATTACGCTAAAATCAATTAAGCATAGTGGGCAAAAGTTCTTCCCCTCATCCCCAGGGTGTTCACATTGTTAAATCTCTCCAAAAGGTAAAATATATTTCTTAAATGTTTGAAAGTGCAAGAGGTCCGTTCAATCTTGCGACCAAAATTAGGACAATGTGGCATCACCAAATTCGATTTTGCATATCATAATTAATATGAAATATTTATATTAAAATTTCACTCTTACTCTATGTATTTTGTTATATATCTTATGAGAGTATTTTTTTGTTTATATCTTTTATGAAATTATTATTTTTAGCTCTCTGCAGTTGACTCCTGGTGGTGTTTTTATAAATAATTGTGAGTGGCGCCACCAGTGTCAGTTTTTGGAACTACATTGAACCCCCCCTTCTTAAATCCTGGATCCGCCCCTGCAGCCCCATTTGGTGACCGCAAGCTGACCTCCACCCTTGCCATGCGGCAGCCTCAACACAACACTTGCTCTCTGCAGACCTTGAACAGAGCCAGCCTCAACCGGTGACGCCCCCCAACAGAGGGACCCAAGGAGGAGCAGCAGGTCCCTACCCAAAGGACACCCATCAAGGGGTTCCCCTTCTGTGAATGCAAGCCATGTACAGTGCTCTCTGTCTGTGGACCTTGAACAGAGCCAGCCCCTTTGGTGACCGCCGGCTGACCTCCATCCCTGCTTTCTCATTTGAATATGTAATATATCCATCAGAGATCTGAAATAGTTGCTAGCATGGTGTTCGGAGAAGCAATGTCCGCCATCTAACTACTACTAGTGAACAAGGAGTACATAGCTGTTACGTTTCCATGATATCTGCTGCTAGGATGGAGAATTTGACAACGTCAGGCTCTGAAGGTGAATTATCAATATCATACAGTTAGCCTGTTGTGAACGCAAAGAAAAGAAATGGATGTGAGTGTCAGTGAATCCCCAGCAGGAAATTCAAGCCTTGGTTTCTATGACCTTCCACCAGAAATTCTGCTTCACATATTCACATTCCTACCACTGAAATCAAAGGTGCTCCTTCAGCAAGTGTGCAGATACACTAAATCATTGGTGCTTAGCAGTCGGCAGCTCTACCGAAATTTATGCTTCAATGATCGAAGCACAAGTTATTGACTCGGACATTCAATTTATATGAGTAAAGCTGGACAGCCTGTTGGTAAAATATTCGAAGTTAGTAACTGTGGAGTCTTTAATGGTTATATTTTCAGGGATATTCCCTCTAACTGCTTCCTCAGTACCCTTTTAAGAATAGATATCTCTGGCTCGTCTGTTTCTGACGATGCCTTTATATCGATATGGTGTGGCAGCATTGGCGTTCTAAAAGAACTTGTATTAATGGAGTGTCTCCACCTAACAGGCAGAATTGTAATTATATCACAACAGCACACGTCACTGCAGTTGATACAGTTCAGTTCCCACCTGAAAAAAGTCTCGGCGGGAATGAATGAATGAATGAATGAATGATTGCTTAAAGGCACATCGGCACACAAAGGCCATTTAGTGCCATAAAATTTGTGCAAAACAATGGTCCTTTGTTATTGTTGAAAACAATAACAAAGCAATAGATGAATAAAAGTGATCACAAAACAATGAACAACTTCAAAATATAATTTCCGTATAACAGGTTGTTTCAAAAGAAACTATAAATTCTTAAAAGGTTTTACAATCGGTAAAACAGACCAATCTCATGTAAATAAGATAAAATGCTGTCTGGAGGAACCTTTTTCAAATCAGAGTTCCCTAAAGCTATTTACACTAAAATGTCTATTTCTGGATTCTATAAAATCAACACTCAAATAAAAAAAATGCTTAACAGTCAATTGACAATCACACGCTGTACATTGGGGAGGATCTTCCCCTTTCAAAAGGAAGCAGTGAGTCAAATGAGTGTGACCAATTCGAACTTTGCCAAAACACTCTCCTCACGCCTAATGATTCGAGAATCTCCAGGCCAAAGACCCAACTGTGGATGAATCGCATGTAGTTTGTTGTTTGCTGTCTCATCCCACTGAGACTGCCATTTGCGTTTTAAAAGGGAACTGATATGTTTTCTAAATGCATCGTGTGTACCGAGATATTGGTCCATGGTAGCCGAGTTTCAGCATACATGGTCCAATACACGTACTTGATATGCATGGGACTGGGACCAAGCATATTGTCGGTCATAGCCAAAGGTCTGGCGTACAGTGGTCCGGCGTAGCCGAGTTCACCTGTATTACTGAATCAATCAATCATGGCAGATAAGTATGCAAGGTCCAATCTAACAAGTGATTAGGAAGAATAGTGTGCAACAGTCAATATAGGGTAACTTCAAGGCACACTTAAATCAGGTCATTGCTGAGGAACAGTCCATTCAGAATGCAGCAGACAAGGAACCAAGTAATCAGACCAACAATGAGAAAAGCGCAGAGTTTGTTCCAAAAGATTTGCCACAAAATATGGAAGAATGCTTCTTGAGCGGATACATGATGCACATGGTGGGGTGTTACAATGCCCATTCTGCGAAAAAGGTTTCATGAGCAATTTGCTGTGAAGATTCACTGAGATACCCATGCTGGTGTGGAATTTAACTGTTGTGAGAAAAACTTCAAAACAAAAGAAGGCTTACACAAACACAAGAAGGAAGTCAATAGAAAGGTGTTTAAGAATCTGTGTCAAATATGCAGGAGAGGATTTTCTGATAAGCAACATTTTGAAGCACATATGAACATGCATAACAAATCAAAGCCTTTTCAGTGTGAACAGTGCAAAAATGAATTTGCAGGCACTGGCTTGTTCTGATGAATCATTTGTCTGGTTGTGCTACCGAGAAGAAGTTTTAATGTGACTTATGCAACCAAGCCTCTAGGCGTGAGAAATATTTGTAAGGGCATAGGGCTGGCCTAAAGAGAGGCTTTTGTGAGAATAAAGAGAGGTTTTTGTGCCCCGAAGCGGTAACAGCTTTGGATATAGATCTTCCTTTAAACACCATAAAATTAGGTACAACTAGCTGCTGAGCCAGCAACTTGCATATGTCCATGGTAAATGCATGTCAAACTTTTTGTGGAGGAATACCATTGACAATTCTTGACAAACTCCAGTGTTTACATTAGGTTACCTTAATAGAAGTGACTGAAACCTGAAATTTTCCTTCCATAGCTTTATGACTGTTTGTTAAGTGTTTTGATAGATTAACTCTTATTTTCCCCAGTGAATGAATGAATAGATGCTTGAAGGCACATCGGCACACAATGAATGAATGAATGAATGCTTAAAGGCCCATCGGCACACAAAGGCTTAACATACGTATAAAATGGTCCTTTTTTCATTGTAGGAAAACAACAACCCTATAAATAGGTGAAAATGCTCACAATAGAATGAGCAATTTCAAAGTATAAGTTGTTCATACATGGTTATTTTAAAAGAAACTCAATGCTTAAAATGTTTTACAAACAGTAAAACAGACCAACCTCACGTAAATATGATAAAATACTGTCCAGAGGAACCTTCTCGAAGAGTTCCTTAAAAAGAAAGAATTAGTTATGTGGATGACAGAATAAAATCTATTGAAGACGTAGGTGGGAATTCAGAAAGGACTGGGATTCCGCCATAGCAGCATAGAAGCATGCCACGCAAGGAAGAACAATGTTCTCTTCCATGGCATACCAGGTGGTGACAAAATCCCAGCAAATGCCTTAAGAGACTTTCTTGTCACTCTGTAGAGACAAATTAAAGTAACCAGAAGAATGGATCAACAATGTAGATGTGAACGAATGCTACAGATTCCTTCCAAAGGGGGGAAATGGATATTGGCCCCTTTTTGTAAGCCTGGCAAAATCCTGACATAGAGAAGACATATACCGAGCAGCCCCAAACTTGGAAGGTAGTGGGATCAGTATGAGGAACGACCTTGCCCCGTGGCTCCTTGTCATTAGAAAAGACCTGGCCAAAAAGCAAACAACCCTTCGTGGCCAGCCCCACGAATTGTTAATATTTATCATTCATTTACCATTGATATTTGAGTATCTCATATCAAATATTATTAACATATATTGACAAGTTATACTCAAACACAAACATTTTAATTCTTAAAATTTGTTATTTACTAATATTTACAAAGATTGAATTTACACTTAAGGTGGTAATTGGGGCTAATTCTGGGTAATATTTTCAAGTCAGATTTTGTTGAATCCTGTGAAGCCCTTTGAGATTGAAATGAAGAGCAAGAAATGGCTGCAATATGCAGGAGATCTCGAGGGTGGTTGCAAAAAACGGATAAAGGAGAAGACTCAAAGGAATGACAACACAAAGTATACATTTTGTAAAAGGTCTCTAGGTAGGGAATAAATAAATCATTGAAAAAGTTCCCTCACAGCAGGTGGTAGTATATTGGGGCAAAGAAAACAAAAATGACATTGTTTTTTTCAATGGAGCTTACACCAACACAAATTGCGCAATAACCACCAGATTTGTTTCAAATGAAGGAAAAAAGAAAATATCTATATAAACAAGGGAATGGTATCTCAGATTTATAAGATATGCCTTTTTTGCAAAGTGAAACTTACAAGTTGAAAAATGTTTAATTTTCAACTTTTACAAAGAAATGCGTGTAAAATCTGAACAAAACAAAAGTATGAATGTGATACCATTCCATAACGATCTATTCTTTACTTAAAATACATTTGGTTGTTGTTGGTCATCATTTGTGAGTGTAAGCTCCATTGAAAAATATTCATGTTTTCTGGTTCTTGGACCAAATTTCCTACCACCTGCAGTGAGGATAGTTTTTCAATAATTGACGTAATACCCAATAATAGACCTTTCAGAAAATGTATACCTTTGTATGGCGTGAACAGTCAAACTGTGGCAGGATTCACCTAAGACTGACTTGAAAATATTGGCCAGAATTAGCCACCTTAAGTATAAATTCATTCATAAAGAATTAGGCCCATAAGCCTCTTTAATACACAACTGGTGGATTAATACAGGAAGAACCGGTTCTTTTGAAACAACATGCCCATGAAATTGTGAAAACACAATTGAAATTAAAAAATTGCGAAACAGAGAATAATTTCTGTTTTCCTAAACATAAACTTCCAAATTATGGAAATAAAATATAGGTGACCTTGCTGACTAACCTGTACAAGTGAATTGCGAACAATTGACAAAGATATTGTCCAGCCTTACACCATGAGCAATTAGTCCATATATAATGTGGTAATCAGTAATCCAGCTGCAGGCCATTTCGGTCTGTCCATGTTTGAAATGCTGCGGACAGCACTTAAAACCGCGGGTCCAGTCATTCGACCAAGAGCTCCTGCAACTTGCGTTTACGTTGTTAAAAAATATATCGACTTTGAAAATAGGTTCCTTTTTTACGCATACGTGTAGCAATCACGGAAGACGGGATTGCTGTGCTGCCAAATGCCTCGAAGTGCTAAAGAGTACTGTTGAAAGTATTGCAACAGAAATGTCATGTACATTGCGCAATTGCATATAACTGACTAGCGAATTATGCATGGGAGCTTTACATCTGGTATAGTTTTGCTTTCATGAGAGATAAATTAGTGCCTGTCCTTTGTGCTGCTGCGCGCCAACAATCCGGAGGGGGTCTGATGCTGGTGCTGTGAGCTCAGTTGCAACATGGCCGGTCAGCTGGGTGGACTCGTGCATGAAGCACATACCATAACATGGGATCATAACATGGGATCAGATTTAACTACAACAACAGCTCAATTGTTCCAGTTATCAATACAGTATAGTGAGATAGAACTATAACAGCCATTGTCATGTGGTCGCAGGCGCCTTGTCTCCGCACAACTTCGCGTTTTCCATCAAAATATTACATGCTTAATGCACAATTTCCCTTCTAGAATTGAGTTCTTCTGGATTACTCTCTATGCAAGGACGCCCTCTTGTCCATTATTAGTAAGTGAAGTATAGAGCCAAAATACTGGTCAGACCACGCCCCCATGACATGTACTCTTATTACTAACACAGAGACTTCTTCTTCTTCCCTCTTATCTAGGAGCTGTATGGAACATATGAAATAACATTAGAATTAAACTAATTTAAGTAAATCAGAGTATCTATATGTACTTGGCTTACCTTAATTAAGAAAAACATTAACTACATAAAATGTCCATACTGTGCCACACCCTACCACCCAGATTATATAGAGGCAACAAAAAATAGCTTTACACTTATGATAAATAAAAGCCTGTTCTGGGAAACAATGATAGTTACCCAGAGGGGGTCATAATAGGCTACTCAAAGAAAAAAAAAGAAACACAATCGTGAGAGAAAATAACTAGAAGACAGAATTAGGATCCTAGATAACATAATAAATACAGGACAGGCAACGTCAGAAGACATCCTTCAACTCCACAACTTAAACAATAATCTAATTGAACTAAGAAAAAATATAACTCAAGGGGGCATACGTTAGGTCTAGGGCAGACTGGATAGAACATTGGGAGAAGCCTAGCAAGTTTTTTCTTAGAGGACAAAAATAGATAACAAGAACAGCACCGAAATAAAAATAAACAATACTGAAACAGTCAAACCACAAGAAAACATACTAGAAGCTCTGAAGAACTTCTATGAAAATCTATATAAAGCAAAAAGAATAGAAAAAAACTACCATACCGCCCAATATACCCCTCAAGACTAAACCTAGACGAAAAAAACACTTTGGACGCCCCTCTTAAAAAATCCGAACTTAACCAAGCCCTTTCCCAGTTAAAAAACAATAAATCTCCAGGCCTGCACGGATATAGTTCGGAATTTTACAAAAATTTCTGGTCACATATTGGACACTTCTCCCTGGAGAGTATAAACGAAAGCTATACCAATAACACCCCAACTCAATCTATGACACAAGGCTAATTATAACCTGCCTTCCCAAGACAGGCAAAGCCTGTAATTTACTAAAAAGAATTGGAGGCCTACCCTTTTATTGAACACCTCTTACAAGCTAATATCTCTTGTCATCACTATAACTGACTCCGCACTGTCCTTGACAGAATAATCAGCAAGGAACAAAGGGTTTTCTCTCTGGTCGCAGTATCGCAGACTACTCACGTATAATGTATGACATTAGTTTCTCATGCAAAATCAAAACATAGACGGTTTAATCCTCCTGGTAGACTTCGAGAAGGCTTTTGACAGCCTCTTTTGCGAGTGTAAAAACTAAACTCTTAAAAATTTCAACTCCTGGCCAAACTTCATTAAATGGATATCTTTATTTCAAAGCATTTCACACTCTAGAATTATTCTTAACGGTCAACTAACAGAACCATTCAATCTCTCTCGAGAGAGAGGCTGTCGCCAGGGGGACCCAATCTCCCCATATTTGTTCATTTTATGCTCAGATTATACTTGACTTTAGCTATCAAACACAACCGAGAAATAGAAGGGATCAAAATTCATAATGAAGAGCATAAATCAAGCCAATATGCGGATGTTACGTCCATTTTTATGAAGGCAACAGAAAGATTTGCGAGAAAGTCTACAAACATTAGATTGGTTTTACCAACAGTCTGGTCTAAAAATTAACATGCAGACAAAGGTCATTCAATAGGCCCCATACGTGAAACCGATCGGCGATTCTGCCGCGAAAATGACTGGGTCAATAAATTTAATGCACTTGATACTACAGCTATGGAAAATATTACGGACCTTAATATATCTGAAAAAATTGAATCCATGAAAAAGTTAATGCAAATATGGGTATCAAGAAATGTTACCCCACAAGGCAGAATAACAATCTTTAAAAGTTTGATCATTTCAAAGATAACCTACCTTTTACAAGCACTGCCTTCGCCAAGTAAGGAGCAATTGAAACATCTGGCTGTCGATGGGGCCCCAGATACTAAAAGACTCTAAATTTGGTCTGAATGGGATTTTTTTCTGCTAAGATTCACTAGCTAAATTATCAAGTGCCATTTCTTTAACATATTCCTGTTTACGATTAGCGTTGCATCACTTTCAGATCCTGGTAGGCCTTGTTGAACCATTTCAACTTCCCCAAAATAGGCACAACCTATTGCCAATGGTGTGCAATAGGAGTTGGCACCTTCTGGGTAACCTTGAGCTGGTGTGGCACCCACCCTGCTTTCCTTATAAAAGAAGGGCGATGTGTGTATCTATCTATGGATACCATCTAAAAGATCTCTTGGTCCTCTATAGACCTGTAGGCTCTGCTCTATACATATACAGTACACGTCTGTTGATATATACATAGCTGTACCACTTGACTGCATATATCTATACATATGCAATATATAATGCTAGGAACTATGATGGCATTTCGAAACAATTGTACTGACCTGATACAAGATATAGTGACTCACATCTCTACACTTTCGCTTTTGTATCTATCCAAATATCTTTGATGATAAGATTGAGAACAGAAAACACTACGACACACCCGCTGGTTGTTTGGTTGTCGGCAGCAGTCCCTTTTTTAATCATATGTATGTATGTATATTTTATATATATATATATATATATATATAAATATATATATATATATACTGTAAAATTCGAAATACTGGAGAATAGGTATATATCGCGCTACAAAAATTTCGCGAAAAGCTGATTTTTCGGTTTTTCGCGTGTACTTTATTTCGCGAGCGAGCGAGTTCTACAGCGCCACCTATTGAATCAAACAATAATAAAAAAAATGTAGAAATTTTCCGGCCATCTCGCAGCCATAACTTGGCACAAGTTTCCTCAAAATATGGACATGTAAATATGCGAATTATAATATGATACCTTGGTGACTTATTCATAAGTTACCAATGTATTCATATTATAATGATTTTGTAAAGTTATTGCATGTGTTTGTCTTCGTTCAGCCTCGGATCGGCTACGAGTGAGAATCACGTTATGCGGGTATGTTACCGTTTACTCGCCAACTGCAAATTGAACTTGCAAACCCGTAAATTTGCAAACATTCAATTTGCAACAAAGAACAATATCACTATCGTTTCATCATGTATATTATTCTAAAATTAACTCCCATTTTTTGATCGTAAAAATGAGAGAGGGATAAACCCACCAAATGTCATTGGTAATAAAATGATTCCACCTCGGGTGTCATGCACAACTCTGCTACAGTTGGTATTTGGAAGTGAAGCTGACATTGACAAAGAACTTCTTCTAGAAGATTTTAGGTCTGTTTCCTTCCTATGAAAATAGTTAAATAGACTTCATACTCAAAGACCTCATTTGCTGAAACACTACACTGTACTCCATTAAGTGATACGAATATTCAATATGTAGCCAGTGCATTTTGTCTTTATTCCCATCGGTAATTGGCAAAGATTTCTTGCAGGTTCATTGATACGGGTGGTATCAATGACAGCCCTAGTTTTTGGCTTTATTTCGGATACAATTTACAAAAAATTAACTCAGCATTTTCATGCTCAATTAGGCCAAAGATTGTTCAGACTCAACAATAAAGTGCATGGATTCAATTCTTTATAATGGGAAACATGTTTTTCTTAACCCCTCAAATCAATATTGTTTTGTGCATGCTTCTTGCCTTGTTTAACTAATGTTCCAACCTTTCAGCTGGTTGTAGCAAGTTGTCGCTGGTAAGATAATATAACAGAAATAAAAAAATCAATATTTCTTCTTAGATAAATTTTTCGTAACATCAATCATTAGATTTTACTGGCCTGATTGATATCTTTTATAAAAAGATTAGATATCAAAATGAATCTGTTTATTAAATCATGCAATGAAATGAAAAGGCCGGATGATTTTCTTGCATTAATTAACCATTGTCTGAAATGATATGATTCATAATGTGCCAATTGTTATGTATGAGCCAAGTTAAACTTTTTATTTAGGATGATGCTGACTTCTCTAGAACGTGAATTGGTGGACAAAGCCATGGATTGCTATGAGCGTTTGGAAACTGACGAGAAGAAGACATTGATGACACTGTATTCACTATTGGATTTCACTGCTCTGCCAAATCCAAGAAACATACGCTCCCAACTCCTTACCATCTGCGAACCAGATGATCGACAAAACTGCCAAATTTTCATCTTACATGAGGAAAGGTATACCTGCAAAGCAGATGGAGTTGTTTTGATCACAGTTGACCATTGATAGTATAACATCATTATTTTTGAAACAGAAACCGACACCTGGAAGTGTTGTCGCATGTAGGAAATGTGAAAGGTAGAATGTGAAAATATCAGACAATTTAGCTGTAGTTTATGAAATGAGGGGGGGCATCATAAATTATTTTGATCAAAAAAGCTACGGACCAATGCGACCTAATCCAAAATTGAACAATCATGAAGAAAAGTGCCTGCCTTACTTTTTCATACCTCAGGTGATGAAACCATTATGATCTGAAAGGTTGTGGTTTGTGTCGGGTAGCAAAGAACTGTACCAAAGCATGCCGCCTGTTGTATATTGTAAACACCATCACGTTATTCATTCCCCCACTCCCTACTAGTAATTAGGTGCTTTAAAATAGGCTCCCCCCCCCCCCCCCCCCCCGCCTCTTTTATGGTGGAACAACCCTGAGACAAATATGCCTCTAACATGAGGGAGGGAATAACTGGAATTCACGTGCAGTTATTTTATTCACAATTGACCAGTGATAGCATTAGTGAAGCAGAAAACAATACTTAGAAATATGGAATGTCTGAAGGTAGATGATTATGTACTAAAGCCTAAAGATCGAGTATTATACATTTTGAAATCTCATGTATTTCATCAGGGAGATGTGGTGATATTTCTGATGTTTGTAACAGTATCATGTGTAAATGCATGAGTATATAGTAACATGACAGGTGGTGTAAATGTAATTCTTTTTTTACGGTCCCAGTTCACATGCACAGATTTAAATCACTTTCGGGGGAGGCAGTAGGATTACAGTAGGCATGGCTTTGTTTTGTATTTTACTTTATGGGTCAATACAGTATGGTGCTTAAAATGGCTTATGATGGATCATACCATTCAAGTTTTAGGTAGAACTTAGCCGGCGGGCAATTACCGTACTTTCACGTGTATAAGACACACTTTTTTACACAAATTTTTACACTCAATACGGGGGTGCATCTTATACACAAAGCTAGAAATCTAGGGTGTTTTAATTCGAGTGCCCAGGCCAAACAGAGATCACAAATCGATGACCCGCCATTACCGCAACCCGTAAAAGAATTGAGGCTCGGGTATGATTTCATTTCAATTGTGTTTCTAACATGTTTAGCACGTCTCTAACGGTTCAATTTCAGCAGTACTGGTAAAACCTTATCAGTCCTATCTGGCCATAGACGCCATAGTGAATTGTTTGTTATATCGGACCTGTCCATGCCAGCCGGTTCTATTTTAAGCTACTTTCCCACTATGAAGAACTCAGACAAGACCATGCCAAGAACACCCAAATTGGGTGTTCTTGGAAGATTCTGCATGTCATTTTTGTTTATTCGTGTTTGTTCCTAGGAACATCTCAGAACATTTCGGTTAGTCCTAGCAGAGTCTCGAAGTTTTGAACATGTTCAAAACATTATTGGAAGTTCTTGAGTCATGGATCAATGATTTATGGTCCTATAACTCATTCCTATGAGTGTTCCTAAGACATTCCTAGGATATGTGCCTTAATTCTTGTGTGTTCGGGACCAAATATTCCATTTAAAAATTCTTACCGTATATTCTCAGGAATGTCCTAGGAACATTCCTAAGAATGACTACGAATATGATAGGACTACCAGAACTAAGTAGAATGCATCACGTGACTTGCCTGAAAGTAGGGTACTTTATGTAAACATGGCATCATGGGGCAGAGGCGCGTGAATCACTAGTTCGAGAAAAGCTCCAAATATATGCAAAACTGATTAGCGAAAGAAGAATATAAAGATGAGTGAGCAAATGGATGCTACCAAGGACAGCACAGGTGAACCAACATCCCTAAATCCCATTCAATCTGTGGCAGAATTTGTGAGAAAAAAAACATAGAACCATTCAAAAAACCTACATGGTTTTGGGGATGGACTATCCAAAATTTGTTGATCACATCTTTTAAGATATTGTAGTAACAACAATTGAAATGAATCACGTGAGTATCGACAAATCAAGATATGTTAATATGTTGAAAATAAACTCATTTGAATATTGTTCAAGTACTTTTTTTGGTTTATTGGCCTTTAGGAATGTCTTATGTTGGTCTTGGAAAGATTGCAAATGTCGTACAAAAATCTTATATATTCTTAACTTACTCTCAAGATATTCTCAAGACTATTCCTTAGACATTCCTAAGACAGTTCTGAACAACTTCTTATCAATGTCTTAACTTATTCTTGCCCATGTTTGAGGTACATTTTGGCCACGACTTTCAGACAAGTCCAACCCTTGCTGAGTGAATTTTGAGTTCTTGTCTGAGTTTTTGATAGTGGGAAACTAGACTTAAGCACAATAATGACAATAGACTGCATTAATGTCCAAGCCCCTATTGTCTATAGAGTAGCATAGTGACTACAAATTACGTTCAACGTAATGTTTTCACCGAATCCAATGCTAGTTAGTAATTGTATTTAGAATATAGCTAGAGACATGGGCCAAAAGGGGGGTGCGTACTATACACAAAGCTAAGGTCTATACATCTTTTTAAAGGCCTGAACAAGGGCTGCGTCTTATATACGGGTGCGTCTTATACGCGCGAAAATACAGTATCCATTTACAGCACTGAATACATGCTAATCACTTAATTGTTACTTTTTTGTTTGGCAATTTCAAAACTCTGAATAAGCCTGTTTCAGAGACACATGTTTGACACTAACAGAGGATTTGGATTTGGAATTTCGTTTTTCGTCACATTTATGCCAATTGTGGCTAATTCGTGACTAGCCAGTTGTAAGTAGTGGAGGAAACCGGTGTACCCGGCGAAAACCACCGCCTATACTAACAGAGGAATGAGAATAACATTTTTCTGTTAATAAACAAATGCCTGAAAATGAGGCATGTATATAACTAGATGAGCATGTATTAAAGCCTTCAGTAGACAGTATTTTTCTTAAACATCATGTACTTGTTGTAGACCAGGGAGACTTGAAAGCATGTATGTAACACAGGATCATGTGTAATGCATTAGTATGTATTTTTTATTAAGGGACATGCCATGTAGTGTTATTCATTAAAGCCTGCCCGGATCATCCTGCAGATCTCTCAACTTTCAGAGCAGGAGGCAGCGAGGGCATACAGTAGATTAAATCTCTGCTGAAGGGAATTTGACAGATAATGAGCAATTCAATATTTTATAAAGATGTGTTTATATAATTATGCTGTTGCAATTGTTTCTGCTACAATCAAACTAATACAAAAACTTATGTTGACTTTGTTTATTCATGGCAATTTTGACACTTCGCATTAATAGGTCACAATCACACATCCCTCTTGTTCAAATGTGTTCGCGTACCCTACTGATAATGAAATTCACCAATTATAAATGAACTTGAAACTTAACTAAGAAAATTCTAACACTAGATTAATTGGATTGATTTTGGCTGTATTTGAAATGGATACCAACTTCGGCATTACATAGAAAACTAGTAGCCTAAGTAAAGAAAATATAGTTCAAGTCTGCCTCAATCCTGCTCCTTGCCCGCTCAATGTTTAGTAAAAGAAATTGTGCTATATGACCTCTGACAACTTTTTACTCTTGGTCATATGGATTTCAGAATATATAGTATAGGCATAAACTTCAAAGGATTCTACTTGAGTACTTGTAATATTTGTAGATCAGACCTTGGTCTGACTCTTACAACTTTACTTAAAGTAGCAACACACAACAGATGTATTTCATTTAACTAAATTATAAGAAAATGAAAGTAAGCTAGTATACCTACATGAAATTCATGGTCACAGATATTACCACTTGGCCATTTCTATTCATTATATACTTTATGTGCACAACATATCTAAACATTCACTACCTTACATATGAACGCTTGGACATACTTATCCATGATTCATGGTCCTTAAAATTAAGGGCAACGGGGGCGGTCTATCTGTAAAACATATTGAAAAGAATGGCAAAAAAATAACACAACCAAGGGATATTGCCAATACCATTGGGGAGGCAATATCCTTCAATTCATCATCTGCACATTATTCTCCTAAATTCGAACGTATCAAAAATAGACGAGAGACACCCCCTTATATTCCAATCAGACAATACCGAACCATATAATTAACCCTTTTCAATAGATGAGCTCAGGACTGCGCTTGGCAAAGCCCATGCCACAGCTCCTGGCCCTGACCAAGACATTATCAGATTTTAAAGCATCTTCCTGAATCTTCTCTCCAGTGCCTTTTAAAGGAATTTAATAATATTTGGGAAACTGGAGAGTTTCCACCTTCCTGGAGAGAAGCCACTATCATACCCATTGCCAAGCCAGGAAAAGACTACAAAGATCCAAATAATTACCGACCAATAGCTTTGACCAGTTGTGTCCGTAAGACCATGGAACGAATGATAAACGATTGTCTTGTTTGGTTTCTTGAATTTTCTTCACTTATCACGGAAGCCCAAAGTGGCTTCTGGAAAACAAGAAGCACAATGGATCCCCTTGTGCGCTTTGAAACCTTTGTGAGAGAGGGATTTTTAAAAGGAGAACATGTGGTGTCTTTTTTGACCTAGAAAAGGCATATGACACCACTTGGAAGTATGGAATTATGAAGGATTTACATGATATGGACCTCAGGGGATGTTTGCCCCTTTTTATCAAAAACTTTTTATCTGAAACGAAATTTCGAGTCAGAGTAGGCACATCCCTCTCTGACTTATATGACCAAGAAATGGGAGTTCCTCAGGGTAGCATTTTATCTGTCACCCTTATTATTGTCAAAATCAGCAGCATTACCAGCTGTATAAGAAATGGTGTTGACAAGTCTCTATGTGTGGATGACTTTGGTGTCTCCTATCGTTCCAAACACATGCAGGCCATAGAAAGGCAGCTCCAACTCCATTTAAATAGAATTGAAGATTGGGCTGACAATAATTGTTTTAAATTATCCCAATCAAAGACTGTCTGTGTTCATTTTTGTCGAAGAAGGGGTCTTCATCCTGATCCCTTTCTAGTTCTTTGTAATAACCCCATTCCTGTTTAAAAGGAAACAAAGTTCCTTGGCATTTTACTTGACTCAAAACTGACATTTGTCCCTCATATCAAGGGCCTGAAGAAAAAGTGTGTCAAGGCTTTGAATTTGTTGAGAGTAGTTTCCAACACTGACCGGGGTGGGGATCGTACAGTTCTTTTACGACTGTATAGAGCCCTTGTTCGTTCAAAGCTAGACTATGGATGTTTTATTTATGGAGCAGCATGTAAATCTTATATCACTTTGCTGGATGCTATTCAAAACCAGGGGTTGAGGCTTTCTCTTGGAGCCTTTAGAACCTCTCCTGCACAGAGTCTTTGTGTTGAGGCGAATGAGCTCCCTCTTCGCCTCAGAAGAGAAAAGCTTGCTATTCAATTTGCAACTAAAATAGCTGCCAACCCCAATAACCCTGTTTATGAAACCCTTTTTAACCCTTGGTATGTGGACCTTTTTGGTAGAAAACCAATAGTCATTCCAACTTTTGGTATTTGTATTGAGGAGTCATTGGAAGAATTGGATTTTGATCCTGATATCATCGCAAAGTTTGAATTTCCTGAAACTCCTCCATGGACATAGCTAACTGCTATTGTCAACCTCACTCTTTCGTATGCCAAGAAGGATCAAATGGATCCTTCAAAGTACTTGAGCCTACATAATGAGGTGAAGGATGTCTTTCGAGACTATGATTTCATCTACACTGATGGCTCTGTTTCAGATGACAAGGCTGCAGCAGCAGCAGTCATTGATAATTATTTTTCCATTGAACGTCTTCGATATTCTCTGCAGAGTTGCATGCTCTGTACCTTGCTGTTGATAGGGTCTTGGACTAAGAAAAGAATGGATATGTAACGAGAGACCAATTACTATATGCCCTATAGTTACATGCTGGCCTCATGCCAGGACTACCAGTTAGGCAGCAGGGCGAGGTCACGTGGGAACAAGGACCAATCAGGGCTCTTGCATCGATTACATTACATAGAAACCTTATCTCCACCACCTGCTGGGGGTGCCCAGAGCACCTATTAGCGACTATTACTTTGACACTGGTTGAGGCTAGCATGTTCAGGTTGACCGGCTGGTTTCCATTCCATGTGTTTGGTCTTCTAAGATAGGGTGGAGACGACAGATGATGATGAAAGGAATTTTATCATTTTCTCAGATTCAAAGTCTGCTCTTCAAGCCATTTTGGGCCAAGACTGGTCACATCCTCTTGTCCTCTACATACTGGAACATCTCAATTAACTTATTGAATACAGTACTAAGAGAAAAGAATATTATTTTACTGGATTCCCAGTCATGTTAGCATCATAGGTAATGAAAAGGCAGACACTGCTCTCCAAAGCTGGTCTTTTGAGAAGAGTCACAAATGTTCCCATTCCTTATGGTGATTTTAAAAAACACATCAATGTCCTTTTAAAAAATTACAACATCCATCTCAGCAACTTCGTTTTCTGCTAAACTAGATTTTAATCTGGTATAAAGTGAACTAGCTTCACTAATTTTCAAATCTAACTCCTCAATGCTAGCCATACTGCTAGCTAAATGCTGAATATCCTCTAAAATGAAGCTCAACGTACTTCTACCTCTCAACATTGGTATCCATTTTGGTGAAATAGATAGTCTCTTGACCTACATTCAACCCCAATTCTCTTTAATGATAAATGATTTATCATTAATGATAAATGATTTATCATTAATGATAAATGATTTTTCTTTAATGTTAAATTTTTCTTTAATGATAAATGATTTTTCATTAATGCTAAATCATTTGTCATTAGAGGGCAAATGCACCATCATGATGATTTAGGTTCAAAATGTGCCCATACATGTCACCTTTCAAATAAGACCACCCGCAAGTCTGTCCTCCTCAGATATGGCTTATGAAAGTGAGTAAAAAACTGGCCTGAGTCTGGGCATGGAGGCTGACATTATCAGGGCAGGGCACATTCTAAGCACCACTTCCGATTGGTCGAGAGATATCAGTGGCAGGAAGTGAAAGATCAATTCTCTTTGAAGAGAATTCAACACGAATTCTCTTTAAAGAAAAATGATTTTTCTTTGATGATAAACCATTTCAATTTAAAGAAAAATACCTCGATTTTTCATTAATGATAAATGATTTTTCTTTAAAGAAAAATCAAGTCGAATTCTCTTTAATGGAAATTCATTTTCCTTTAAAGAGAAATTATTTTTCTTTAAAGACAATTCAATTTTTTGTTTTTATTTAATGATAAATGATTTTTCTTTAAAGAGAATTAAATCCTCTTTAAAGAAAAATAATTCTCTTTAAAGAAAAATAGTGATTAAATGCAGAGGAAACATTCCATACATTAATGACAAATGAATTGTCTTTAATGACACTTGTTTTATCCTGAGTTTAGTAGACATATGTTATGTATTTCTCTCAGCTGATTTATCATTAAGGTGCTTCAGTAGGGGCTTAAAGAGTGTTAACCGACTTCCCTAGAATACAGCCTGTATCAGGCTGTATGCCCATCATATCAGAGGGTCTATATAATTCATAGGTGCAGAGCACGAAGACACCCAACCTGCATGAAAACCATAACATTAAACTGCTGGATAGTGCAAAACAAACGAAAATATTGATCAAAATAAAGGGAAAATTACAACATCCAAACGTTTAGATTTGACGACTAAATTATGCAACAGTGAGGTTTTTGAAATCCAATGTGGGTTTGTTTGTAATCATACCCACAGGCATACCGCAAAATAAACTCATATCATGCTGCCAACTCTATACAGTTCATGCCTGAAGTGACCAAGTGTAGTATAATCACTGATTCGGTCGCCATTTGCATTACCTGCACTGTCGTACGACACGCTACATCACTCCATACTCGAGTAAACGAATGCCTCACTATTCACTATTGTGGTATGCCTGTGCACAGTGATGTAACGTACATCATACGTCAATAAAATGGAATTTCGAGTTGTTGTTTATCTTAAATTTCCAAAACAGCACACGTGTGTATCAGGTTGGTGCTGCCATCTAGTGTTTCCACTGTCAGTCACTTGCGTTCGTTTTATGCAACAGTAAACTAAATGTTGTTTGACTATTAGACTCCAGATTGTTTGACATTGCGAGTGACCTACTGGTATTTGCTTAGGATGCGCACACAACGGATCATTTCTCCTGAATCTCTCTTCTCGTATTTGATTTTTAACCACTCCAAATTATTTGATGCAGTAGATTTCAATGTTTAAAAAATTAGAATGATGTTATATGTGACCCAAAATAAACTTAGGTTCGGCCGTACAATAATAGGGCTTGGAAAAGAAATATTATTTCATTTATCTACGGTTCTTATACAGTTGTAATTAATTTCGACCAACAGTTCTCTTTTGAATATTTTTACAATTGCTCTGATCACAAGGTTATAAGCAGGTCAGTGTTCAGGCTCACTGGCATGAATGTGTTGAAAAAACGCGCCCTGGCTTACAAGTGGAATGTCTGCGGTCGAGACGGCTGGACTTCGTCTGCGGCCAATTGAAAAGAGATCGTGGCCCCCCGTGTACTGAAGCACCTTAATAACAAATAGGCCCTAGTGCTTGTTTGCAAGAACGGCTTTCCATAGAAATGTCATGAATATTGTAGTTTGCACTTTACAAATAACTGAATGGCAAATAATTCACGGGAGCTTTACGTCTGGTATAACTTTGAAATCATACCATGATTGAAACAGAACGAAACTGCTCAAAACGTGCAGAGCGTGGTGGCAGAGATACTAGTCGTGTAGCAAGTGTGGTAGACCCAATCGATCATTCTCCTACCCAGAGATCCCGCTACGCATAGTCGTGTAGCAATCCAACCGGAAGACGGTATCGTCGCCCTGGCAGAGTGCCAATCGATGTGCAGGAGATTGGTGTTCACAACGTCCGTCAATGCGTAGCGTATCTCTGTGAGGAGAGTGAACGTCCGTGTTTACATTGAAAACGAGGCTCTGTCAAATTTACCTCCTCTCATTGAAGATCTCCATACTATTTCCGGAACACATGAGTTGCACAAGAAGACAAGAAGAACACATGTGCTGCAACAAAGTTTGTTTTCACCACTAACCTAAGGCGTCAGATAACACACTGCCATGGGGAAAAAGAAACCAACAACAAGTCTAGGCAGGAGCTTAGTCAAAGATCGCTTCGGTGGGAAATCGCGTACAAAAAAATCTGACGATTCTAGTTTTGTAAGTGTTAAGTCTTAAAACTAAATAAAAGAGATGGCTCAAATTCAGGCCTTCAGCATGAGTGGTTCTCACATCTAGATATTCATATCAAATTGACAGACATTTCGTTTCATGCTTAGTCTAGCTTAACAGTAAAACAGTACTATGCCAGTTATGCTCAATGTGCGAAATCCCTGGTTGTTGAGATGCTTGACATGATTAGGCCATGACTGTGAATACAGGCGAAAACGCCCGATATGCGAAAACGCCCTAATCGAAAACGCCCGATTTTTCTTACTTTTCACAAGAGTGTATTTCTTCTTCTTTTCTTCCTCCTTTCTCTTCTTTTCCTTTCTCGTTCTCTTTTTCTTAGTTATTTACGTTCATAGTCGAGTTAGTCGTAGTGTAGTTATAGTCTGTCTGACTCAAGTTTGGCAATCACTTTTGCCACTTTTCTGTGACAAAACGTTCGAGTTTGGCATCTAAACTTGGCAAACCTCTTTGGAACACTACTCCGTGTATGTATAAACATATTTTTTGTCTCAACACCGCAAAATGTTGATTTTACTCATTAGGTCCCATTGTAAAATGTGTACATTGCCAACAATACGATCTCGCGTGTTTGTATTGTTCGCAACAGACAAGCACGCGAGATCGTAGTGTCGTCAATGTGCACATTTGACAAAAGGAACTAATGAGCAAAATCAACATTTTGCGGAGCTGAGACAAAACGTATGTTTGCACATACACGGAGTAGTGTTCCAAAGAGGTTTGCCAAGTTTAGATGCCAAACTCGAACGTTTTGTCACAGAAAAGTGGCAAAAGTGATTGCCAAACTTGAGTCAGACAGACTATAGTGGTGTCCATTTTTTTGGCAGGTTTATACTCTCACGATAACACACTACACCTGAGAGTTGGATCTGGCCACCGTGGATTCATTTCACTCGTGTGTCGGCATATGTTATGTCACTTTTAAACATTGGAATAAAGTTCGAAAATGAGTTATTTCACCATTATAAATACATATATGGCTTCACCCATCAACGACAAATGGACACATGAGGAACAGCGCACACGTAGATATATATTTAAATTGCTGCTGGCACTGACAGTTGACAGACTGTCAATAACAACAGCTTCAACAACTGTCAATGACAATATCCATGAATTATGTACCCATGAATTATATGGAGACAGTAATTATTAGAACTGAAATTAAATTGACAACAACAACTGTCAATGCCACCGACGGAGAGAGCACTTCACTTCACAGCAAGCCGCCGCTCACGGCAGCACTTGAAAAATCGGGCGTTTTCGACTAGGGCGTTTTCGCATATCGGGCGTTTTCGCCTGACACCATGACTGTCACCCTCTTCACTAGACCCGGTTTGTGTCTCTATCAAGCCATCCTTTTTGTTTATTGATGTTTCTGTTATTGGCCTTTCAGAGACACGGTACCACACAATAGTAAAAATCTGCTGTCAGTCCGGTGAATTCACCGGAGTGGATTTCTTGCATGTATAAGGCGAGTGTCACGCCCAGACTTACACCAATGAATTATGTACATGTTTGACTAGTTTATTTGCCCTAAAGTCAGCAGGTGACAATGGTTGAAGTGTTTTATAATCTTAGAAAGAAGTTCTGAAGCGACAATTTCCGCCATTTTAAATTTCCGATGTGTGCTAAAGGCCTGACTAATCGAGCACCTGCCAAGACATTAGGAGTGTCTGTACGCATATATAACTTCGTATGAGTTCTCTGAACAAATGATAACCTGGTCAGTTGGTCACTGGTGTACATATCAATATACTGGAATTGACACTTGGCTTGGACAGAAGATCTGCACTGGATGGGCAATTGGGCAGAAATGTTTTCTGGAGATATTGTACCATTTAGCAATTTCTTCATCAAGACTGCGAGAGTATACTGATTGGCATTGCAATTGCAAATTGGTATTGTACTGGCAGCCAAAATTTACATTGCCTGGAGAAGAAGTCTCTTGGTGACGAAATCTCTTGTTCCCGTAGAAATTACTGTAAGAGAGCAAGTTAATAAGTCTTAAAACAGGATGTCACTTGCCCTCTAGGCAAGTACAACTATAGGGAATAATATTAAAGAATGATTGAAATAAAATACAAAAAAAATGATGCATCTGTCGCACAGTCCGGGAGCCACAGTTTGATCCCCTGGAGAGACATGAAGACATGATTAAGTTCTGTATTTAGTTCAAATTTTATTATTATGTGTATTGTATGTGTTCTGCATAAATGTCTTATTTGCCTGTATTTTCAGTTGCACACAAGTGAGCTCAACGATGGCTATGACTGGGGGCGGCTGAATCTCCAGTCAGTGACAGAACAGAGTCAGCTGGATGATTTTCTGGCCACAGCAGAGTTAGCAGGAACTGAGTTCACAGCAGGTAAGAAAGGAAAACGCTAGTGCTGGGATTCGCCGCTAAAAAACGGCTCGATCAATCGCTGAAACTGCTGAGCGATTAATCGACATATTACGAGCCCTAACAACTCATTGCACATGCGGTTAAATCAACTGCTGAGCGAAATTAATTGCTGTCAATCACGCTTATTTAGAACCGCCCCATGCCTGCCTAAGCCAATGAGCAACGTAAATTGCTGTCAATCACGCTATTTAGAACAGGCCCATGCCTGCCTAAGCCAATCACGTCCTGCTATCGTGCGATCTCGCTGGGATCCCACGTGGGAAAGACGTCAGCAAGACAAAAAAGATGGCGGATGATTGACGATGTGGCTTTATTTACATTTACGGCGAGCTGTAATGGCGGCTCAAGTGCTCGCCGCCGGCGACGATACGAGTAATAGCTCGAGTCGATGATTGATCGTACTAGCTCTAGAAAACGCCCCAGCAAACTTGCAGCCATGGTCTTTGACAGGGTGCCTCCAGCCAGTCTTTTGTACAGGCTGTTTCCTAAAAAACTTCTTTAGACAGGCAAAAATTAACTAAGTAGAATTTTTTAATTTTAACTATTTTGGACTTATAACTACTAGTATATCTTTCCCCTGCAAACCATCTTCTTAGCCATGGCTGGTGTGTTAGAATTTGCTCTTTTTTACACAAAGGCTATTAAATGTAGTTGTTAAAAGGATGGGCTGAAATTCCAGCCATTGTCTTAGCCAGGATTCATAAACTGGGTGCCCAATAATGTATGTACAATTTTGGGACATCCTTTTTCAAGCAAATATTTGAATAATTTCAACTCTGTGTAAATATTATAACATTGCACAAGGATGAATTATGACTTTTCTCAATAAGGGGCATTCCACAGTAAGCCTTCCGTCTATCACGGGACAAATTTGACAACTCAAAAGCAATTTACTCTTTAAATACTTAATTGCATGAGACAGTTTTGCTACATAATACAAGCTGGCATTACGATGTATCTTTTGAACTCTTTGTTTAAAAAATTCCTTCATAATTGAAGGAGATAATCAAGCAAATACAGCCGTCTATCACGGGACACAAAATGGAAGTGGGTTTTTCATAACATTTTTCTCTTGCAAAATTCTCCTCAGATACATGCACTATGGCATTCATGCTTAATATAATCCATTACAAAAATACTTGGCTTCTACGTGATATATTTTAGGTGGTAAAATACTATGTAGTTACAGAGGAAATTGAGCTTTTGTGAAACAAGGTCTGTCTATCACGGGACAGTCTATCACTGGACAAAAATTCCACAACAGTTTGAGGGTATCTCACAAGAGTGTCAGCAGTCCTAACTTTCTAGAAACTTGTGTACAGTTAGAATATATGCATTTCTAAGTGATGATGCATTTACAATAGAAGTTTAATTCTAATGAATAGTGTTTTTGAAGCATTTTATAGGGGTACAATGAAAAATTTTAAATTTTGAATAAATACTTTGAAAATATAGCTATCACTACATGCACAATTCCATTGTACTTGTAAGCATTTGTTTAATAACTAAGAACAACTAGAAACTACTATTTCAGCAGAAAAACTGCTTTTTATGAAATTAGGTCCGTCTATCACGGGACGATCTATCATAAGTGCCATAAAGTGACAGTTTACACTGTATAGAGGCTTAAATATTGCTAAAACCAATAAGCAAAGTAAACTAGCCTATAAACTACATACACATTTCTAAATTGGATATATTCAAATATCTATTTTGTTCTGGACATCAAATAATCTGATTCTAATCATGCAGTGAGATGACACGTTTTCTGATATTTTAACTCAATAAATCAAACTCATCAAAATTACCAAATTCCAACATACTCATAGAAATTCAGGTAGTATCATTAACAAAGAAGATCACTAGTTTTTGTGACAGTTTTGCTTCTTAAGAACTAGTGAAATTCAAAGACCAAGATTGCATCCTATTCAGCTGTACTACTCCATGCATATCACATTTACAATTTAAGATATTTTGACATCTTGACCACAAAGACTTTTACAATTTTCATTAGTTTCATAGTTGGTTAAGATATGATTCTTAACTCAAATACATTGTTTAGCCTTAATATATGTGCATGGTTTCTCAGTATTTTTTCCAATTCTACTTTGCTGTGTACTGTTAAGAGGCATTTCAGATGGAATGATGGTAAAAGGTTGGCCATCATCTTTTATACACATAGAAGAAATGTACTACAAATTCTCTCATTCCTGCCAAAAAATCACTCAGTGAGCAAATGCCAATATATGTCAAACTAATATTCTCCATAGAGGACAGAAGATAATGTTTGAGGGAACTGCCTGTGGTGACTCAATAGAAGGTTAACATGCTTGATTTCAATTAGGATTAGGCTAATCCAGGTAACTTAAGTACTAGTTTCAGTCTGTCAAGTCATTATTGCACTTAGCATCAAAAATACTTCTGTATGCACATGTATTTTTTTTTTGAGTTAAATTATATGCCTGTGGTGACTCAGTACAGGGTTAACACGCCTGAATTCAATTAGGGTTAGGCTTATTGAAGTAACTAAATTGCTAGTTGACCATGTCAAATCATTATTGCATTTAGCATAAATATTACTTCAGTATGCACAAAGTTGAGTTTTATATCACTCTAGAATAAATAAGAAGAGTATTCTGAATCTAATCATGAAGAGAGGAATGTTCTATCATGTTTTTCCTGCCTGGAAATGCCATCACAATGTCTGATGTCCCGTGATAGACAATCAGTGCCTATCACGGGACATATTTGAATTGTCATTTATTTTTGATTCTGAGAGATTTTCTGTAAGAAAACTGCATCATACTATTCATATTAACTCATAGGAGGAGAATATGTAAAGGCAGCATTCTATGTTTGTGCACCTAAGAGATATTAAAACTTTTGGATGTCTGACTGTCCGTCACGGGACAGAGGCAGAAGAAATCATGCTAAATGACATGTTTTCTTTCAAAAATGTCACAAACTTCAATATGGGTTATGTGAAACTGAGAGTTTAGTGCTCATTTCCACTTTGATATTTAAAAAACAATTTTTGAACCTTGATACAAATGAATAATATGTCATGTCCCGTGATAGACACATTTTTTTTCACAAATTCCACTTTCAAAGTCAATAACTTAAGTTTGGGCCATCATAGGGAAAAATCAAAACCAGTTCCGAAAACTTTGAAAGGTTCTCTTTCAGATGTATGGAAAATAAACTTTAGTTTCAAAGAATGACAAAATGAGTAGTCAGGACCAAAATACTGTGGAATGCCCCATAAGTGAATTCACACATGTATGGTTATAATCGGAACTAAGTGTGGTCGTCCTATGGAAAAAAGGATGCCCCAAAAGTTAATAATTGCCTATATCGGTCACACAGTATCTAAATCCTGGATAAGACCCTGTTTCCAGCTCTACTCAAATTACACTACTAAAGATAACCCAAAAAGAAAGGTAGCCTTCCAGGGCTTGGTGAAAGGTTAAAAGTTTAAGATTGCACCTAGGTTATTTTCGTCCCTGAAAGTAATAATGATATAAAATGTAACTTGAATAAACGCATCCCTTCACAGGTATTTCTTCAGCAAAGTGCTAATACTTATAAAGGGCCTGCCCTGATGGCTGTGTGGTCTAAGGCATAGCCACCAACTCAGGGGTCAAGCTACGGCAAGAAACTGAGGAAGACCGCCGGGCTATAGGTTCCCAAAACTTCATAGCCCGATAGAAAATTGTATAGTCCCATTAAAAAACAAAATCAAAAATGAGCTGCCACGGTTATCCTGAATTACACACACACACACATATATATATATATATATATATATATATATATATATATATATATATATATATATATATATATATATATATATATATATATATATATATATATATATATATATATATATATATATATATATATATATATATATACACACACACACACACACTGCTTCTAGTATTGTTATTCCAATTAGTATGACCTGAAAATGACAATCTTTTCTTATAGGCAGCCGGGCTACAAAGGCAAAAATTCTTATAGCCCGAAACAATTTTCTGTAGCCTCGGGCTATCGGGCTAGTGTGTAACTGGACCCCTGCAACTACTTGCTGTCTCTCACCACTGTCTGGGTTCGAATCCAGGCAAGAAAGTTGCCAGTGACTTGGGGCTAGGCAGTGGTTTTCAACGGGTACTCCAGTTTCCTCCACCAGTTACAACTGGCTGGTCACTAGTACTTAGCCGCAATATGGCAGAAAAAGTGACAAAAAAACAAAATTCCAAATTCCTAATACTTTTATTGCCTCCTTAAATTTTAGAGCGGTTTTCGCTGGGTACTCCAGTTTCCTCCACCAGTTACAACTGGCTTGTCATGACTTAGCCACAATATGTTAGTAAAAGTGACGAAAAACCAAAATTCCATATACTTTTATTACCCTTTATTTCTACTTTTATTACCTTATTGTTTTTTTCTTTAGAGAGGCTGAATGTGGCGTTTGTTAACCCGGACGAGAACAGTGGACTGCTCTCGGCAGAGGAGATGACCAGAGTGAAAAAGTCTCACGAGGAGCACAGGGCGCTTCTCAGGATACCCAGGAGGTAAGTTATAACAAGGGGTTGCTAACAAAATCAGCCCCCCCCCCCCCCCCTGTCCTGGGCTGCTCTCCCCAGAGGTGCACAAGGCACTACTGAGGAGAGGTAAGTTATAACAAGGGGTTGCTACCAGTGTACAACAAAATCAGCCCCCGACCCCCCCCCCGACCCCCGCCCCCCCCTGTCCTGGGCTGCTCTCCCTAGAGGTGCACAAGGCGCTACTGAGGATACCCAGGAGGTAAGTTATAACAAGGGGTTGCTACCAGTGTACAACAAAATCAGCGATGTAAATCACCCTAGATTTCTAGCTTAGTGTATAAGACACAACCCCGATTTGAGGGGTGCGTCATATGCAAAAAAACATGCTTTATATACAAACGCGAAATTACTGTTAAAGTAAACATATCATGTTCTGTTTTCTCTCTATTTTCAGACCACATTGGGATGAGAGCACTACTGGTGATGAGCTTGATCTGTTGGAGCGGGAATCCTTCCTGGACTGGAGGCGGCAGCTTGCTGAGTAAGTCATCAGAACAGGACAGCGTGCGAAATAACCACTTGCGCAGTTGCAAGTGAATTTGGCAAAAAAATGGCAATGGGGCAAGCTGAACAGGACCCTGACTTGCCCCCCTCGGCAAGTAATGTTTTTGGCACCTTTGTTTAGCAGAGTGGCGGGCAAGAGGAAGTGCCAGCAGGCAAGTCAACTTTAGGCAGAGCTTGCCTCGCTCAGAAAATAATGTTTTCGCAACCTATGCTGCACCCTGCAGGACTAGGGTTTAATTGATACCGTTTACCCTAACCCTGCTGAATTGCTGAATATAACCTACCCTGCCAACTGCATTGGTTTTGGTACCTGAGGACAAAATTGACCATTGGGGTACTTAGGGCTCAACTTGAATTTTGAGGATATACCCTCAACATGTGGTCTAAGGCGCCGCCACTGACTGCACGCTCTCTCTCACCTCTGCCTGGGTTCGAATCCCGGCCTGGGCATGTGGGAAAGTTGCCAGTGACTTGGGGTTAGGCGATGGTTTCGCCGGGTACTCCGGTTTCCTCCACTACTTTCAAATAAATGTGACGAAAAACCATTCCAAATTCCATATATCAGAATTAAGGTAAAATGAAGCTGCTTTGGGTCATGTACAGGCTTTCAGAGGGGTCCTATAGACTAACTCATCCTAATGGTCATTAGCAGGTCAACAAGAGCATGCAGATGTTTCTTTGGGACGCACAGCTGGTTAATTACCGATGCTATATGTAGGTTGTATTCCAGTGTATCTTACACTACCCAATTTGATCAAACCGACACACGGAATCGATAAATATTTTGTCGTTTAACTAATCGAAATAAGGATGCCTACAAGTTTATGATTGCACAGTTAGAACTTCTAAGGCCTAAAAAAAAAAGTTGTTTGTTTCCTGTAACCCTACCCTAACAAGTTTTTATCGAAAAAAATCCCTACCCTATAAAAATTGTACGCCCTCCCAACTCCCAATCAACGTAAAACATGCATAAAACACACATTTTTGACCAAAAAAATAATGCAAAAAAATAAATTTTGCCGACCTACCTACCCTATTTTTTTTCGGACCGTTACAGGAAACAAACAATTTCTTTTTTTTAGGCCTAATGCAAAATTAGCTTATGTCCTGGAGTGAACATTCTGGAACTTTTCTTTTATTTCCCCCTTTTTTAGGTTGCAAGATGAGAAGTGTCTCATTATGACACCATTTGAAAAGAACCTGGACTTCTGGCGACAGCTCTGGCGCGTCATCGAAAGAAGGTGAGTGGACAGAAATTATTTAACCCCTATGCTGCTGGTGGCTAATTTGGCCATTACAAAATGATGCAAAAAAAAGCTGAAAAATGACTGAAACCCTGGAACATGGGTACTCATCTGAGAGTACTCAGAGAGAGTTATCCAATGAATACCATCATGACAAGGTTTAGATGGTTTCAAAAAACTTCTGTGTCTTGTGCTTTGGACGAAAGCAGTCTCAGCATTGGAAGGGTTAACCCATACTTATTTAACCCATTCATGCTTTAAGATTTCCCATACTTATGTCGTCTGGACCTGTGATACTTTTGAAAATAACTTCGAAACTAAGCATAAATGCAGGCATGAATGGGTTAACCCATCAATGCTTAATAGTAAGTCTAAGAGTCGTCTGGAATTTTGTTGATAACTTGGAAATTAAGAATAATTTTATAACATTTTGGAAGAAGAGTTGTTGGTTATGATCTGGTGAATATTTCTCCTTCAAATACATCCCTTAACCTGCTTTGGACTGAAGGATTTCACCAATATGCTTCTGGTCACTGAGCATTAATGAGGTAAGAGTGCCTTTAGAAATTGTTGCCTGGATTGATGATACTTTTGAAAATAACTTGGGTGATAAAAATGGTTTTGCAAAATATTTGAAAGAGAGATGTTTGTAGTGTTCTGTCTAACATTTCTTTTTCAAATAATTTCCAGACTAGGCTTTCATCTGAAAGATTCCATTGAATTTGTCAGACTGCTTTTGGGCGGCTGTGAGAATTACTGGATTAGAATATAAGCAACAGGTGTATGCTGGCCTCCTAAACAAAATTTGGCTTTGGCCAATTTTACCTCCCTGAATATGTTTCAGAAAAAATTTGAAAGAGTAATATCTTTTAAAACTTAATGCAGAATTTCCCTTCAAATTAATCTGGAAGTAGCCAGCAAGATAAACATAGAAAGTAAACTCTTACCTTAATACCATAACTTTACAATGTCAAACATTTATATGGCGGCATGGTCATCCCTCTAACGAGAATCCAGTTGAGAATGAGATTTACACTTGAGATTGTCCGCTGTATATGGATAATTATGATTCTGAAAATGTCACATGCATGCTTTACTTTCTGCATTTATGTTAATTGTTGTTGTTTGTTTCAGTGATATCATCATTCAGATAGTGGACGGTCGAAACCCCTTGCTGTATCGTTGCGAGGATTTAGAGACGTACGTGAAGGAAAAGGGAGTGTTGTTAATTTTTGTTGTTTGTTTCAGTGATATTGTCATTCAGATAGTGGACAGTCGAAACCCCTTGTATCGGTGCGAGGATTTAGAGACGTACGTGAAGGAAAAGGGAGTGTTGTTAATTGTTGTTGTTCATTTCAGTGATATCATCATTCAGATAGTGGACGGTCGAAACCCCTTGCTGTATCGTTGCGAGGATTTAGAGACATACGTGAAGGAAATGGGCGATAGCAAGATGAACATGATCCTGGTTAATAAAGCAGACTTGCTGACACAAAAACAAAGGTAATAGGGGATTAAATGCTGTATATCTTGTAAATATTGAAGCAGTTTTATTAATGCATACTTTGTGCACCCCTTGAGTTGCATTTATTGAACTGTGTACAATTAGGCCTAAAATATAATAGTTTATTTAGGGTAACTCTAACTACCCTAATTGGCCTAAGAACGGTTTCCCGGACCCACTCTATAAAGGAAGAGGGACCACATATATATACTCATTCCCCCTATAATCTAGCCCCGCAGGGTCCGAACACTGTAATATGTAAAAGGAGCCCTCTATAATCTTGCCGCTGGGCCCTCTGATCCTAATGTATTTATGGACGGTTAAGAATCGGTGCCAATAAGCACCGTTTCATTTTGAAAACTATCATTAATAATTCCTTAATTTGAGTTGATTTTCATATACTTAGACATGCACACAATAAATACCAGGGTTCGAAATTAAGTTTTTCCCAAGGAGCCCAATTGCATTTTTCAAAGCTACTTAAAGGTGTTGCGTATAGAAACCAGTACAACTTGTGGCTCCCTGCAGGAATTTCAGTGCTGGAGAATTCAAGGGGGCTCCCGGCACCCACTAATTTCGAGCCCTGCATAGACAATACACATAACATATGCACCTTCAAATATGCATTCATATTTTTAGCATGAGCAAATAAAAAACATTAAAAAGTTAAATTTATCTATTTTTTTCGGGAAGTTACCCTAAACAAACTATTTATTTTCTTAAGGCCTTATTGGGACATCTGAATCTGATCCCTATGCTAGTATCCTACAACATGCTGACATGACAGCTTGTCATTCAGCATCAGTATACTAAAATTAAATTGTGAATCAAAGGCAGGTGCCTGTTGAGTTCATTACTTTATATGCGCAGGGCTCGACGTTAAGGCTAGCCCCGTAGCCCCTGGCTAGTTATTGAAAGTCAGGGCTAGTAAATTCTACCTGTGAGTAGCCCTGAGGGGCTAGACAGAATTAGAATATCAGCGCTTAAAAATTATGAAGCCCACCTTTGGCTCTGCATACCTGGATGATAATTTAACTCAATTTACCACAATACACTGTATTCTTTTCATGTTATCAACAGAGGCTATGATATCAACAGAGGTCACTATTTGAAAAGAGTTGTCATAAATATCAGGGCTAGCAAAAATATTTCAGGGCTAGTAAAAGTTTCGGTAACTAGCCTTGCTGGGCTTATAAAGTTTTTTCTTAATGTTGAGCCCTGATGCGTAAAAATTAACACAGTACTCAGTATAGAGATCTAGCTGACGAATTTTGTCTGGACCTGTCATACTTTTGAAAATAACTTTGGAATCGTGCATAAATTTACAAAAATATTTGTTGAAGAGTTGTAAATAGAATTCTGATGAACAACTCTCCTTCATAAATGTTCTACATTTTGCCTTTGTTGAGGAGATATCAGTGAAACAAACAGGTAGTTTGGCTGTGAAAGGCATGAATGTGCTTACCCATCAATGCTAAAGTATTCCTCTAGACATTGTCTGTATCTATAATACCTTTAGCAATAACTTAGGAATTGAAAATGATTTTACAACAGTTCTGAGGGAGAGTTGTAAGTAGTGTTCAAATTCACAAGGGCTAAGCACAAAAACATGTTTGTTGGGAATGCCAAATATGAGATTTAAAGCACATTTGTTATGTAATTTAAAGGATATACCTCTATGTGAAGGTGTAAGCATTATGGAAAGAACATGTATGTATGTTTACAAATAGGGATACAAAATATGTTAGGGGAGAACTTCATAATATGTAGAATTAAAGCACTTAATTTTAAGATTATACTTAAGGTTTTGGTGGTGAACATCACTGTATATTGACTTAAAGCACCCAATTTAAATATCTAGGTTTAACTTTTAACCGATTCGCACTCAGAGTTCCTCTAGAAAGCATTGTTTGCTACTTTTGACAATAACTTAAGAATTAAACGAAAGTTCACTAAATATTTGAAGGAGAGTTGTTGATTGACTTCTGGTTGACATTTTTCCTTCAAACAATTTCCTAAAAGTCATCTTGTTAGAAAAATATTACCAAAATTGTCAGGCCCATTTTTGAGTGTTAATGGGTTAAGGTGGGTCCAGCACTTAGGACATTTCCGACATTAGCTAGCATTTTCTTCATTTACAGCTTGTAGGTGATTGTAACACCCAGTAAACTATACATTTTCTGAAAAAAGACCTTTTATGCCACCTCTTAATGCCACTTTGATTTAGCTTTTCTTAAATGTCGGATTTTTATTATGAAAAATGTAATATGTTATTTTTTCAATTAAATCACTTTCCGCCCACAGCAGCGGGTCAGAACGCCAACTTAACTTGGATGGATTATAAGTTCATTTATGAACCTAGAAAAGGGTGTCTTGGATTTTCAATAGGACGCCCACTTCGCGAGATATGAGGGAAATTAACTCATTTCTCTGGAAAGACCACCCCCACCTGGCTTTGACATTAAATATCTGCCACAATAATGCAAATAAAATAAATCCAAGACACCCTTTTCTAGGTACATGTATGAACTTGTAATCCATCCAATTAAATTGGCGTTCTGTCCCGCTGCTGCGGGCTGAAAGTGATTTAATTGGAAAAATAACATTTTACATTTTTCTCAATAAACCTCTGACATCTAAGAATAGATAAATCAAAATAGCACTGAGATGTAGTTAGAAAGCTCTTCTTTTAGAAAATATATAGTTTACTGGGTGTTACAATCCCCTACAAGCTATAAATGACGAAAATGCTAGCTAATGTCCTAAGTGCTGGACCCACCTTAAGAAACCGTTAATTTTCCTGATAAGAATTTACTTGACGAAAAACAAAATTCCAAATTCCTGTTTGATTTCAGTATTTGGTATTGTATTTAGTACAAATCCTCACTGATGAACGGTGGCCTCGTGGGAACGATACCTGGCTCCCAAGTAGTAGTTTGCAGGGCTGAATCTCTGCTGGATCCCCTAGAGCAGGGTTCGACTTTCCCAGGGGCCCAGGGGCATATGCCCCTAGATTTTGCTGAGGGCCCCTAGATTTTTCAGACTGGGGGCCCGAAATAGTATACATTAGAATACAGAAATCCTGTTTTTGACCACTAAATCTATCAAAATACCTTTTCCGGCCCTAGCCTGAAATCTAAGCGTCAGACCCTGTTAAGAGGGTTGGCCTGGTCCATATATGAACGTGTGGCGCTGTGGATGGCTGTCTATGGTTCTTCTGCAACTAAACGACCCCTTGGAACCATGCATGTAGAGAAGGGAGTTTCTTCCAGTTCTGGATTTCTATCTCGTTGCCATATGACCTTAGCTGTTGAAAGCAGGGTTCGACTTTCCCAGGGGCCCAGGGGCATATGCCCCTAGATTTTGCTGAGGGCCCCTAGATTTTTCAGACTGGGGGCCCGAAATAGTATACATTAGAATACAGAAATCCTGTTATTGACCACTAAATCTATCAAAATACCTTTTCGGGCCCTAGCCTGAAATCTCAGCGTCAGACCCTGGAGGGTTGGCCTGGTCCATATATAAATGTGCGGCGCTGTGGATGGCTGTCTATGGTTCTTCTGCAACTAAACGACCCCTTGGAACCATGCATGTAGAGAAGGGAGTTTCTTCCAGTTCTGGATTTCTATCGCGTTGCCATATGACCTTAGCTGTTGAAAGCTATGTAAAAACCCATTGATTCCTTCCTTCACTAATGAGTGTAATATTCTCTTTCTAGGATGTACTGGGCTGACTATTTTAATAAGATGGGCGTAAGGGTGGCATTCTGGTCAGCAGTCGCGGAGAATGAAAGACAAAAACAGGTGAGCATGTCGGGATTGGCATCCTTAAAATTTTCACGATACGCTACACTCACAAATTATTTAAAAAATCATAAGTCCAAGCTTGTTTTGTAATATTCTTTATTACTTACGAATCACCAATTCAGCTGTGATTCTCCAACGTCTCACCTGCTGGTCTTAGAAATATTTAGCAGGTGGTTCAGTAAGTGTATAAGTTTATTGATCGATCCTTGGAAGTAATCCTGTAAGATCCTTGGAAATTTGCTTGTCGCACACTGTCGCATTAAGTTCGCTCTAAAAAGTGTATTGATGCGACAGCTTAGATAGTTTGCTTATTTAATTAATTGTCTAATTAATTGTTTCTCTTTGCAGTTGAAATTAGAAGAGGAAGCAGAATTAAACCAAGATGCCATTGATGATGATGATGACGATGATGATGAAGACGATGATGAAGACGATGATGATGATGAAGAAGAGGAAATGGATGCACAAGATGAAAGTGAAAAAACAGACAATCCTAAAGACAATTCACCCTCAAATATGGATACCGCACGCCTGAGTCCACAGGAAAACAACACAGACTCTGCTCTGAGCAGCGGAGACTCCAATAGGACAATGGCAACAGAGTCATGCGACTCTCAGGACTTAATAGCAACAGCTGAGTCAGCTGGTGACTCAGTGAACCAAGAGTCAGGGGACGGAGAGTCACAGAACTTGGATTGTGTCTCAGCTGGTAGCGGGGAAATCAGGAATAGTGAGAGGTTGTTGAACGGAGATGAACTGGTGGAGCTTATGAAGACTCTGCATTCTGGCAACAAAGTTACAGAGGGAATCACGACTGTTGGCTTGGTAAGCTGAGAGAGAGAGAGAGAGAGAGAGAGAGAGAGAGAGAGAGAGAGAGAGAGAGAGAGAGAGAGAGAGAGAGAGAGAGAGAGAGAGAGA
>OZ012697.1:1716842-1774342 GCA_963942565.1 Maea johnstoni
TGTAGCTATTGATAGAGAATATGGCTGGTACCGATAAGTAACAGTTAAGTACCAAACACTCTGGCTCTCCGATCTCCTGATTGAGGTTGAGGTGGAATTGTCATCAGAACACAGCTTGAATAAGGCTGAGGCCCAGGAGGGCATGGTCTGGCCAGGCTGATCCAGGAAGCAGTGTCTTAGCCAGCAGGGCGTCTGGGTGTCATTTGGACACCCAAACCCTCAGAAATCCCACACAAGGACACCCAATTAAGTGTCTGACACTTCGATATTAGAAAAAGGGCCCGAAAAGGTCTTTCGATAAAAATTAGTAGTCGAAAACTGGATATCTGGTTACTTTACATACTATTCTGGGCCCCTAGTCAGAAAAATCTAGGGCCCATAGCAAAATCTAGGGGTATATGCCCCTGAGCAAGTCGAACCCTGCGGCAATTGTTTGTGATGAATTTCTAGAAATGCAAATTTTAAGCAAATGATTTTGAAATTTTCAGTTCAATGTGGATGCTAGGTATTATTCTACTTCTTAACGAGAAAGTGCATCCTTATGATTGTAAACAGAAAATATTATGGTTTGCCCAAAATTTTTATGATATCCCATTTTGGCCTCCCACTTTCAAGATCCTGTCAAAGACTATGCCAGGGAGTTTGAAATGAGGGGCTGTATTATCAGACGGCTCTACATGACTGGTAATAATGTTCTGTATACCTTGTTAATTGTGTGCATATGATGAAATAATGCACAGGTATTTGTCCTTGATGGGCAATGTAATTTTTGCGTTAAAGTGTTGAATGACAAGCTATCATTTCAGTGTGTTGTACAATATTATTGTAGGTTTTGGATGTTCCAATAATGATGCGCAGCAGTTTGATAAATGCAGACTGCAGGTGTCCACAAAGCATGCATTAATTAACCCTTCTGCTGCTGGTGGCTAATTTGGCAAATACAAATTGATGCAAAACACCTGAAAAATGACTGAAAATCTGGCATATGGGTACTCATCTGAAAGTACTCAGTGAGAGCTATCGAATGAATTAGCCACCAGCAGCATAAGGGTTAAACTGCTGTAACAATAACACAGTATACAGTACTTAAAATGAAATGATGGTAAATCTCTGCAACTTCCAAAAGGACGCTAATTGGGATCAGCATGATGCCAACCCAGGGGCGGATCCAGGATTTGAGAAGGGGGACTTCAATTTGGTTCTGAAAAGTGACACTGGTGGCGCCACTAACAATGATTTCTGAAAACACCACCAGGGGTCAATAAAAAGTAACATTTAAGTTGAATATGAGGAAACTTAGAATACTCAAACTTCCTGTTTCCAGTGGAAATATTGATATCTAGTTCAGCAAAAAAAAAACAGTCGAACCCCCCCTGGATCCGCAACTGCAACCACCAGCCTAAGAAATACCAAGTCAAGCGCAGATCCTGGATTTAGATCCTAGCAGAGGACCTAACTTGTGTGGTGCTGCACACAGTACATGAGGGTTGTACTGTACCTGGACACATTGTATACTTGTCTAGGTGAAAGGCTTATTTGGGCTAGGTAGAGCCCTAGGATATGTTTCCTTGTCAGACACTAGTGAAAGGGGCTAGGGTAACTTGAGAATTGATGGCTATGTGTGTGTATATATATATATATATATATATATATATATATATATATATATATATATATATATATATATATATATATATATATATATATATATATATATATATTTATATATTTATATATATATATATATATATATATATATATTCACTAAAGTAAACATGAATGATCATTAGTCGGATATTCATTTGTAGTTATTCAATTTTCAAAAATGACCTGGGTATATGACAGATCTGTAGCTTAACCCATTTATTCCTATTGCACCCCATGGTGACCTCAGTATTTTGGTATTTTTTTCTTTCTCGAGAAATTCTCTCCTAAAAGATTAGGAAAAAAAACTCATAATTCAACCTTCCATTCTACTTCATACATTATTTATACAGTTTTATCCTCAATTTATTTTCAAAGGCAGCATTTTGCAAATATGCTGTAGAAATGAATGGGTTTGGATTACAGTTCTTAAAGAGAATTCATTATATATTTCATTCTGAACTCCAAAGTTATTGTTCAAAGTATTATAGATGCAGAAGAAAACTTTTTGATGAACCCTTAAGCATCAATGGGTTAATAATGGTGGAAAATAACTGTAGTACACAGGGTAAACTTCCTTAACTACCTGTACTACTGGGCTATCAGGGCAATCCTTCTCTTTTTGAATTCTTTCTCTTAATTTCTGGTTTTGTCTTTTATCTTTTTGGTATAAGCAAGCATTGTCCCTTTGGAGATATTTCAGTCCAGTTTCAACAACCGCGCTGTGAAATCTTGTATCAAATCAGTTTTATCGGGAATATTCGCTTTATAAAAAAGTTCTAGTGCCTCCATTCCTCACACTGAAGTAAATATTTTGTGTGTTTCTGATAACAAGGCAAGTTACATTCAAATATACTAACTCTAAATTAAGATGCTGCCAAGAGCCTTGCTATTGTTAAATAGGGTATAGTATTTGTCTGGGCACAGTTATATTAAAATTGTGACATTTTCCATGCAACACTTCTTGATGGAGGCAAATATTGGTTCTCTTGGGTACATATCTCCTCACAGTTTTAACTTTTCATTTGGTAATTATGGATCTATTCACAACTATATATATATGATTTAACAGCATCTTTTCTATGAGTCAAATGAAATGGAAAGTCGGTGTGTATAAAAAGGGAATTAAATGTATATCATACTGAGATTGTGTTGTCTTTCTTATTTCCATTGGAAATGCTGAAATGCAAGCATTTAAGATAATAGTTATTTGTTATTATTTAGTTAGCTACACAGAGCAGACTTGAAGCATTATTGGAGGAGCTAGTATACACTTTGAATACTCTTACTGGGGATTTTGTAATATGGTTAGTATGAAGTCCAACAAAAACGTTTTCCAGGTGGTTAATTACACCTTACAATATGGATTACAAATAATAGTGCAGGTGAACTTGGATATGACGTATGACGGATTTTTGCATATGACGGACGATATGCTTGGTCCCAGTCCGATGCATATCAAGTATTCGTCATATGTATACGACGGATATTGCATATGACGGACCAATTTTTCTGGTCCCATTGAGTCCATCATATCCAAGTTCACCTGTATGATTGAATGTTTGGATTTTAGTATAGTATGATTATAGTACAATATATTTGGATTGATTGAGCCAACAAGTGCTATTAATTTAAGCACAAGCTCCAAGTATGAAGGAGAATCAGTTTTACTAAGGGAAATTCAACTGCCTTTAAGATTGTTGTATACCATGTAACAAAATTTTATGTCAGGCATTCTCTGTGGATTGGCATGAGAATAGGGACTCTTATGGCCCAGTTGCATAAATCCAGTAATGTTTCCTCAACCCCAATTCTGCTGGTGGCTAATTTGGCCAATACAAAAGGATGCAAAAAAACTTTGAAACGACTGAAACCCTGGGTATGGGTACTCGTCTGAGAGTAGTCAGCGAGCGCTATCCAATGAATACCAACATGACAGGGTTTAGATGATTTTCAAAAATCTTTGGGTCCTTGTGCTTTGGACAAAAGTAGCCTCAGCATATGAAGGGTTATGAGCCAATGTTCCCCTTAATCTTATTCCTAATTTAACCTTGATCATGAATAGAAAATCTGCACACAATATAAGGCTTTCACATATACAGGTGAACTTGGATATGACGGACCATAGACCCGGTTTGTGTCTCTATCCAGGCCAGCTGTTCTTGATACTGACGTCTATATGGCCTTCAGAGACATGGTACCACTGCATTGTAAAAACCTGGCATCCACTACGGTGAATTCACCGTAGTGGATTTCTCGCGTGCTAAGGCGAGTGTCACGGCCAGACTTATACCAATGAATTAAGTACATCTTTGACTAGAGTATTTGCCCTAAGTCGGCAGGTGACAATGGTTGGAATGTTTTATAATCTTAGAAAGAAGTTCTGAAGCGGCAATTTCCGCCATTTTAAAATTCCGATGTATGCTTAGGCCTGACTAATCGAGCACCTGCCAAGACATTAGGAGCGTCTGTTATATGCGAACAGACGCTCCTAATGTCTTGGCAGGTGCTCGATTAGTCAGGCCTAAGCATACATCGGAATTTTAAAATGGCGGAAATTGCCGCTTCAGAACTTCTTTCTAAGATTATAAAACATTCCAACCATTGTCACCTGCCGACTTATGGCAAATACTTTAGTCAAAGATGTACTTAATTCATTGGTATAAGTCTGGCCGTGACACTCGCCTTAGCACGCGAGAAATCCACTACGGTGAATTCACCGTAGTGGATGCCAGGTTTTTACAATGCAGTGGTACCGTGTCTCTGAAGGCCATATAGACGTCAGTATCAAGAACAGCTGGCCTGGATAGAGACACAAACCGGGTCTAGACGGACCACTGTACGACGGATCTTTGCATATGACGGACAATATGCTTGGTCCCAGTCCGATGCATATCAAGTATTCGTCATATGCATACGACGGATTTTCCTGGTCCCATTGAGTCTGTCATATCCAAGTTCACCTGTAGTACCCTTTAAGGTAACCTTTAATACAGAAAAAACCTAAACATACTAAGGAAACCCTTAATTTTTGCTCCTTGGATAAAGGAGGTTAAAAAGTTAAGGGTGCTCCTACCACCCTTAGGTTTAAAAGCTAATTTTAAAGATTTCCCTCCTATTCAAGGGATTTCTTAGTGGAAATGTTGTCTTTAGGGACACCAAAAGTGTACCTTAAGTGAAAGACTCATACCCTCCTTGTAGCCACAGACATTTTCACAAACTTTTAATTGGAAGCTCTGTGTTTGAAAGGAATTAAGTGTATTTTTTTCAATTTAATTATTTTTGTAATCCATGCATGAGGACAATTTTGACTATTTTGATGTTCCTCCTATCATATAGATGGCGCTAGTTCCAGACGCCCTCTATCGGCAGAAGAAGAAGGCGGTGCATTATGGTTCCTTGTGTCTATGATTGAAAATCAGAAGCACTACCGGTACTCTTGTTTTAGAAAGAGATATTTATTAAAGTTCAATGATTTATGATAATGCCAAATTATAGCATTAAATTGAAAGGTTCTCATGATTTATTAGCCCGATTAATTCTTCACACACCCCTTCTCACAACGATGACAGCGAAAGAGATACAGAGTACCAGTAACTTGGGTAAAACTGTAATGGCGGGTATTTGAAAAAAGGAAGTAAATAATCATGTTCATATGGAGCGAAATCTCACATTTAATGGAAGTCCTATTTGAGTCCTATTTTGTCAAAAGTGTATTCCGTTAGCGTGGTTCATTTTAAGTTGTTATAGTTGTCATATACGTCTCTAAAGAGTAATTACAAGGTCTGAATTGTCGGTACATTTTGGTCCCATAACTGGAGTTCTGCACGTTCTTGTTTGTTGACAACAACCAACTTTTCCAAGGTTGTTTGTTGTCATGAATTTAAAGACGCGAGTGATTGTTGACAACAAATGCGAGGCACATACGCGATATTTTTAATACTTACTTTCCAAAGAATTCGTGTATGATATTGAGCTAGCATGTAGAAAATTGGAATATTGGTAAGAAGGTCGATTAAAATGACAGGCCGCGTGTCTACAACTTTTCGCCGTTGTTTTGTTTGGTTGATTTTGATATTTTCGCTGTGCAATGGCGTTAAAACGGATCATGTCGATGGCGAAAACGGACCGAATGCCAGCAGCAGTGAACATCCGAACAACCCACGTGATTGTAAGTATTGCACTGTGACTGTATCGTGCTTTCACTTTCCTTGGCTTGGGCGTGTCAATTTGAATTTAACATGTATGAACAAAGGTCAAAGAAATGACGAATAAACCATTAGAGAGAATGTATACACATAAATTAATTATCATTTCGCTCGAAACATAACCCACGAAGTCAGTTTAAGATGACCAATCACTCATTGCATATATAGTAGCACTGCGACTTTATGCATTGATTTTTATACAAATTTGATGATGATCAGAATTCGCCCTAGGGGACTTATCATTTATGAAAAAATTAGCATTCTATACCACATCATAAGAAGTTTGTATGTATTCCTATAAGAATTTCAACCCATATATCAAGCAGCAGTATTGTTTTGAAGTGTTTGTCAATTTTTCATTGCCTGAAACTATTGAAGCATGATTGATTTTTAAAAGAAATGTTGGTTTTAGAGAACAGAACATCTAAATACTTTTTTTTTCTTGTATATATTTCATCAGTTTTAATGCCATTTGAAATAGTGTAGATTGTATTGTATTGTATATTTATTTGCCATAAAATGCATTTATGAAAGTACAGTACAAATATTCTTCTTTTACTTTAACAAAAACGTAGACAAAAGTGAGATAATTGATAAAATTAATATTTTGGGATCTTTGTAAATAGAAAAATCTTGTAAATCCACATTTCTGCAGTGGCATGTGCAATCAAGTCTCACACAATCAAATATTTTCTTAATTCCACTGTGTGATACTCTTTTAACCAGTTTTTTGGCTGCATCCTGTGCTGGTACCTGACTTATTGCAACTTTGAAACAACATATATTATACCGATGTTGCCTTCAGGGATGCTTTATCACAAATTGTATTTGTCCTCCAGGTCTAAGGTTATAACTCTTTGTTATCCTTTGTTGATAACATCAAAAGAATACAGTGTATTGTGTTAAATTGAGTTATATCATCATCCAGGTATGCAGAGCCAAAGGAGGGCTTCATACTTTTTAAGCACTGATATTCTAAGTTTACATCTATAGTCTGTCTGACTCGAGTTTGGCAATCACTTTTGCCACTTTTTTGTGACAAAACGTTCGAGTTTTCCATCCAAACTTGGCAAACATATTAGGAGCACTACTACGTGTATGAATAAACATATTTTTTGTCTCAACTCCGCAAAATGTTGATTTTGCTCATTAGGTCCCATTGTAAAATATGTCCATTGCCAACAATACGATCTCGCGTGTTTGTATTGTTCGCAACAGACAAACACGCGAGATCGTAGTATCGGCAATGTGCACATTTTACAATAGGAACTAATGAGCAAAATCAACATTTTGAGGAGCTGAGACAAAAAGAATGTTTGTACATACACGTAGTAGTGCTCCAAAGAGGTTTGCCAAGTTTGGATGGCAAACTCGAACGTTTTGTCCCAAAAAAGTGGCAAAAGTGATTGCCAAACTTGAGTCAGACAGACTATAGCCCCTCAGGGCTTCTCACAGATACAATTTACTAGCCCTAACTTTCAATAACTATAGTCTGTCTGACTCAAGTTTGGCAATCACTTTTGCCACTTTTTTGTGACAAAACGTTCGAGTTTGCCATCCAAACTTGGCAAACCTCTTTGGAGCACTACTACATGTATGTACAAACATACTTTTTGTCTCAGCTCCGCAAAATGTTGGTTTGCTCATTAGTTCCTATTGTAAAATGTGCACATTTCTGACACTACAATCTCGCGTGTTTGTCTGTTGCGAACAATACAAACACGCGAGATCGTATTGTTGGCAATGGACACATTTTACAATGGGACCTAATGAGCAAAATCAACATTTTGCGGAGTTGAGACAAAACATATATGTTTACACATATACGTAGTAGTGCTCCTAACATGTTTGCCAAGTTTGGATGGAAAACTCGAACGTTTTGTCACAAAAAAGTGGCAAAAGTGATTGCCAAACTCGAGTCAGACAGACTATAGTTGGGGCTCCGGGGCTACCCTTATTGTCGAACCCTTTATCCTATTGCCAGTCTCTTTTGTACAGAGACATTTCAAACTAAAGTAATGAATAAATTAAACCTGTAATCTGTAGACCTGCAATTTCAACTTATTTTCACAAGTTTCTAGATCATACTCTCTCAATATTTTTTTCAGGTGTTACAGAGGACTGCCTGCTGCAAAATCAGGGCACCTCCATTGAGTTACAGGTACCTCCTCAGCCACTCATGAAAAAGGAGAAACAGGGCCTAACACATATTACTGTGTCTAAAACCACAGTAGAGATCAACTCGTCCATGCCACTGGATAACACTCACAAAAATGACTACCTGAAATTGCTGAAGAAGATGCTGGAGGAATATGAAAAACTGCATAAAGAGGAGAGCAAAAAGTCATTCAAAGTGATGATTCGACCAACAGAAGTAAGAACCAAGAAGGGTGGGACACCTGAAGAACACTCTTCTAACCAACATCCAAAAACTGAAGAGATTACACACCCAAAACACCACGGTCAGCTTATCTCTGACTCAAAGGGTAAGGCTCTCCCTCTACATCATGACAAATGTGACCATGAATCTGTGAATGGCAGTTTGCACTACAATGGACATCCTATAAGTAAACCAAATAACAGTCATGATAAGGAATCAAAAGAAACTCTAAAGAAACATGGGCACCACAGTAAGATTGCAAAAGGGATGAAACATGTAAAGTCTCATGGTTCACATGGTAAACATGGAAGGGAATCAAAAAGAGTGAAACATCCCAGATATCACAAGAACCATGGCATGCCTTTAAAGAAAAACAGACACCTTGCTGAAGAATCCATGTACAAGGTCCATTCAGACCATCACAGATATCATGGCAGGCTATCACACAAAAACAAAACACCATATGACAATTGGCACCTTGTTCAAGAGCTCATGGATAAAGTGCATTCAAAACATCACAGGCACCATGGTAGGCCTTCACATGAGAGCAGACAATTTTATCATCACAGGCATCATGCTGATGATTCCAAGGGTAAGGTCCACTCAAAACATCACATGTCTTATCATCGTGGTGAAGATTCCAAGGGTAAGGTCCACCCAAAACATCACATGCATCATGGCAGGCCTCCATATAAGGACATGCCATCTTATCATCATGCTGAATATTCCAAGGATAAGGTCCATGCAAAACATCACATGCATCATGGCAGGCCTACACATAAGGACGTGCCACCTTATCATCATGGGCACCTTGCTGACAATTTAGTCCATTTGAACCATCAACAGCGTCATGGTGAAAAATCTGAGATGGTACATCCTCAACATCACGGCCAACTCAAGTCCTCCCACAAACACCATGCACACTATGATATTCACAAGAAGAAGCACCATGATAAAGGGATTGTGATTGACATAGAAGGCCCTGATGGATCGTCTCGCATAAAATTAAGGATAAGCAACAAACTGAAAACCAAAGCAAAGGAAAAGCCCCACTCTGTCAAAGACATGAATGGCATTAAATCAGCAGTAAAAGACCGCAATGGGCATAGGAATGTAGCTGAAAAAATGGATTGGTTGTACGCACCTTTCAGCCCAGGTTACGATCATTCTAAGTCAAAGAAAGCCCATGTGACTAAAGATGCTTTCCATGCAAGTAGAGGACATAAAAACAACCCACGTTTTGGTCACAGACATGCTGGGGCTAAGCCAAGGAAATCCCATATAGCTAACGATGTGCATCATAAACCATTTTATGGACATCATCTTGAGTATCACAGAGATTTCCATGCAAATAGAAGATATAAAGCATTTGGACATGTTGACCATGCACATCACGGACCTGGATATCATCAGACGAAGTTATGGAAACACCACTTAGATAAACATTTGAAACATAAATCAATTGATAGACATCATCATAAGGATAACCATGTAAACAGAGGATATGAACATTTTGGACCTTATGGTCCTGAATACGGTCAACCAGAGTCATGGGAAACCTTCATGATGAAGGATTTGCAACATAAATCAAGTACACATCACCCAGAGGATCACAGAGATTTCTATGCAAATGGAGGATATAAAAGACATGAACATGAAAATGGATATTTTGGAACAAGACGTGGTCATGATAAGTTAAGGGAACACCACATTACCAATCCTCATTACGAGAATAATAGAGATTTCCATGCTGACAGAGGATATGATAATTCTGGAAAGAAAGAAACAAATTCCAAGCAGAAAAAAGGCCAGGCATTTGTGGAAGCACATGGTGATGCAAAGTCTGACGCGAGTATGGATGAAAAACATGGTATGTCCAATCAGAAATCGATGTCTTCGGTGAATGGGGCAGGTGAAGGACGCAGCATGATGGTAGGGAAGCACGGCGTGAAGACGGAGACTCGGGTCCAGGGGATAGGGAAAGGCAAGGCTAAAGCCGATTCCCAGCTCGTCGAGGATGCCGGAGAGGTGCACAGTCATGTGATTGCCGAGGTGCACGGTGGCGACGATCGGGCCAGCGCCAGTCTCGGAGATGCATCCATCACATCCGCACCTCTACCTGTGGTGCCCCCTAGTACTAGCGAACACTTGTTGAGCAAACAGCCAGGCAGCGGGGCAGGTCTTGGACCTTTTAGGGATTCAGTGACGATGTCACCACCTGTCCCCGGGACACAGAGTGGACAACAGTACCCCACCAAGGAGCCAGATACGGGGAAGACAAACACATTAGGAAATACAGCCAAAGATATTCAACCTGTGGCGCCACCTAGTTCTCCAGCGAGCACTACGGCAACTGTTGAAGATTCCAAATTGAAAAACTCACTGCTTACAGATCAGAAGATTTTGAATCATATCATTGCCAGTCTCAATCACCATCATGAGACTCATTCGGACTTGCCGCTGCTTCGAAAAGACGCTGCAGTTACTTCAGGGACTGCCACGCCTGTTACCCAATCAACTGCCAATCCTAACCCAGTGACCCAGCCAACTGTCACTCCTAACCCTGGTGGCGCTATTGGATCCCAAGGCTCCCATCAGTCTGATCACCTACAACAACTGAGCCAGGTAGCAGCGGGAATGGGAGCGCATGAGGCCAAAGCAGTGGTCAACAAAACGCAAGGTCAGGCCCTGGCAGCATCATCTAATTTAGACGGCCATGTTGGGTCGTTCTCGGACAGCGCCAAAGGTCAAGTGAGTGCAGTGTCGACAGGTGACCAGGGTAAGACCATTGTAGATGTGGACCAAGGAAAGGGCCAAGCAGCTGCCCAGTCTATGGGCACGGGAGGCGAGACCAGAGCGCAAGCGGACGGAGGCACCGGTCAAGCGAGTGGTTCGGTAAACGGCTTGCAGTCCAAATACATAGTGAAGGCAGCAGGGAGAACGGGTCAAGCCAGTGCAGATCTTTTGAGTCCCAAGGGAAAGGCGACATCCGAGACCGATAGCATCAACGGTCGTGCCAAGGCGAAATCAAGTGATCTAGTAGGAATTCACAATGGCGGCAGAGTTGATGACGGGTCCTTTCATCCTACATATACTAACGATAGAGACATAGGCAACGCTAACAGCAACAGTAACTCCTTCCAAGGTCAAGATGGTCTGATCAACCAACTTAAGCCATACTATAGAGCTGGTGACCAGCATGCTATATATAGACATCAAGAAGATAAAAACCATTTGAATACATTTACCAAAGATGATGGAAGTCAATTTTACAAACCCCAGAATTCAGACATCAATGTGGACAACAGCAGAGGTCCCGCACATGCCCATTCTGTTGGTAGAAAAGGTGTGATAGACGATAGTCTTACAGGAAATGGAAGAGCATCTTTTGATGCTTTCAGCGGAATGCATGACAGCATACCTGATGGTTTATCGCTTCAGCCAGCAGACTTCAAGGAGAGGGAGTTCATGCAAGAGTACGAGAACTTCTTGGACTTTTTGCAAAAGAGGAACATTGAAATCAACCCTGTGGAAATCCAGAGAGTTCTTCGACAGCACCTCGCTCGACTGAAGAGAGAACAGTGCAGGGATTGTGGTCGTGAACATCAGGCTCACCAGGAGCATGTGTCCCTGCAAAATGGGAACAGACCTCTGAGTATCAGGGCCGGTCAGAAAGAGGAACAAGGCAACGTGATTGAACATAGACTGGGAGATATCCGGGTGAAGGTTAAGGTACTGGACCGACACACAAGAAACACACCATCAAGTATGGATGCACATGATGACAAATCATCAAGTTCACTGACCCAAGGGCTTGACACACAATTGCAGGAGAAGATAAAAGAAATTTTAAGTGGTGACAGAAAAATCAATGGAGAGAAAGTTGAGAGAAAAGGAGGAGAGATGATTCAAGGAGAAAAAGGAGTCACGCATGATTTTCATTCTTCTACAAAGCATGACCTTAAAGAGGCAACCTTGCATATTGACATCAAGGCCCGTCTCAGTGAAAAAAATGCGGGGCACAAGAAAAAGGAAAAAGAAACTCCTTTGAAGGAGGATACTAAAACTGAAGAAATTGACAATGTGTTAAAGGATATTTCCATTGCCAATTATGTAAGTGGCAAACAAGATAGCAAAAGCCACAAGGTAGATAATCTAGGAACAAATATGGATACCAAAACAGAAATTAGAAAGTCCAAGCCTGAAAGCAAATTTGATTTCCATCAACAGTCAGTGCAACAAAAGGTGAAAGAAAAAGAAACTTCAAAGAAATCTGAGGAGCGGTTTGTCTATATTGATCAGAAAAACAGGGAATTGGCTCATTTAGATAACTTTATAAAATCTTCACACTATCATGACCATGAGAAAAAGGTTCCCACCACCGAAATTGACATAGAATTTTCCAAAAAGAAGCATGGGGGAATTGACAAAAAGAGAAACAAGCCTGAAGATGACTATGGTTCGAAAATTGCAAGAATCAAACTAAAAGGTCCAGATAAAAATGTGGTTATGAAGCATCAACAAGGGAAACCCACCAACACGGAGATTGAAATAGAATTTCCTTCAAGTAAACATTCCTCAAATAGCCAGAAAAAAGAGGGGGTAGTTACAGATATGGCAAGGATCAAAGTGAAAGATACAGGAACAGATGAAAAGGGGACTGAAAATCACATGCATGGCAAAAAACTTACCAGGACAGAGATTGAAATAGAGTTTCCGAAAGGAAAACTCGTTGGGAAAGAACATCAAGATACTTCAGAAAAACAAGAGAACCGTTTTGTCTCAGAGGATCTAAATTGGAAGCGGCCTTACAAGAGTCATGCACAAACACAGAGGAAAAATGTTCACAGCCTAGATCATCACGAAATGAAGCATTGGAAAAAAGTCCACAGAACAGATAACGAAAGGGAGCCATCTCATGGAGTGATTCATGGAAAGGAGGTTCACTTTTATAATCATGATGATGACATAAAAACCTACCATGAAATGATGCATGATAGAGAGATGGCAAGAACAGGTGATAGGATAGACCCTTTCCACAAATTGGAGCATGGGAGAATGATCCATAAAGCTGATAATAGGATGAAATCACTTCATGGAATGAAGCATGGGGAACATACGCAAACAGGAACAAAAACCAAATCAAGAGACGAGAGATTCCATAACAAAGATCTTCTTAGGAACTGGCATGATACCCACATTGTGAGCCATCAGCTAGGAAGACGTGTAGATGCTCACCAGTTCCCAAAGACAGACATTAAATTTGGAGACCATCATAGAGAGAACCATCATTTGAGGAATGAAGGTAGAAAGTGGAAAGGAATATCAGGACACAATCTCAATGGAGACCTATATGACGAGCATCTTCTCAGGAACAGGCATCTGTCAGTGATTCCTGGTCATCAAGCACAGCTGAAAAGGCTCCATGGTACTAACTTTCACAACAACTACCACAAGATGATGATGCATGGAATAAAAGAAGATGAAGGAAAATCTAGGAAAGGTAGCCACCATCCCTTTCATCCCCTTTTGAATGGACATTTTACCCACAAACAGGGCATAAAGATCCCCAAGGCAGAAATTAAAATCAAATTTCATGGTAAGAAGTATAGAATGGAAAAGAACAAAGACATCCCTAAGAAAAGTTATGGAATGGGAAAGAAACATGGATCTCTAAAGAAATATGACCTTTACGAGGAAGGTTTTCTTGGGGTTCACCCCCCGAAAGGGGTTCCTTCTCATCAAATGCATGTCAATCAAAAGCCTCCTAGCACAGAAATTCATATAAAGGTTCACAATAAGAAACATGATATAGAACATTACAAAGGAAACTTAAAGAGGTATGACTTCCATGGAACTCATGAGGAGCAAAAGCCTCCAAGCACAGCTATTCATATGAAATTCCATGGTAAGGAACATGGAAGGGAAAGAAAGCCTAGTACAGACATTCACGTGAAATTCCATGGTAAGGAACATGGAATGGAAAGAAAGCCTCCTAGTACAGATATTCATGTGAAATTCCATGGTAAGGACCATGGTATGGAAAGAAAGCCTAGTACAGATATAAATGTGAAATTCCATGGTAAGGAACATGGAATGGAAAGAAAGCCTAGTACAGACATTCACGTGAAATTCCATGGTAAGGAACATGAAATGGAAAGAAAGCCTCCTAATACAGATATTCATGTGAAATTCCATGGTAAGGAACATGGTATGGAAAGAAAGCCTAGTACAGATATAAATGTGAAATTCCATGGTAAGGAACTTGGAATGGAAAGAAAGCCTCCTAGTACAGATATAAATGTGAAATTCCATGGTAAGGAACATGGAATCGGGAGAAAGCCCAGTACAGACATTCACGTGAAATTCCATGGTAAGGAACATGAAATGGAAAGAAAGCCTCCTAATACAGATATAAATGTGAAGTTCCATGGTAAGGAACATGGAATGGAAAGAAAGCCATCTAATACAGATATAAATGTGAAGTTCCATGGTAAGGAAAATGGAATGGAAAGAAATAAAGTTATTCTAAATGAGAAGGACCTTTTAGAGGAGGGCTACTTCGGAAATGTGCATCCTTGGAAGGTCCCTCCACATCGAACACATGAGAATGAAGAGCTTCTACTGAACACAGAGATTCATGTGAAATTCCATGGTAAGGAACATGGAATGGAAAGAAATAAAGTTATCCCAGAGGAAAAGTACCTTTACAAAGAGGATCATCTTGGAGATGTACCTCATTGGATGATTCATCCACATCGGACTCATGAGCAAGAAGAACATCCTTACCGAGATCATCATGTGAAATTCCATAGCAAGAAACATGGAATGATCAACAAATATGGAAGAGATCATCATGTGAAATTCCATAGTAAGAAACATGGAATGATCAACAAATATGGAAGAGATCATCATGTGAAATTCCATAGCAAGAAACATGGAATGATCAACAAATATGGAAGAGATCATCATGTGAAATTCCATAGCAAGAAACATGGAATGATCAACAAATATGGAAGAGATCATCATGTGAAATTCCATAGCAAGAAACATGGAATGATCAACAAATATGGAAGAGATCATCATGTGAAATTCCATAGCAAGAAACATGGAATGATCAACAAATATGGAAGAGATCATCATGTGAAATTCCATAGCAAGAAACATGGAATGATCAACAAATATGGAAGAGATCATCATGTGAAATTCCATAGCAAGAAACATGGAATGATCAACAAATATGGAAGAGATCACTATGTGAAATTCCATAGCAAGAAACATGGAATGATCAACAAATATGGAAGAGATCATCATGTGAAATTCCATAGAAAGAAACATAGAATGATCAACAAATATGGAAGAGATCATCATGTGAAATTCCATAGCAAGAACCATGAAATGATCAACAAATATGGAAGAGATCACTATGTGAAATTCAATAGAAAGAAACATGGAATGATCAACAAATATGGAAGAGATCACTATGTGAAATTCCATAGAAAGAACTATGGAATGATCAACAAATATGGAAGAGATCACTATGTGAAATTCCATAGCAAGAAACATGGAATAGGAAAGCATGTGTTTGACGAAGCAGGTTATCTTGGGGATTTTCGTCCATGGAAGATACCTCCACATCAGACTCATGAGAATGAAGAACATCCTTACAGAGATCTTCATGAGAAATTCCACAGCAAGAAACATAGAATGATCATGGAACATGGAAGAGATCATGTGAAATTCCATGGCAAGAAACATGGCATGGGAAGGCATGAATTTGACGAAGATGGTTATCTTGGGGACTTCCGTCCATGGAAGATCCGTCTGCATGAAACCCATGAGGAAGAAGAACATCCTTACAGAGATCATCATGAGAAATTCCACAGCAAGAAACATGGAATGGGAAAGCATGAATATGATGAAGCAGGTCACCTTGGAGACTTGCGTCCATGGGAGGTTCCACTGCATCATGAGAAAGAGAGACGCAGATATCCTAGCACAGATATTCATAGAAAGTTTCATGGACGGCCAGAGGAGAACAGAATGAGGGGAAAAACTCATTATCAAGCTCATAAGGAGAAATTCCTGGAGGACTCCCGCCCCTTTTTGGGTCAACGTCCAGGTCCTGTAGGCGATGGTGGCCATTCAAAGGGTTTACACGAGAGTGAAGGCAAACTGATGGAACTAAAGCTCAAGAATATGGTTCAACAGATCATTACACATACACAGCGCCTGGAGAGGATCAAGGATGAGTCTATAGGTAAGTGCTGTAAATTCTATTTAATAATTTCAATTTTTATGGGTTCAGGGCGGCCCATGTTTTCTGAAAATACTATGATGTAAGATTTACTGCGAGGTCCATATTTTGTGAAACGGCATTAATCATTTTGCAAAAAATTTTAGTGTGTCAAATTCCTAGGGTGGTCTAAATTTCCAACAATTTACAATAGATCCTTTCATTTGGGTATGAGTTAGCCAGTGTCATAGCCAGAATTTTTGCAATGCCTCTCTGCAACCGCAATCACAAAATTTCTGCTCCTCCAGATTTAGTTACTTATTTCCCCAACTGCATTCTATAGCGTGTTGTGTCAGAAAGTCCCTGGTGCTCACTTGCTAGTCCGACAGGATTTTTAAACCTGCAAACTGCACAAATATGCAACAGGATTTCAAGGAGAGTTGTTGGTTATTTTCTGAATAACATTTTTTCCTTCAATAACTTTTCCAACTTTGCTTTTGCCAGCAAGATTTCATCAAAATTGTCAGGCCCCTTTTGGCAGCTTTGACCATTAATGGGTTAAGATGTGGAGACTTCTAATCCACTGACTGATTTGTTGCTCATTTTGGTTCTTCATTTTCAGATTCCGTTCCTGCTTGGTCACCGTGGAGTCCGTGGAGCATGTGCAGTGTCAGCTGCGGAGCTGAGGGGAAGCGATCGCGATGGCGTGCTTGCACCAATCCCCGAATAGAAACGCATTGTTCAGAACCAAACGTGGACTCTCAGGCTTGTCCTGCCCAGGAGGAATGCCCAGGTGAGGTGGGAGCTGTATCTAAAAAATAGTGCATTCTTTCTTAAACATGACTTTCTTTGTAATATTATGTACACAAAGAATCACAAAAAAACAAAGGCAGACACCAAAAATCTGAGCAACACAAAATATACTAAAAAAGATTTAAAAAAATGCAATTTTTAGACATTTAAAATCTCTAAGCTTATAATTTCCATTTTCCTTTCTTTTCTTTTTTCTTGTGCTAATAGATTTGCCGCAGTGGACTAGCTGGAACCAGTGGTCGGGCTGTTCGCAGTCGGTGTGTGGCAAAGGCTGGCAGCTGCGCAGTCGCACGTGCTACGTCTCAGCCATGGAGGAGCACTGTATCGGGAGCGGAGCGCAGGTCAAGATTTGCCAGGTGGCGCTGTGTGAGGTGCCGACAACGCCCCCTCCACGCTTGCCGGCCAAGGAACGGCCAATGCTTGTTAAAGGCAGCCATGGTAAATCCAGGACCTACATAGTGCCCCATAAACATCGCCACCTCTGGGATGAAGCTGAAAAGACAGGTAAGTCATAGGGCCAAAAATTCATATATATATATATATATATATATGTTCTGTTTGTGGTTAGCTGATGGAACAATGCTTAACCCCATCAACTATAAACTTTTTAAACTTAAGCATCATCAATGGACATTAGGACTAAACAAATTTTTTTATCATAGCCTCTGTTGATAACATGAAAAGAATAGTGTATTGTGGTAAATTGAGTTAAATTATCATCCAGGTATGCAGAGCCAAAGGTGGGCTTCATAATTTTTAAGCGCTGATATTCTAATTCTATCTAGCCCACAGGTAGAATTTACTAGCCCTGACTTTCAATAACTAGCCCGGGGCTACAGGGCTACCCTTAACGTCTAGCCCAGCAAATATGTCTGATTCATGCATATAATTTATTTTGATTGTTAGCTGGAAGGGCGTAAAAAACTAGGTACTTTTGAGTAAAAACTTGTTAGAGTTGGGTTACAGGAACCAAACAGCTTTTTTGCCTTACAGGCCGTAACATAAGTCATTGTGTGAACAATAATACTTTTAGTCACGCCTGTCTACTAAAGTGAATAAGATCAATAATATATTTGAAATTGACATTTTAAGAAATTACGCGAAAAGAAATTTGAATGTCCTGAGGGGTGAATTATTAGTGTTTGGGTGTCCAAAAGATGCCCTGCTGGTAAAGATTATGCTTATATATGTCTTCTTTTTGTAGTGGCCTCGTTGCCCCTAAAAAAGACTGTTGGTCATCCTGTGGGTCATCCCGTGGTGGGTGGTCAGTGGTCGGCCTGGTCCCCCTGGAGCTCCTGTTCTCACACCTGTGGCCTAGGCAAGGAGCAGCGCACAAGGCACTGTCCCAACAACAGCAGTGGCAATCCCAACATGCAATGCATGGGCAGCGAACAGCAACATCGACAGTGCATCGGAAAGACTTGCAGTCCGTATGGTGAGTGAGATAACGTTCTTTCTTCCATTACGGCTAAGAATTTAACTCATTGAGAAAAAAACATATTCATAACGGCCTTCCTAGTGGAAGTTGAGAATGACTTTTTAATTCATATATGGATTAAATGACCATATTTGGATTTCCCAACAATCCAGTTATCACGTTTCATGTCCACACTGATAAGCATTTGCCATTGCTGTTGCCTCATTTACATTTGTATGCCATGCCGAAATGATATTATTTCCACTTCACAAACTATCATGCAACTTTGGGAACTCACAGAGACTCTTTCCCGAGGGCTTAAAATTATTCACTGCATGTTATGTTATGTTATGTTCCTATAGCTCTTTCATCAGGGAATCCTATATCTTCTTAACATCTTTACTTCCCCCAGGTCACATAGCACCACCCTCCACTGCGCTAGAAGGCTCCATGTCCAAGCTGCGCTGCATGTACGACCTGAGAGACAAGCCCAAGGATATCTACTGGATCACACCATTAGGACAGAAAGTCTCCGCAAAAACCAAGGACCCAAGGTTAGCACCAACTTGGCACATGCACTTGATTACCAAAAGGAGACAAACCACTATGCTATGCTTGTATATTATATATATATATATATATATATATATATATATATATATATAGGGCTGCATACCGCTAAGGGTGAAGCGGTACGGTACCATAACCGGTACCAACGAAACGATACGGTATTTTAACGGTACTGCTATCGGTATCTAGAAGTCTTGAACTATGCTAAGTACGCACTTAGCCTAGTTCCCGACATACATAGACAACATATCAATATCTGCCAAGCATGCTGATAACATCACATGAAAAGTTGTAGTATATTATGTACTTACATACAGGTGCCGGCCGAACTTGTTTACTTTGAAGGCACGCTATATATAGCGAAGCGAGCACGACATCGCTGCTGCCATATGCACAGTGCTTATTGTGATTGCTACCCCCACCGCGTAGTGGCGCTGTAGAAGCAGTGCAGCGCCACTACGCGGTGGCGATAACAATCACAATGAACACCGTGCACATGGCAGCAGCGACACGGCACTCGCCTCGCTATATAGCGTGCCTTCAAAGTAAACAAGTTCGGCCGGCACCTGTATGTAAGTACATAATATACTATCAACATACCCAACAGAGATTGATATGCTATCTATGTATGTCAAGCACTAAGCCAAGTGCCTCCATTGGTTGTGTTGTTTTGCAAAATACCGATAAGCATACCGTTAAAATCTGAAACGGTATTTACCGGTATTTTGCGAAGCGGTATTCGGTACGGTGCTGGTCCCGGGTACCGGTGTACAGCCCTATATATATATATATATATATATGTGTATATATATATATATATATATATATATATATATATATATATATATATATATATATATATATATATATATTCACACACATACATACAATGGCGATAGCAAACTTATCCCTTGAGTAAGCTAGCCTCGGTAATGTAAGATTTAGCACAAGGTTGTGTTTCTTACTGTTGCTCACCATAAGTGAACTAATCATTTTTGAACAATTATTTTTTCCGTTAATGATTACTTAATTGATTGACTTCTCATTAACACTGTACTTCTTCCCATTCCATATTGGTGTTTGGTATATTGGTATTGCCTACAAATACTAGCCCATACTCGTATGCCACTCTCTCGGTTTTACCTGCAGGTTCTTTGTCTATGGAGATAAGTTAGAGGTCGTCCACTCAGAGATGACTGGTGGCGGCACCTACCACTGTGTCATTGTCAAGCGTGACGGCAGACTGGCAACTGGTGATGCTGAGCTGTGTAAGTTAACCCTTGTCTTGTAGAATTGTGAATGGAACCTACCCTGACGACTGCATTGTTTTTGGTCCCCGGAGACAAGATTTGACCATGGAGGGTTTTAGGGGCACAACTTGAAATTTGAGGAGTTACCTCCAACTTGCTATGTATCAAAATTAAGGTATAAGGGGGAGGTTCTTCAAAAGGAGCTGCTTTTGGTCATGTACAGGCATTGTGAGGAGTCCTATAGATGAACTCAGCCATGTGGTCATTAGCAGGTCAGCAAGTGCATCCGAGTGTTGCCCAGATATTTCTCGTTTCAGCAGGACCAGAGCTAAAGGAGCGTATTTTTCACAAAAACTTAAATCCAGGAGTAGAGCTAGTGTAACATTTTTGTATAAGGGTCCCGCTGGCCTCTAACATATTCAAATTTAGGGCCCTGGAATAATCCATATTCTATTTTACTTCAAAATATTACTGAAAATATTGTTGTATTTTATTTTGAAATATGAATAATATCAGAATGCAAAACTGGGGATGATAATTAGAGAAGATAAGTCTGGTGGTCACCAAGGTGCTCATGTTCAAGGTTAAGGAGCTCACAATTTTTAGAGGGGAAAGCCCCTAAAATAGTCTTATTGGCTAACCCTGAAATCTTATTTTTATTCAACAATTGCCATCGCCAACAACATATTCTTGATAGCAGCAAATAGATATTATCCAGGTTTATTTATCTGAATGAGGTATTTCCATTTTACTTCTTAAAATCTATTTTTATTAAATACAAATCTTTGTGGTGCTTAAAAAACTTTTTGCAAAACTCTTCGATAAATTCTATTAAACATGGTGGATCTGATGTTAAATTGCAGGCAGGGGATTAAAATACTTGTTATCAGATCTCTTACAAAAAAATCACAATTTTCTTGTGAATTGATCAGATCCAAACTAAGAACTCTTGTCATAACTTTTGTAAGTGAATGCTATATTCTGAAGTTCTTACAAAAAAATCACAATTTTCATATAAACTGTTCATCAGATCCAAACTGATTCTTGGCATACGTTTTGTAAGTGTATGTTATATTCTGAAGTTATCAATTACAGCAAAAACATATCACAATTTTCACCTGACATTTCTAGGGGAATTCTATTTTTTAGTACAATTGGATTAATTTGCATGCATGTCTTATTTCAGATGTTGTAACATGTGCTGATGCACCGTGTAACAACCATGGATCTTGCATGGAGGTGACAGATGCCACCTCGTTCCACTTCGTGTGTGTGTGTAAGCCGGGCTTCTCTGGCAAGCTGTGTGAGAAAGGTAGGCATGCAGTGCTCCAGGGAGGGACGGCGCCAAGTCTTTATGATGCAATAACTTTTATCATGTTCTTACCACGAAATATTACAACAAAGATCTATTCATGAATACCGAGTTTTGCAAGCGGTTGGTCACGGATTTCTCGGCAGTTGTGCATGGGCGGGTTGCACTGCCGCTGTTGATCTCTTAATTGTGCCTTTGACTTCTTTTTTTTTCTTTTTTTTTTGAATTTTTGACTTTTTTCAGCGATTATTTTTGAAAAGTGTGGTGTCGGGATTGCGTAACTGCCACGTCATTTACTTTGAAAGTGCGTAATAACAAGATGGTGGTGGTGCATCAAATATTGATTTGTAGTGCTTATTGCGTCAAACTGGTTCATAAAGGATTCTATTATTTTGAGTGGTTGAGCTTATGGTATGTTCACTCTTAATTTAGTATGGCTTGAAATCCAAACCTTTGCTGTGCTCGGTAGCTGGCTAGGTTTAACATAAATGCAGAGTGGCTTAGTGCAGAGAGGTCATGTAGCATCCCTCATGTCCAGCTCTTAAGTGTGTTTTTTCTTTAACATTTTGCATAAGGAAACGCACCTTAGTAGACCATGATTTGTTCCTTTAATTTGCCCTATATCAGAAGCCTTATAAATGGTCAATCTTTAACATTCCACTTAAATTTTATAATACAAAACTGGTAAAATCTCACTAAGAGATCTTATATTTGTTGGCTATTCTCCTTACCAGGTCATTATACCTCTCTTGTAATTAACAAACAAAGGGATGGCTAAAATAAATGTCATATTTATTATCATTTATTATCTACTTGAAAGATTTACCATATACTTTACTGCTTTTGAATATATTTTTCCCTTTTTCTAGCAAATCAATTGCATTTCTTATGCCATTTGGTTGTTATTTAACATTTTTGCCCTTTTTGTTTCTTCTACAGAGGTACATCAGAGATGGTATATATACCTGGCTATTATTGGGATTGTCATGGCCACCACTATTGTTCTAATCAGTACCATCCTAGTTATCTACTACTGCATCAAAGGAAGGTAAGAATCCTTTTTTCTAATAATTTTTTTCAGAGATTCAGAGGATTAACTTGAAAGCTGCAATTGGTTTGTTATATATCCAGGGGTGCATCCGGTGGGATATTATATCAATGTGTATCCTAAAACATAAGTAAACATTTTTGGCCTAAATGAATTGCAGTGCTTTTCCATTTTTGTAAAAAGAAAAAACAATACAGCATAAGCTATTGTTTTAATTGCTCTCAATCCATTTAGTTATTCACTTATTAAGTGGCCTTTCTCATTTGACGAGATGAGTGCTTTTATTGTATGCAATTTTGAAAAATATTGATTTTCACTGTATGTCATTGCATGTTCCTCTTTCTATTTACGATTGTAGATTAAATAACACGTTTTTATTGGCAGATTATGTATGTAGCATTTAAATTACCTCCCCTGTTTTACAGCTAAATGTTAATGTGATAGGGTCAAAAAAGTTGCATTCACACTCACACCAAGATCCAGAAAATCCTGCATGGTGAACAAGACCTACAAATGAGTGTTATTAAACTACCTTGGACAACAGATGAGGTCACTTAAGGGGTATACTAAGGGGGTAAAAGGGTTGATTTCTTTACCCCTCTTGTGCTGGCTGTGCCACTGCTTACATAATGATCAGCTCAAAGAACTGTTATGAAGGGGAAATTACTGGGTCCTTAATGGGTATGTTATGCCCCCCACTTGGATGCAGACACTTCACACCTCTGCATTCACACCACTTCACTATGCCGTCAAAAGGATATGCTGAGGGCTTTCCTCCATTCTCTGCAGCAGTCAGGTTAAAATTCCTGGATCATGACTGCAGGATTTTGGGTCTCAAATTGTCATAGCCCCCAGGGGTCAGGCTTCGGCTGGAAACTAAGGAAGTCCGCCGGGCTATAGCTTCCAAAATCTTCATAGCCCGGGTGAAAAACTTATAGCCCACGAAATAAAAAAAATAAAAATTAAATGTTTAGATTTTCTTTTATTATGTTTGTCTACAATATGTTTCAGAAAGTGAGTTCTCTCCCTATCTATCCAAACAAGGCGCATATCAGGAACTTAGCCAGGATTTAGGAACTGGGTGCCAAATATTGGCAAACGTTTAATTTTTGGACGTCCAAATGTTTAAGGGGGATTACAATCTACTCAAATTTCAACCATTAACGTGCAGATTTATCAAAATAAGGCATGATATCCTTATACATTGTCATTGGAATTACATGGAGATGAAAGAAGTAAATTAGCCTAGAGAAGAACTGGCAAGTCAGTCTATTTCATCAATCAAATGCACGTGGGTGCAACTGAGTTATAAATAGCTAGCCTGACACACCAGCCAACAAAGGCTATTATAGAAGTAGTACATAGTTCAACATAGCAAATTGGCCTAGAGAAGAACTGGCAAGTCAGTCTATTTCATCAATCAAATGCACGTGGAAGCTCGGGTGCCGGTGCCCCAACAACAGATCAAAGGTCAAGAAAGCTGGCTGTACATGTGCCAAGAATAGCTCACTGCCGACTTGTCAGCAGAGGGGTTATGTAACAGTGCATCGCCAGCCGGACTTTGTACAATAGATTCCCTGGAGACCGTAGGGTATTTGGGTAGACATTGTCTGCCGGGCGAGCCTGTAACTGGACCCCTGAGCCCCATGCAGCCATAGCTTGGCTAAATCTTGCAGTCCCACTTTAGTCCTTTCCCCAAACATTTTTGTTGTTGTGAGCTATCTTCTCACTGCTATATCTTATCTTGGAACTGTACTAAAGGACAGCTGATGTGTCAAATGGTGTTTTCAGCTGATTATATTTTTGATAATCCCCCCAGCATTATCTTACAAGTGTCTGTCTTCCTATAACCAGCACGGCAACAAGGCAAATATCAGTGTAGCCCACACAATTTTCTGTAGCCTCGGGCTATGGGGCTAGTGTTTAGCTGGACCCCTGATATTGCAGATACATTAACGCAATAAACTCCCAACTAATTTTCTTGCTTCTCCACAATATAATTGTTACGTGGAACAGACAAGTGTTTGACTTGCCAATAAGACCCCCTTACAATATAAGAGGCTGTTTATTGCTGCCGTAATAGCAAGCATATTTTGAATGGGCGGAAGGTCCATTCAGGAATCTAACTATCAGATCTTCAGATAGGGACTAGATAATCAGGAACTGTGTAAATGTGTGTTACCACTGATGGCAATCAACAATTTACAGTCAAAACCATCTTCAGTTTCTTCAATCAAATTACTCTGCCTCGATTTATTTTAAAAAAAAACTTATATCTTCTCATTTTTTAGCCACCCACTATTGTTTTGCCTTTTATATCGTGCTCCTGTATTTAACAGTTGCATAAACGCCATTGTTACCATATACTGTTGCATGTGGCCAAATAACATTTAACAGAAGAAGAACTTTTTCATTGATTGTTTTCGCGAGGCTAGAATTCATTAGTAAAAAGATCCTCTGAGGTAGTTCTTTATCTGGCAGATAAGTTAACCCTTGCAAGACCAAGTTGTAATGTTGCCCGCTAATCCCTGTTGAAAAATTGTGATTGGGATTTTTGGCCATATACTCCAGTACCAGTATGTTCATGTTTGACAAACTTATAAAAGTTTGGTCTACCATAGCCATGTGACATGTCAAAATGCACCTTGAATTGAGCACAACATTATAATAGTTATTAGCCTAAATTTTGAGCAGTCGAGCCACGCTCCTGTTTAAATAAATTTGATTATCTTGCACCTAGATATGAATGAATGGTTCTCTAGGTTATGTTATCACAAACGCATATATGCGTGTGTTACATTAGAGAATATGTCAAATTAGAATCAACAGAAAAGTTTAACAAAAACATAAGATATATATTTTGATAATAGAAGATTATTGCACTGTTGTTCTGGCAGTGTCAGGCTGACAAATGGTAGTCTAACACATTCAAAGGATTGTATAATGTTTTGCTTTGCAGATCTGATGCTAAGAAAGAGCTGGAGAGAAGCCAAACGGATCCTGGAATGGGTGGGGACTTGGATCTAGAGAAGAAAAGTAGGTACTCATTCATCATCATAAGTGACTGTCATAAGATTTTGTCGAAAAATTATTTACTGTATACTAGGACTGTCATTGATATGACAAGTATCAATCGATCGAAATAATTTTTCCAATAAATCGAAAAAAATATTATGTCAATTGTTATGTCAATTAATCGAAACACATTTTTTCAGCCTTTTACGCCATTTTTAGCCAACGCTAATAAGAATTTTGAAGAGAAACTCAAGTATTCAATCAAAAAGTGTTGAGAAAACCTTCATTGTCTTTGCATTGTGAGAATCTTAGGATCCTAGCCACAAAAATAGTGTGGAACATGTGAAAATATTCTATTAGTGCAGTTCTTCAAAATCGAATCGAAATAATCGGAATCGAAAAATAAAATGTCAATGATCGAATCGAAAAAAAATGGATGTCAATGACAGTCCTACTGTATACGGTGTTAATATTGTGGTAGTTTAATCAATGCATACTTTGCACACCCACAGAGTCTGCATTTATTAAGCTGTGCACCATTATTAGGACATCCATTCTCTATACTAGTATCCTACAACATGCTAAACTGGTAGCTGGTCATTCAACACAAATACGCAAAAATTAAAATGCGCAAAGGTAGCTTTCTGCCAAGCACATTATTTCATATGCGTAAAATTAACGGGGTATGCAATAATTCAAGACTGTAAACATGATAAAACTACCCAATCATGCCTGGACAGTTGTTTTTTGGATCTCTGAAACTTTTGAATATTACTTAGGATTAAAATATGATTTCATACATTATTTGTAGAGTTGCTTTTTGGTTTGTGATTCATATTTATCCTTCATATTCTGAAAAAAAAAAGTTGCGTAGGATCTATTCTTTTTGGGGATGCAACTGGTGTAGATGGATTAAAGAGATTAATTTGTGTCTCAAACAGGTCATTTGTTTATCTTTAGAATCCTTTCACCATAATCTAGCAGGGGAGATATTCAAATTTATATGACTGCCCACCCAGTTTGCAACCTATTTGTCTATTGAACTGGCAGGATTCCCATTATAACATTGTGGCAACATTATATATTTGGCAATGCCAGTTAGATAAAGTCCTAGACTGGGATTCAGCAAAATGTCTTAGGCCTAAAAAAAAAAGTTGTTTGTTTCCTGTAACCCTACCCTAACAAGGTTTTATTCAAAAAATCCCTACCCTAAAGTTTTTTCCGCCCTCCCAACTCCCAATCAACGTAAAACATGCATTTTTGACCAAAAAAATAATGAAAAAAAAAGGAATTACCGACCTACCTACCCTATTTTTTTTCGGACCGTTACAGGAAACAAACAGTTTCTTTTTTTAGGCCTTAATAGGGCCAAGATCCTGCAGAAAACCTGTTGCTATGGCAATAAAAAGAATTCAAACAGAATAATGAATTAAAGAATGCAAATAAATATAATTTATGAAACATCAGGTTTTGTTTGTAGTTAACTTGTAATTATCCATGCATTGAACCCATAAAAGAGTCAGAAAAAGAATTTTATAAAAGTATGCCAAAATAGGCCATGATTCCAAACATACAATGCTTCAAAATAGCTGCCAATCACTCCTGGTACTCTATCAAATCAAGTAATTAACATATATAATTAAAACTTAAAGATTTGGGTGTGCTATGATATCATTTAGATTGTGCGCATGTCCTTGTGTCAACTTCCGCCTTGGCCTTGGCCAAAGGATCTTCTTGCCTTGGCCACAAATTTGCACAAAGTCCTTAGCACAACCTTGATATTAAGTAGCATCTTTAAGTAGCAAATTTGATAGTCCAAATTGTAGGAATGTTGAGAAAAATTATGATGTTATTGTTTGTATCTGGTAGTCACATGTAACATTTTGAATATATGCATTAATTTCTGCAATTATTTTTAGTCGTCAACCTGTAGATTGCTTGCAGATGAATTGTTTTTGAATTTTTGTGACTACTTTTTCAGACTCCCAGCTGGCTGAGGGTGGAATGAAGGGCCATGGCGGCCCTGAGGGAAGCAGGAGGAGGATGTCTGACACCTCATTAATCAGTGCCGACGACTCAATACAAGAAATTGACGTCTACGAATACATCGACTTTCTCAAAAAACCCTCTGAAGATAAGAGCCTCACTTCCACGCCAATAAAACAAGCCTCCAGCTGCCCCAGCTACCCGGCCCCTCCTCCCCCTCCTCCACTACCATCAACCCAGCCTCCGACTCGGCCCTCCACTGCCGTACAGAGGTCACCAAGTGCACCTCAAAGGTCTGGAAGTGCAGACCGTACATCGGCTTCACCTCAAAAGACCCCAAGTAAAGTGCAGAGGTCATTCTCAGGTGGATCAGCACGATCACCGAGCATGTCTCAAAGGTCATCAGGTACACGCCAGAGCAGACCAGGTCTTCAGCAGGAGATGTCAACAGAGTATGTTTTGCCGGATCCACTTCCAAGGCGTTCTGGGTCTGCTGCTTCGAAGAGATCCTCAGATTTGCAGCCGTCGGTAAAAAGTAGTCAACAAAGGTCAGCAGGTACAAGAGGCTCTTCCCGTGTGCTTGAGGAAACAGGGTCAAAAAGGGTCACCAGGGAGTTCCAGAGGTCATCAAGTGCAGGAACATCTTCCAATATATCTGATGGATTAGATTCTAAAAGGTCAACTAGTGGACATCACAGGTCAGCGGGCTCGAGACCATCACATGAGATATTCGGGACATATGGGTCACAGAGGTCAATCAGTGAAAACCAGAGGTCAACCGGTGCAAGAGCTCCCACCAGTGTACCTGAAAAACCGGGGTCAAAAAGATCAACTCATGGATATCAGAGGTCAACAGGTGCAAGGAGAGAATCTTCTGTGGTACATAAGCAAACAAGTTTACAGGGGCCTAATAGTAAATATGAGAAAACAACAGGTGCAAGACCATCACATGAGGCGTTTGAAACACTAGGGCTACAAAGGTCTACTAGTGAAAATAAGAGGTCAACGGGTGCAAGACTTTCACATGAAACAATTGAGGCATTAGGATTACAAAAACCAACTGAAAGATATCAGAGTTCAACAGTTGCAAGATCATCTTCCAAGTGCCTGGAGGAACCAGGGCAAAAAGTGCCTATTAGTGAATATCAGAGGTCAGCAAGTGCAATAGGGTCGTCCAATGGACCTGAAGGAGTACGGTCACAAAGGCCCACTAGTGAGTATCAGAGGTCATCCAGTGCAAAAATCTCTTCCAAAGTACCTGAGGATTCAGGCTCAAGAAAGCGGCCTAAAGAAAATCAAAGGTCGACAGGTGCAAGACCATCTCACGAGACATTTGAGAACCTCGAGTCACAAAGGCCTACTAGAGAATACCAGAGGTCAACGAGTGCAACTGCACCTCCTAAAGTACACAAGACTTCACAAAGACCTTCAAGAGAGCACCAACAAACAACAGGTGGACGAGAATCTCCAAGGGAAATGGAGTCAAGAAAACCTACGAGTGAACATCAGCGGCAAACTGCAGGGAGGGTTTTTTCTGAGACATTAGAGTCACGAGGTCCCACCAGAGAACGTCAGGGGTCAATGGGTGCAAATGCATCTACCAAGGAACCTGAGACATCAGGGTCACGACCGGCTAATAAAGGGTATGAGAGGTCATCAGGTGCAAGAGCATCAAGCAATAAACCAGAGACTTTGGGGACGCAGAGAGCAACAAGCGAGTATGAAAGGTCAATAGGTGCAAAAGCGCCTCCAAATTTACATGGGACATCAGGGTCAAAAAGGCCTGCTGGGAAGTCTGAAAGGTCAACAGATGCAAGAGTGCCTCCCAATGTACATGGGATATCAGGGTCACGAAGGCCTGATGGGAAAAATGAAAGGTCAACAGGTGCAAGAGTGCCTCCCAATGTACATGGGACATCAGGGTCACGAAGGCCTGCTGAAAATCATGAAAGGTCAACTGGTGCAAGAGGTCCTTCTAATGTACGTGGGACATCAGGGTCGCAAAGGCCAAGTTATTCAAATACTCAAAGGGACTTTTCATCATCAAAACATCACAAAGTACCAGGCACTCATTCCTCTCAAAGATCATCTCACAAACAAGGGCCCTCTCCAGATGGAGGTCAGAGGTCAATGGGTGCACCTGGAAGGTCATCGGGTGCACATGAGCCATCAAAATCCCCTGTAGGAGGTGGCAGCAAGACCAAGCATCCAGTGTCACCGGGTTATTCCCACGGGGCAATGGGAATTCCACAGCAGTCGATTCTATACATGGACATGTCAAACAGAAATTTCATGGACCCTGAATCCGATTATCAAAGTCTCCTCCCTGCGGCCCCGGGGGATTCTGACCATATATACGCCGGTATTAGTGACGACTACCTCATCCCCCAGAACCTCAATGAAAACAGTAGAAACTATAATGAGGAGGAGGTAAATATCTTTCCATCCTTCCATGACAAGTCGCTTTCTCCAGGCAAAAGAGAGAAACCCAGTCCCCATGTGAGTACTCCTGGTGGTAGCAATAAAAGATCCAGGCTACCTACGGATTCACCTGAAATATACCGTACTGGAGGAAGAAGAGAGGAAAACATGCCAGTTAGTCCAGTTGGTGGTACTGTCCCCAGTACAGACAGTGTGAAAAGACCCCAGAAAAGGGGTGCCTCCTCTCCCCCACCGAAGGACCTTTATTATGTCCTCTCTTATCCAGAAATGAGGTTGTGTGAAGAAGATGAGAAAACTGACTACTCTAGGCTCGGGAGAACAAATCAGGCCATAAAGCGTGGTGCGGACAGTCTGGAGGAAGGTACAGGGGAGCTAAGCACAGACTCAAGTCGGACCTTTGTCAGAAATACCGTCGCAAGGAACAAGAACGCAAACTGTGAAAGGGGGACCGGGAGTTCAATGAGTGACTTGGAGGAATGCAGTTCTTCCAGAACATCTGCTGCTTTCACTCGTCAGGCATCACCTAAAGTGAAGGCAAACCAGAGTTCTAGAAGGTCCAAAAATCCAGTTTCACAGGCGTCAGATCGTGAGTTTGTTGACTTTAATCCAGAAATGGTGACCTCGTCGTGTGAACCAGGACAAAGTCATTCGCATCAGGTTTGCAAAAACCTTTTTGGGAAATCTTCAGTAGAAGATTGTTTGGACAGAAACAGAAGCATTAGTCCACGTAGTAAAAGACTAAGTCCTCTGAAAAGAAATCAAAGTCCTCAGAACAGAAGCCTTAGTCCTCACAACAGAAGCCCCAGTCCTCACAACAGAAATTTAAGTCCTCAAAACAGGAGCCAAAGTCTTCGGAGCAGAAGCCCTCAGAACAGAGGCAGCAGTCCTCAGAACAGAAGCCCCAGTCCTCACAACAGGAGACAAAGTCTTCCAAACAGAAGCCCCAGTCCTCACAACAGGAGACAAAGTCTTCCAAACAGAAGCCCCAGTCCTCACAACAGGAGCCAAAGTCTTCGGAACAGAAGCCCCAGTCCTTACAACAGGAGCCAAAGTCTTCGGAACAGAAGCCCCAGTCCTCACAACAGGAGCCAAAGTCTTCGGAGCAGAAGCCCCAGTCCTCACAACAGGAGCCAAAATCTTCGGAACAGAAGCCCCAGTCCTCACAACAGGAGCCAAAATCTTCGGAGCAGAAGCCCCAGTCCTCGCCACAGGAGCCAAAGCCTTCGGAGCAGAAGCCCCAGTCCTCACAACAGGAGCCAAAGCCCTCAGAACAGAGGCAGCAGTCCTCACAACAGAAACCGTAGTCCTCACAACAGAAATGCAAGTCCTCACAACAGGAGTCATAGTCCTCGAAACAGACATTTTAGTCCTCACAACAGAAGCCATAGTCCTCAAGACATAAGTTTTGGTCCTCGCAACAGAAGCCCCAGCCCTAGAAACAAAGGCATTAGTCCTGAGAACAGGAGCAGCAGTCCTGGAAACCGCAACCACATTCCCAGAAACAGATGCAGTAGTCCTGGGAAACAAAGCCACAGTCCTAGAAACAGGAGCAGTAGTCCTGAGACACATGATGCTGAAAGTATGAGCCCAGATGCCTCCAATAGATCTGTTCAATCATCTGTGAAAAGGAAAGGTCTATCTGGGATCCGCACAAGCCTTGGCGGTTTGTCTTGTGAAGGCTACCCGGAAGATTTAGCATTGGAGTTGGACCTGCATCAGATAGCTGGTCAGCCGAGTCCTAAAGCTAGGGCGTGGTCACCAGCTGCAGATGTGATCCACATGATCCCTCGCGAAGTGGACGATCAGACCATCGCTTTAGGAGAGGATGCGAATAAACAGAGGAGCAGAGTCGAAAAATATTCAGAACCGGACACCAAGGTCACTTGTGCACTCTGTTCGCCACGCGAACTTTCTCCTGAACTGAGTCCAGACGCACCCGTATCTCTGCAGAGAAGGAACGCATCACCACTTTCTCAAAAGGGTAGTCCAATATCATCAAGAGCTCCCTGTGGTAATCGTAGCTCACATCTCAGTGAGAAGAACACAAGATCACCGCAGGCCCACCAATCTAGCCCGAGTCCTCCACACCCAAGTATTAGGTCACCCAAATCACACCAGGGAAGTCCTCCACCACCCTTATTACCACAAAACAGTTCATCTCAATGTGCACAGTTAAGTCCTAGCCCACCTATATCTCCACAGAATAGTCCTAATCTATCTCCTACCTGTCAGAGAAGAACAAGATCGCCTCAAACTACCCAGGGTAGTCCTAGACCACCTACATCTCCCCAGAAAAGTCCTAGTCCATCCTCTACCCATCGGAGAGATGTGAGGTCACCCAAACCTCATGAAGCAAGTCCTAGGTCCCTCAAATCTTCTCCCGTGAGTCCTCGGGCACCATTTCTAGGCTCAGCTGACCAAACTCCTATGCGGTCAAGAACTCCTGAACAGCTCGGTGCTTTGCAAGAGACTTTAAACAGGGATGAGAGCCCAAAACTCAGTCCTCGATCAGATGACTATTCTCAAACGGGGCCATCGTTGATGGAAATGATGCATACGCAGAAACAGATGATTTCACCGAGAGAAGACGATGACCCTTTGGAGGATGATGATAGTGAAGTTCTAATGTGAGCAGAGTGTTGGTAGTAATGACTGGTAACCTGAATAGTATTTCTGTAGTGGATCTGAAGAATGTGTTCATTAAGACGACCCATAATTGAATTGTAGTTTCCCGGATCCACCGAACTAATAATAAATCATTCTTAATTTTTTCTATTATTATTAACGACGCACCCAACTTAACAGTATCTTATGAGGAATATAGTACAGTGAGATTTTCAGTCAAAAGATAAAACAATAGTCAAATGTCAATAAAAAAACAAAAAAACACGAAATAAACTATATGACCCTGAAAAGAAGATGTTTTAGTTGTTTAGGCCACTCCAATTTAATTACTTGTCTTACGTGCTCAGGAGGTAGGAATTGAGCCATTTTGGAATAAAAAAAAAAGTTGAAAAATGTGACTTTTTTTTTTTTTTTTTTTTTTTTTTTTAGAGTCTGACGACTAGGATATGTTTCTACCAGCCTATTTGCAACTAAATAAAATCAATCAATCTATTAAACCCTGTAACCTGAAGGGTGGGAGGTATACCTCCTTAAGTCTGAGGCTCTACTACAGCAATGATAGCTTCCTGTAGTTGATTGAATCACACTTACAAAGAATATTCTTAAAACTTTTTTTTCTTTTTTTTTTTGAGTCTGACAGAAAATTTCAAAACCACTTTCGTCCGTAAGACACCAAAGATGACTTTTTTTTCTTTTTTTTGGGAGTCTGACATGATTTTTTTTCCAAAAAAAGCTTGTAAGACAAGTAATTAAATTGGAGTGGCCTTAACTTGAACTAATAGTTTTATTTAATTTTTGTCTCTATTTTTGTTATTCTATTTTTGAATACTTCCCTACCGACTCAGCAAAAACAACTCAGAAAAGATACAGGAAACTACAAATCAATTAAGGGTCAACTTACAGCTGATAGGATTATGTCATACATGTCTGATAGGAGCTGGTGCAATATTGACATCATCATGCTCTGGAATTAGCGCATGAGATTTCAACCAGGTCCAAGATTCATGTTGTCAATCATCATAAGACAAACAAATACCTTCAGGCTAAATACACACACACATACAAATATATATATATATATATATATATATATATAAATATATATATATATATATATATATATATATATATATATGTATATATATATTATATTATATATATGTACATGTAAACAGGTAGAATAGTGTATATATGTAAATAATGTATATATGTAAGTTATGTATTTATTTATGTAATAATGTAAAGTACTCAGTACTCCCCATCTTAATTCCATTTGTTTGTAAGTTAATATGTTGAGAGAGATGTTTTGTGGGTTTTGTATCCTTGCATCTAATGTTTCATGAATATTTTAGTGGAACCTTGGCCCTACTATTACATGAATATTCACCTGGTTTGCTAATCCTTTACCAAATTACAATGCTTGCAGTGGAATGGCTGTAAATGTGCCTGTTACACTTTCACCGCATGATCCCTCCCTTTTAATCAACTCTGAAGCAAAACATTAAATAGTACAATGATGTTTTCCAGGAGTATCTAATCAAACCATTACGTTTTTCCAGTACTTGTATAAAAGCTGAAAAATATTTTATAGATGATTTCATATGTTTTACCAACTTAGACTCATTGTGAAAATTGCTGTATGGATCTTTGGTACTTTTGAAACTGAATTAGGAATGAATTATTGATTCACAATTAATTAATCAGATATTTTATGAAGGATGTTTTCTCAGAGAAATATCACCACCTTAAAAGGGTAGGTATGTTAGTGATATTTGCAAGGATATGTTTAAGCAATTGTCTCTGTGAGATTCTTAGAAATTAGATTTTGGACATGTCATAGTTCCGGGAACTTAGGTGGGAAACCTGCCAATGAATACAGTCATATTGCAGAGAATTGGTTACTTTAAACTTGATGGTAATGGAATGTGTAAATTATTCCAGCATTATATTTGAATCAGGGACTTAGCCTGGACCCGTCAAGTCTGTCTTTTGGGCAGGCAGTTTCCTGATAACTCCTTTTTAGACAGGCAAAATTTTATATGAAGAATTTTCAGTTTTTACCTTTTGGACTAATAACAAAATCCTTTCCTTCCAAATCATCTTCCAAAACATTGTTTAAGTGTAAATTGACCCTTTTTGAGTCAACAGTGTAATAAGTGTAGTTGTATAAGGATTTTTAGAAGCTGAGAAGCTAAATCTGGCCAGGCTGGAATTTTGTATATGCTGTTCTGGACAGGTATTAAAAATCCTGACTAAGGCCGTGATTTCAGTTCAAAGAGTTTTGATGGATGAAAATAGGGTCAACAATATTTTTGCACTATATCTATGAAGCAGGCAATTGATAATGCCGAAAATAAAAGAAAACCATGAATACATTATAAAACACACTTGTTATGAGTTATGTTTATCTACCTATAGAGATTGTGTGGTGTTTCGCCAAGTTTGTCACAGACTGACTATAGTTCATTTAAGTACACCCAAGCGCTTGAAGTTACCATGAGTGATTACCAGAGAATATATAAGGACTATAATCACACTGTACAGGCATAGAGATCCATCACGAGTGGATGGAAAGAGGAGGTATCTTGCACGTGTGAGTGATTTTGGAACAAGGCTTGCTGAGTCCCAAGACACAAAGTCACTCACTCGTGCAAGAAACCTCTTTCCATCCACGAGTGATGGAACCTCTATATCTCTATGGTGAACATTAAGCACTTTCGGCGCCTGAGTTCTACAAAAAGCCCCTGAGTGTGTTTGAGCTGTGTTTTAGTAGATAGAATCATTAGGAAAGTTAGTCAGATTAGTTATTTTCAAAAATATCCTGACATCAAGATTCTACCTTCTAAGGTCAATTCTGAGCATAAATGAATTGTTAACTGATGAGTGGTCCAGTCACGATGGTAACCAGTCCGCCTAGAAAAGGGGATTTCCTCAGACTGTTGTCATGTCTTCTGGGGTGATATATATATATATATATATATATATATATATATATATATATATATATATATATATATATATATATATATATATATATATATATATATATATATATATATAGTGACCAATTCCCATTATATCACAAGGCTTACTGTTGCAGATGCAGGGGTGTATGGGTAATGATAACTTAGACCACGGTCTCGACGGGAGTTAAAAGGATTTATTTAGATGTCTCTCGCAAAGTCTCCAAATTCTCCATCAAAACTATAACGAAAGTATTAAACATACTCAGTCTCAAATTATGCATATAATACACAATTACGCACATAGTAACATAGCAAACCGTACTAATAAACAAGAAGTTATACAAAGTAGAGCCTAGTGGATAGGCAGACAAGGCAGAATGAGTACAATACAAATAGTCTACTAGCCAAAAAGGTGAACCTTGCAATGTTGATTCCTGCATGGTTTTATGTTAGAAATGCAATATAGAGATCCTCAGGTGGTAGAAACTGCCGGATGCTAATCTCCAAGTGTTGGGCAATTTTTTTTATCACCCCTATAACCATATGGTATACTGAATCACTCAGGTGGCCAAATTTGGTTAAAACATGGGGGTGGGGGTAAGATTTTTTATCATAACTTCAGTTATTTTGGGGCAATTTCCACAAATGAGGCATCTACATTTGCAACTTTTCATTCTGCAAATTTTAAGACCAGCCACCCTTTGATTGGTCAACTCTGAAAGGTCATTTAGGGTCAACAGAGGTCAAAAAGGTCCGTTTGCATTTCCAAAGAAAGCAAATTTTTTCCCCAAAAATAAGTTGATATTTTTTTCAGTAAAAATGCATTTCCTGGCAAAATGGATAGTAAAGAATCATTTTTCAGGTTGAAAAAAATTTAAAATTCTATGATAAAAAATTTGACGGCTTTTAAATATGACCATGTTGCTTGATATTGTGCTGATTTAAGGCTCAGAAAACACTGTTATAGATAGTTATTCTGTATTGTATCTCAAGTAATACAAAAACTCTATACATGCTGTATAAAAATGTGCAACATTTTGATCTGCTAATCATTTATACCACACATTTACGACATTGTTACCTGAATACATTTTTACAGTGGTTGCCATGGCAACTGGCGGCCATATTGAAATTTGAAATAAGCACTACCAAAAGCTACATTTCTGCATATTCAAGCATACAGAATAGCTAGAAATAGGACCTTGGTGTCTACAAGTAGGTTTTCAGGGGTGCAGAACTTAATTCTGAAATAGCTGTTATCATCAGATGGCATTTAAATTGGATTTCAAGATCGCAACCAAGCTGTTATACTTGAAATTAAGCTTATTACACAAAATTTGACCTCCAAAGCTATTGTTAATGAAACAAATGCATATGGAACACTTAAGGGATAAAGATGCTTTTAGTAAACTGGGCCTATGTTTCTTCGAATTGACACAGTTAAACACAGACTTAGTAACCACATTTAGAACATAGTAACCTGAATACATTTTTATAGTGGTTGCCATGGCAACTGGCGGCTATATTGAATTCAAAATGGCCACTACTGAAAGCTATATTTCTGCATACTTATGCATCCAGATTAGCTAGAAACATGATTGTGGTGTCTATAAGTAGGTTTTCAGGGGTGCAGAACCTAATTCTGCAATAAATGTTATCATCAGGGGGCATCTAAATGGGATTATAAGGTGATAACCAAGCTGCTGTACTTAAGATTAAGCTTATTACACAAAAATATGACCTCCACGACCTATTGTTAATGAAACAAATGAATGCATATCATATTCCATTCAATAATATTAACAGTTATGTCAGCTGGCAGTGGAACAGCAAGAGTTGAAAGGGGCGCAGCATAACATAGATAGAAAATATTAGTACACTTCTAAATTGGTTGCCATGGCAACTGGTGGCCATATTGGAATTCAAACTGGCAAAAAGATCGGGAAAAAGACCCTATTTCAGGAGTTAGTTTAACCACAAAAATTATCCTACGCCAATAATAAGGATTTTAGTGTTTGGTATCAAATCTTGGTCTGGACTACATGTATCATTTGCAATGGTCAACATAAAGGTAAAGGGTAAAGGTATTCGGTTTATAGTCTTGTATCCACCGAAGTGCTCACACGACACTGTACATACAGAAACCATTTCAATCCCCCGGGGTATATTCCAGAGCAACTGGCAGCATATAGCGCACACACTCTAAGCACTGCCTTATTTATGCTAGGTACCCATTTTGCAGCTGGGTAGACTGAAGCAATATGGAATAAACTGTTTTGCCCAAGAACGACCAAAGTGCCCGGAGTGGCCGGGAATCGAACCAGCGACCCTCTGATTACTAGTCTGACACCTAACCAACTGAGCTACTTTGTCACCATAGGGATAGGGATGGGTTTATAATCGTTTATTAAAGTTGTAAGTCAGTCAGAGTCAAAATTAATCATATCAAGAATACAGTTTTTTCAAATTATTTGTGTTTTGATTTTGGAAACTATTTCTATTCTGTAGCCACTTTTCAGAAAGAAATGCCTTTTATTAATATTGCTCAACATAATGGAAATGTTAACGACTTTAATCTCAAATTATATTTATTCAACTCTGAGGTACAGATGGGGATATCCATCCAACCTGGAGACCCCACCCCCCCCCCCCCCCCCCCACAAGGAAATAACTGGTAGCTCATAATGGAAATTCAGTACAAAAACAATATAAGTTATACAACTGGAAATAAAGAATATATTGGAACATAATATCGCAATTATGCAATATGGAAGATTAAATTATTATCAGAAATTATTATCAGAATAAAAAGATTGGTATTTGTCATATAAAGGTCATAAGATATAACACTTTTATTTCGTCATTATGTAATTTCATCCAAAGTTACCTTAAAATCAGCAGATGAAGTATTCAAAATGAGGTTCACTGATACCATCTACACCTTTTTAGGGATAATAAAAAAGTTAGATTTGAGGTGAAAACTTGGCATATGACAAATTTCTGTCTATGATAAGTGTTTTAAGACAGGTTGCTATAAATGGCTAGCATCAGGTCACTGTTAAGATCAAAGAATTAATGATCTACAAACATCATGGGCCAACGTTAGTAAGAAAGTCTTGGCAATGTTACGGTTTTGCGTTTCTAGGGACCTTCCTAGGCCATGTTGCTCAGTTGTTCTTTTTCGAGTTCAATAAAGGTAAAGGTAACCCACACTTCATGATTTATTCAATTGTCCATTACGATGCTTAGGCCAAGAAAAAATTTTTGTTTGTTTCCTGTAACAGTCAGAAAAAAATAGGGTAGGTAGGTTGGTAAAAAATATTTTTGATGCATTATTTTTTTGGTAAAAAATGTGCTTTTTATGCATGTTCTGCATTGCTTGGGAGTTGGGAGGGCGGAAAAACTTTAGGGTAGGGATATTTTTGAATAAAAACTTGTTAGGGTAGGGTTACAGGAAACAAACTTTTTCTAGGCCTTACGTTATTTGTTGTTGGGAAGTAACGTTTTATCATTAAAAAAACATTTATGCAGTAAAGAGATTGTTTTAGTTACATTATGGGTGGACTTGACCAATCGTGAATAGATTATGATTAGCCTGCTTACAGAGTGCCTCTTGATGAATGCAACCTGAATGCAACACATGATTGACATAAAAGCTATATATCATGTTAAATCAGATAAGTTGATTGTGGGAAAAACACCCCTCCAAAGAAACTGCCATCCTTGGGTCAAAGGATAACTTGTACCATTTCTGTTGAGTCACATTTTCAAAAAGGTTATCAATAATGTCAATAAAACCATATTTCTTACTCTATTGTTACTAAAATGTTATTTTTAAAATTGCAACACTACAGAATTTATCAGATTCAATGGAAATAGTCCTTATGTATGCTGTTCCTAAGATGTTTAAGAAATAAGAGGTTGGCGGATGCATAAATCACTTTAGATAATGCCAAACTATTCAAACATTACAGTTATGGTTTCCAATCATCAAATGGAACCACTGACAGATACATACCTAGTTTACTTTATGAGATTATATGAAATTTGTGATACATATTTGTTTAATTTAATTCATGATATTTTGCCTATCTTTCATCAAACAACTTCAAAGTAACTTAGAACGTTTTGAATTCACATTTGTCATCTAAAGGCTTACAATGTACTCAATGTTTGGTGCAGACATGTGTAAGGTTAGTAAATAGAGTTAGTTATTTTGGCCCAGTTTTTTTCCTCTATCCTGCGTTTATTTAACTATTCAGCCTATACAAACTCAGTATATTACCTGAAAGGTCTTCTGATGAGGTATACATGAAGTATCAAACTAGTTGGCAGTCAAAATCTGAAAATTTGATATGATGTTTTGGGGGAAATTCAATACTAAATCCCCTATCAGATTTTCTTCTACTTGGTCGCCCAATCTGCCATGTTATGATCTAGATTGGGCAGTAGATTTTGAGGATTATATACTTGTACCGCCTATCTTATTTTTTTCGGCATATTCTATTTCACAAGGAAACATCAATAGGTTTTACTCCTGGCTAAAAATAAAACGTTCTATTCCATGAACTCGAAATACACTCAAAAGCAACTTATTTTATATCGTAATGTTAATGTAGTTTTAAACTACCTCAGTTCCTGCACTTCATGAATGCAAAATATTCCTTTCAGGTTAAGAAAGACCCTGGCTTTTTTACCCAAGTGTAACTACAGCATTGAGATATTTGCTTCAAAGTCACAACTACTCTTTTCAACCTTAGTTTGACCTTAAACATTTACACTTTCTATATTTTGCACTGACTTTAAACTTTAAATGCAACAAGCATTTTGAACATTGTGCATAAAGTTTGGTGTATGGGACATGAATGACACTGAAAGTCAATATTGACCTTGTTTTTTAGAACAATTCTGAAGTTGCTTCTAGAAAATATCCTGGAGTTGAAAACTAACTGCTTCTTTAGTTCATGATTGTCAAATATTCCTTTCAGGTGAATAAAAATTACTCATTTGAACAAGATGCAAGTGCAGTATTACAGATATTTGCTACAAAGTTATGAACACTCTATTTCCTTAAATCTCAGTAATATTTTACACTACCTTTACCTGTATGGGAAAAACATGATAGGCAAGTAAAAATGCATATTTCACCCAGTGGAAATGAAAACTGGTATACCACAAGACATGAATCTGTTATATGTCAACTTTCTGCTGATTCACTTATATTTGGATGCACCCGTATTCAGGCGTTTTGTCATTTTGGCCACTAAATATTCAAGATTGACCCAGACTTTGTCTTGAAGTACCTCACCTAAAATATTTGCAGGATAAAATATCCATTCCAGGAGAATTTGATAAGCTGCTTAATGGAAAATTCAATGACAAAATGTCTTTAATCATAAAATTGTGGTTACTTTGACCTTGAATGGCCTCTAATATCACAACAGAATACCTTACCCTAGGTTGATTGTATGAAATGGAAAGATTGTCTTACAACAAGCATTTTGGTACCAAACATACTGCCCATACTGTTTAATGCTCACAACATTTATGACCTAAACAGGATAGAAAGCCTAGTAGATCGGCTACTGCCTAAATAGTATGATAGGATACAATAAATACATTCAGAGAGCCTAGTAGGTAGGCTAATATGACTAGAATACCATAAACACATACAGAGAGCCTAGTAGGTAGGCTAATGTGACTAGAAAGGACAAATAATGTATATAAACCTAAATGATAGGCTAACAGCATTGGAAGAATAAGCAGCCTAGTAGGTAGGCTGCTGAATAGAAATAGAGGTAAGATAAAGAAAGTACTCCTAAACTACACAAAGTCCTAGGTAAAAAATGGTAAAAATTATGCAAATGAGGATGTCTTGGTGGTGTCGGGGACACGTCCAGGACACGTCGCGGACAGTGTGAAGGATGAACAAGACATAGTTGAAGTATGGTTAGGACATCCTGAATGAGTCCTGTCAGGTGGAGTTTTGTCTGCGATGTGTCGGGGACTATGTTAGGACAATGGGGATATGTCCTACACAATATGCAAATTAGTAGTTTTATTCCCGATCTAGGTAGGACCTGTAAAATGGGTCGGGGATGTGTCGGGGATATGTCTGGGACACGTCTGGGACATGTCTTGGTAGTGTTTTTGGTGATAAGTTCCTAGGGATTAATTTAGCATAATGACAGTACGCATACATATGCATCTATGCAAGTTACTGGCATAAAATATGCCTGTTTTACGCAGGAATGCTGTAATTCAACAACTGCGAGATGAAGAGGAACTTTTACTGGTAGCGGCAGCACTCCTCCTGCAACAAAACCATCAAAGACGTGAGGAAAGGAGGCGAATAGGAAGGGTAAGGAGGGCTCCTAGATCAGTATGGGTGAAGCCATGGCTGGTAAGACGCCCTCTTTTCGGACTGTATGAAAATCTTTTACAAGAACTAAATAGGGAGGACCACAGAGCATATAAAAATTTCATTCGCGTACCACCAGAGCTATTCATGGATATACTCCATCGCGTCGGCCCTCGCATTCGGAAAAACCACACCAATTTCAGACCACCCTTGGAACCAGGACTAAAAATTGCAATAACTTTGCGCTATTTAGCAAGCGGAAATACCTACAAAAGTTTATCCTATGGATTCCGCGTCGCACACAATACAATCTCTTTATTCATACCTCAAACGTGCGAAGCCATCATTCAAGAATACTCAGAGGGCCACATGAAATGCCCAAAAACCCCAGAGCAGTGGAAAGAAGTTGCTACCAAGTTTGCAAAACTATGGAATTTCCAAAATTGCCTTGGTGCTATAGATGGCAAGCACGTTGCTATTCGCAGACCCAGCAAATCCGGCACTTATTTCTACAATTACAAAGGGTTCTTCTCTATCGTTTTAATGGCTGTTGCGGATGCGAACTACAAGTTCCTTTTTGTGGATATAGGGGCAAATGGTTCTTGTGCAGATTCGGGCATCTTCAAACTCACTAACATTTACAAAGCTGTCATTGATGGGACAGCTGGACTACCTGGGCCACAACCTCTAGCCAAAGATGATTCACAGGTGCCTCATTTCTTCATAGGAGATGATGCTTTCGGCTTAAGAAGTTGGATGATGAAACCTCACCCCAGTAGAGGTCTAAGCAAAGAGAAGCGCATCTTCAACTACAGGTTATCACGTGCACGGAGAGTAGTTGAGAATGCCTTTGGCATACTAGCTCAAAGGTTCTACATTTATTCAATTAATAAGTCCTATTGAACCAATTTCTTTCCTATTTCTTTGCATTAAATGGCGTGTGGTACATTAATATTATCTGACATGAATTCCTTATTTTTATTGTGTATGTTTACCCTTTCTTTCAGATTTAGATGTATGATCTCTCCTATGCAACAGAAGCCGGACACTGTGCAAACAATAGTAACAGCGTGTTGCATCCTACATAACGTTCTTATTGACATGGACCCAAGAGCTGTACAGGGGCTAGTAGATGTTGAGGACCCCACCACTCACGATGTAAGACCAGGCCAATGGCGACAACACCTAGGGCTATTGCCCTTAAATGTTACACGAGGCAATAACAACAACTATGATGGGAAACTTGTCAGAGACTATCTCACTAAATACTACAATTCAAATGCTGGCTCAGTTCCCTGGCAGGATGCAATGATTTGAAGTGGATGCTTGTTGAATGTTAAAAGAATATGACAACACAAAAGTAAACTTCACAAGAAACATGATTTATTCAAGCTTGATAACAATTTCAACATCCTGTAATACTGTAACATTTGTTGGACAATTTGGTCCACATAGTATATATTGCAAAGATTACAATATATAAACCAATAAAGCTTTATCAATGTTTCCATAACTTTTAGGCAATAATCAACTTATTCATTACTCCAACAATCACATACCAATGTTCGATTCATATGTAACCTGAGGTACATTTGTAAGTAGTAAAAGAAACAATTGTATTTGTAATATAAATGAAATACTCTGTAATACCATATTAAGGTATTTGTGAGATATGTATCATACGAAGGGTCTTATTGATTAAGATTACCTTCATTCAGTTTTCAACTGTAAAAATATTACAAAAATACAATTACACCATGTTGTCATATATATTAATATAACCTTTGTGGTGAAATGAACATCTGAAAAACATTTTCTAATAACTTCAAACAAACATCAAACAATATTGCTCTATAGAATATGGCTTTATACCTACAAGAGTTATAAAAATACAACTGTTTATCAATTATTGACAAATCCAATAGTCATCATTCAAGGACGGTTCTACAGTAATTACACCTGAGATTCATGTAGGCCTATGACTCATTACAATTATTTTGGAAACTAAGTGATGAAATATCATAAAACAAATTACAAAGTACTATGCGATATTAATTACATGATTCAAGTATCTGTACTTGCAAATTAGAGCTATACATTTCTTCTTGAAATGGTTGAGGTCTTGTTGTGATTATATGTTATATATATATAAATTATATACCTTTACATCTGATAAGATGCCTAGAGGTAATCAGGAAATATAAAAATAAACTGTAATAAACACGTTAATAACATACAGTGGTTTGTTTGTACATTATCATATTTATTTCTTGTCATTTAGCGGCTGCTGGACATCTGGGTACACCATGTGTTGTAGGCTTGGGGATCCCAACAAAGCCATCCTACCTGACATGTAATCAGTATACATTGGTGATGTCAATGTCTGACCACTAATAGATGCTAGATAGTTGCCAATGGACTGGCTCGATGATCCGGGGACAACCGCCATGTTAGCGAGTGTTGTCATGGGTGTAGGATTTGCAGAAACCTTTATCACCTCCGGCTGCTCGACAGTCACCACCACTTCATCTGCAGAAGAGACCTCTCTAGCTGGTGTCTCTTTTTCCTTCTCCCCGCACACATACCTCTTCGCCAATACCATGGCATCCATGGTAAAGTCCATCCATTGGTGCTGTGAAATTTTTTTCATCTGGTGTTGCATGTACTGGGAGAAGTGTTCGACCTCCTTCCCATGATCTGTGTCGGGCTCTTCGATGCTAGCCCTCTCCTGGGTTGACTTTTCATGGCGCTCCAGAAGCTGAAAGTACAATACTTATTAAGTACATGGAAAAACACCAATTGTGTGTTAAAGACAATCGTAGAACATTGTAATTATTATTAATTTTGAAATATTAGTGACACATGAAGTTATGAAAAGTTTAAATTGGCTTTTATGAAGTTATTACATACACATAGTTAGATGTGCAGCTTGTTGGAAGTAACACATGTTAATGAAAACTTATGGCATTACATCATACATATATTATATACATATTATTAGAGTTTGGAAAATGAAATGCACTTTAAACAAAACAATAACATACATAGGTCAATATGACCTCTTATTACAGTTAACAGGCCAGTGTTTTATACATTACTTATATTTTATAAACACAGATTAACAATTTACATACTAGTTAGTGAGGGATATATTTCTTAATACCTATTATAATATGATAACACTTATTACATTGTGAACTAACCCTTAATTTTTGAGCACATCAATTAAAATAACCATTTGAACATGGCCAAATCATCATTGAAAACATCAACTACCCTTTCTAAACATCACCACTGCAATAATTAATGTATTATAAATGTGTATTTCTTACCTTTTCTACGAGCTCCATTTGCCGATCTCCTTTGGAGCTAGAGTGAGATGAACTCTTCCCATGACCTTTGCCTTTTCCTTTAAATAGGGTCTTGCGAGAAGAAGGGTTGGTAATCGTCGGTAAGCTGGATGCATCCGACCCATCAGAAACTGCATCTCCATCACTCTCAGAACCAGAATAACCCTGTGGTTTCTTGGTGAACTGCAATAGTTAGGAAAAATTATAGGAATTAACTTATGTATGTACTTAATGTTTCAATAACACAATGTCTATGTTTAAATCAATAATTTTGTTGGTGTAATAAATAGAAATTAAAATCAATGTATTGAGGAAACCTGATGAATGCAAACCATCACATGGACTTAATAAAACTACAATGTATTGTGTAATATGTGTCAAAACTCTAATTACTAATAATTGAAAATAAGGATGTAATTGGTACACATACTTATTACAAAATGTCATAAAACAATCACCGCCTATTAATGGAACTATATGTTGAAAGTAATGAGTTCCACTATACCTTATATTGTATTTTCAATAACAATTTCAACTTTCACTATTAATAAACTGTGGGTAAACTTTATTACAAGCAATGTAGACCAATATTCTTATCAAGCAATTATAAATCATTAATTAGGCGAATATGGTAGGAGTATGTATAAAAATAGTTCATTATGTACATGTACTTTACCTTTTTACTACATTCGCAACCATCTTACAGTAGTGAATTAATGAAATATATAAACCTACCGTGTCTGATTGTCTACTTGCACTCCTCCGTATGTGCCCTTTCAGGAACCTGAAGTTGTTGAAGATGAATTTTTCACGATGCGACAACTGCTGCAAGCCCTGGCCGGATTTTTTGGTCGCAATCTTCCCAAACCTCGTCCGCATAGTCTCGAAGAAACACTTCAGTTGCGTGACTGAAATGAAAATAGAGAAGTCATGAACATAAAATTAAAAATCCCAAATTATAGAATATGACATGTATGAGTAGGGGTAAGCTAATTTGTGATGAACATATAATGTACACAACAACAATCGATAAGGGAGGAAGTATGTATTAAGGCCAATATTGAATGAGTGTGACATTTAAATGTTTGAAATCAGTTCAGTAACAAATGTACAAGTTATATAACCCTAGCTAATTGGATAAGACATACATGTAAGGATGTAAACAATGACATGAATGGCAGTATAAGTATAACAACAATAAACCATCAATCTCATTTTTGGGTGGAAATAGTCTACTTACATGTGCATTGGGGGTCCATCGTCATGCCGCGTTCCTCCAGTAGGTTGTTCTTTTTCTCTGCATTCTTATAGTTGGGGTGGGTCTTATCGTAGAATAATGGATGGAGCTGGTACCACTCACTAAGGTCGGCCTCTTGCTCATCGGTGAAAACGTAGGTTTCGCAACGTTTCCGACGTTTGGTGCCACCAACCTCACGGGAACTTGAATGGGGTTCATACGGTGTGACCGGAGTTGTAGGAGTGTCGACTATCGATATCTCATCCGAGTCATCCTGTTGTTTAGATGATGGCCTCCTCGAGGGGGTGTCATGGCGGCTAAGCTTGGGCGGTTGTTTAGGCCCGCGAAGATCTGTCAGCGTCACTTGCGGAGATGGTATATCGGGTAGGGGGTTCTCCTCCACGTATACAGACTCCGCGTCCGTTGCGGAATCGTTTCCACGTCCACGTTCACCTTCCACCGACGAGTTAGCGCTGTGTTTGGCAACTTTGCTTGTGCCAGGCTTCGCCTTGAGTGTTCTCTTGGTGCGCGCCATCTTCGAACTGGCCTCGTTGTGGTGCGCGGAATTCCCTGTGACGTCACGGGAAACCCCCATGTCACGTGGTTAGGCCACGGCAAAAATGTTGTCCTAGCAGCGTCCTACCTGAATCGGGTCGTGTCCTGGGTGAATGACACCAACCAGGACACTCAGGAACATGCGGACTGTCTTAGGAGTTGTCCCGGACACTGCTAGGATTTGTCCCGGACACAGATTTTGTCTTGGGTGTCCTGGATGTCCTGGCCAAAAAGTTTTACATGTAAAACTTTTTGGCCAGGACATCCAGGACACGCCATTTGTCCTAGCTGCACCTAGGAACTCCCCGATCTTGCTAGGACATCAACTAGGACGCTGTCACGATCAGGAATTGAACGAATGATTTTAACGAAATTCCTGATCGTGACAGGTCCTAGCACTGTCCTGATACCTTGTCTGGTTAGTGTGACTATAGCATAAGGGTATTGCACCCTCTTTTATACTCATCAGCCACTCCTTGTAACCAATCAGAATCTGACACACAATAAGGCACCCAGCCAATAAAACCACAACACCTAGACAGCATGACAATCACAATGCTGGACATTAACAAAGAAGTAATTCACATACTTGCCAAAAGGTGGCAGCACAAAGGTTGCTGCATGACAACCTTTACACTTACAAACATGTTTTTGGGCAAGTTTTTTGCTTTAAATGAAGATCTAAACTAAGCTGTTGTTGTACCATTCTGGATGGTGCAACAATCAGAACATAAAACAATAGGATTTCCTATTGTTGGAAGCATGTGCATGCGTGACGCTCCCATTGTTGAGGAAGGAGGTTATTTAGTATAATTGTACCACAGTTGCTTGCCCTCCACCAATCAGAGGCCTCAAAAAGTGTATGGTTATAGGACGTAACCCACACTTTTCAAGCCTTTGTTCTCCAAGCTGCCTAAACCCAAAGGTGTTACTCAAGGGAATTTAGCAAGAGTGCTCTGCCAAGCTTTTCTCGGCCTGTGATTGGTGGAAGGCAGTCAACTGTGGTACAAGCCACATAGACTCCTCGGAGGCTGTGGTGTATGGGATACCCTCGGGGTTACTCTGCTCTGCCTCGTAACACCTTGGGTATATCCCATACACCACAGATTCCTTGGGGTCTATCTATCACTAACCGCATCGCTCAACAATATGAGTGTCACGCATGCACATGCTTCCAACAATAGTAAATCCTATTGTTCCATGACGTTCTGATTGTTGCACCTTCCAAAATGTTGCGACAATCTGCTCGTGCTAAGTTTAGTTTAGATCTTCATTCAAAACAAAAAACTTCACAAAAACATTTCAGTAAGTTATTTGAACTTCAAACCTAGCTATCGCAAAACTTCTGCCCCCACTAATCGGCATGCGAAGCCACAGCATCAGGCTTGCAGCCGTTTCGGAGGAGATACGGTCACAAAATTTGCAAGTCGCTATTAATATATACTAGCTGTAACCCGTGCACAGCAAGGACTTATACAAAGCATCTTAGTTTTATAAGATAAGATCAGCTAACATAAGTACCCAGGGAAGAGCTCTTTATGCTCTTTCCAAAGATGTGCCGGTGTTCCGGCTGGACAAACAGCACGGTAACCTAGAGTGCCAAAAAATAAGTTTTATTTAGTTAAGACTTTTTTTTTTATTCAATGATTCCCCGTGAATTCGGGACCCACAATTACGATTTTAATGTATTTGAGAAAATATATAACCGCTTTTCTAAATTTGTTGTCTTAGACCCAGGAAATAATTGAGAAATCGTCGAATGAAAACGGACATATTTTGCGGAGAATCTCGGGAAATCAAAACGTCTATTCAATGTGTTTTATTCAGTAATTTCTCCGTGATTACCTGGCCTATAATTACGATTTTAACATATTCAAAAAGAACATATTACAGACTTTTTACTATAAAATTCGTTGTCTAAAGCCCAGTAATCACAGAGTAATAATCAAATAAGAAATGACATATCTTGCTGAGCTCTCGGGAAGCCCAAATCAATTCTTACGATTGTAAACAATTTGTTTTTCAATGATTATTATTGTTCTGAAGTAACTATATAATAGTAGAAAATAATCAAAAAGTTATGTGAACTCTCAAAAAACTTATGATGAAGTCAAAAATATCGAAAAAAAGATCAAAGCTCCGTGTCAGGACGATCTCCCTTCCGTCCACATGAGCTTCGAGCACGCTACAGAATGAGTTTACAATGACGTCATTGTTGCAGCGGCGAATTAAAGAAAAACAATTCACGTGTCGTCATTGTTGTGTGTCAATGTGCGCGTGCAGGCGGAAAATGGCCGCTGCGGCGGGATTCAAAATTTAGCTAATAAATTTGCATTCACGAATTTAGGTAAACTGTGAGTTATTTTTCCTTCAAACCTAGCTATCGCAATACTTCAGCCCCCCACTAATGGCCCAGTCACACTAGGGTCCGACTATCGCACGATTTTAAAATCGGATCCGATTTTGCTAATTTTCAAATCGGAACTGGACGTTCCGATTTTGAAAATACAGTTTGCAGTCACACTATTACGATTCATCTGAGCCGATTTTACTGCCAGGACAATGCGTCAATGATTTGTCTTGCGATGGTCGTACGATGATCGTACGATGATCGCAAGACAAAAACATTGTCATACCTGCCGATTTTAAAATCGTGCGATAGTCGGACACTAGTGTGACTGGGCCTTAATCGGCATGCAAAGTCACAGCATCAGGCTTGCAGCCATTTCGGAGGATGTATATATATATGCTAACAAGATCCACATTGTTACTGCCGCGGGTGTCCTGACGTGCAAGCCTATCAGCTCCTCCTTGTAATATATACCATTAATCTCAGCAAACATATTTTCGCTTACTTCTTCAACGGCCGGGCATTGCATCATTAGGTGTCTAATTGTCTCTTCACAACCAAGGTTACATGAACCACACATCCTATTAAGATGAGAGGAGTCCTTCAAGTTCAGGAGAGACTCATCCGCCTTTAATAAACGTACTTGACAGACTATTGTCGCCAAGTCTTGAAGTCTCCACATGCAGCAGTCACGCTTCTATCTTTTTTCTTTCTTTCTTTCTTCCCTTCTCCAATTTTTGGAGTCTCACTGCTTTGTCAGGAGTTGGGTCTCTCCATATGTTCCATTCTCTCTCTTATTGCCTCAGTTGCTCTGCAAATGTCAATTTTCATTTTTTTTAAATTTATTTTTAGTCTTGGCCGCACAAATACCACCAAGTTAAGTACCTTTAAAGACTCTGCTCATAAATACCTTATTTTCGTCCTCCATATTCCATGCGACCTTCCAGATATGATTTTTCCACTTGCTTAGTTGGATTCAATAAATCATAATAATGATGATGTTGTTTTAACTTCGTTACTCATTAGTAAATAGTTATCCTACAAACCTACAGACCTATGTCAAGCCGGAGGGCCCTAAGGTAAGCATTTATGGAATTCTCAATTATGAAATTCCTTAAATATGAGCATTTATGAAATTGCGTAAATGATTTATGGAATTCCATAAATCTATAATGGAATTCCATAAATAAAATGGTATTTATCTAATTTCATAAAACATATACGGAATTTCATAAATCATTTATGGAATTCCATAATTGTGAGCCTTTATGGAATTCCATAAATGTCTTTAGATTATGGAATTCCATAAATGTCAATGAATTATGGAATTCCTTAAAGGGGCCCTAAAGGCTCACATACATATCAGCTTATATGAAAGTTATACACTTCAAAAACAGGATGCTGCCCTTCTTTTTCTCTCAGTGATCCAATGAGGGGAGATTTTTGTACATTACCTTCATCCATTTTCACCCCTGGCGGCAGCCATTTTGTTCAATTGGGTGGCAGAGATCATTTCCTGCCCCTTAAGCTCTGTGCTTATCTATGCACCACTAAGCTCTTTTGCCATCCAATATCACTGACCACAGCAGGGGGTAATGACCCAGATTCACAATGGCGGCGGCCTTGGCTCAGATGAGGTGCTATTCACTAATTGCAATTTTAGATTTCTCGTTGTGTGGAGCTCTAGGGCTTCCCTGTTTATGACAGATGGTGAGCTATGTTCATGTTTCATATAAACCTATGATTTGTTCTTCCCCAAGTTCCCCTTTAAATGATTTATGAATTCCGTAAACGCTTTAAGAAATTCCATAAATGTGCATAATTATGGAATTCCATATATGATTTATGGAATTCCATAAATGGTTTATGGAATTCCATGAATGTCATGCAATAATGGAATTTCATAAATGATTTTTGAAACCAATAAATGATCTATGGAATTCCGAAATTGATTTATGGAATTCCATAAATTGGAACAGTTATGGAAATCCATAAATGACTTATGGGATTCCAAAAATGATTAATCGAATTTCATAAATGATTTATGAAATTCCATAATTGCATGGCATTAATTGAATTCCTTAAATCATTTATTGAATTCCATAAATCATTTATGGAATTCCATAAAATCATTTATGGAATTCCAAAAATGATTTTTTGGAATTCCATAAATGATTTGCGGAATTACATAATTGCTTACTTTAGGGCACTTCGGCTTGCCATACAGCCCTGATATTATGTTACACAATGGACTTGGTAGATGCAAAACATGAAGCTATTGTATATATAACTTATACTTCCTTCAGATTGCTGAATGCGTGTACTCTACCAATGACGCCATCACGTTTAAACTGCCAACCACCATTTCAGAATGTTAAAGAAAAGTTAGCTAATTTACAACTGAGTGTTACCTGCCTCTGTTGCAACAGTTGGGAGGGGCCCCAATTAAAGGGTGGCAAGTAATAGGATTATAGCATGCTATCAAATCAGTTTACTCTTTATCACAGATGGTACTTATGTAAGTGTTCCCATGTACTATATTCCATTATATTAGATGGTACTTATGTAAGTGTTCCCATGTACTATATTCCATTATATTGTGTAACCCAAGACGAATGTTCGTTCCCTTTACCAGACACTAGTTTACCACATTCTCTGGCTCGCAAGGGGCACACCTCGTGGTGTGCAATAGGAGTTGGCACCTCCCGGGGAACCCTAAGCTGGTGTGGCACCCTGCTCGCCTTATAAAAGAATGGGGATGTGTGGATCTGTCTATGGATACCCTGCATCTAAAATATCCCTTGGTCTTCTTTGGATCTGAAGGCTCTGCTCTTACTCTCCCTCTTTCTTTTCTTTCACCTAGAATGATTATGCTTTGTCACTGTTCTTCAACAATAAGAAAGGACCACTTTTGCTAATAGCTTATGGCACTTAATGACCTTTGTGTGTCGATGTGCCTTTAAACACTTATTCATTCATTTCTCAGTGTGGGAGCATCTGCTGGAACCATGCTAGTTATGTAGTTATGTAAGAAAAGGCAGATGTAGATTATGCAGGCATGTATAACAATCAGCTGTTATTGTGGAAGTTGATACTTTTGTTATCGTTGTACGACTCGACTCATGATGTTCACTTTGGCCCTTTTTGTACTTGGAATGCACTCAGGGTCTCTTTCTCTCTCTCTCTCTCTCTCTCTCTCTCTCTCTCTCTCTCTCTCTCTCTCAAAGTTTTTTGAATGATATCACTCCTTTGAAAGACCTTGCTCATAAATACCATTCTCCATGCGACCTTCCAGATATGATGTTTCCACTTGCTTAGTTTGATTCAATGAATGGTAATAATGATGATTTTATTATAACTGCGTAACTCATTAGTAAATAGTTATCATCCGAATCCTACAACCTACAAACCTATGGCAAGCCGAAGGGCCCTAGAGTAAGCATTTATTGAATTCCATAAATGATTTATGGAATTCCTTAAATTTGAGCATTTATGAAATTCCGTGTTACCTGCCACTGTTGCAGCAGTTGGGAGGGGCCCCAGTTAAAAGGTGGCAAGTAATAGGATTATAGCATGCTATCAAATCAGTTTACTCTTTATCATAGATGGTACTTATGTAAGGGTTCCCATGTACTATATTCCATTATATTAGATGGTACTTATGTAAGGGTTCCCATGTACTATATTCCATTATATTAGATGGTACTTATGTAAGTTCCCATGTACTATATTCCATTATATTAGATGGTACTTATGTAAGTGTTCCCATGTACTATATTCCATTATATTGTGTAACCCAAGACGAATGTTCGTTCCCTTTACCAGACACTAGTTTACCACATTCTCTGGCTCGCAAGGGGCACACCTTGTGGTGTGCAATAGGAGTTGGCACCTCCGGGGGAACCCTAAGCTGGTGTGGCACCCTGCTCGCCTTATAACAAAAAAAGGGGATGTGCGGATCTGTCTATGGATACCCTGCATCTAAAATATCCCTTGGTCTTCTTTGGATCTGAAGGCTCTGCTCTTACTCTCCCTCTTTCTTTTCTTTCACCTAGAATGATTATGCTTTGTCATTGTTCTTCAACAATAAGAAAGGACCACTTTTGCTAATAGCTTATGGCACTAAATAACCTTTGTGTGTCGATGTGCCTTTAAACACTTATTCATTCATTCCTCAGTGTGGGAGCATCTGCTGGAACCATGCTAGTTATGAAGTTATGTAAGAAAAGGCACGTGTAGATTATGCAGGCATGTATAACGATCAGCTGTTATGGTGGAAGTTGATACTTTTGTTATCGTTGTACGACGCGACTCATGATGTTCACTTTGGCCCTTTTTGTACTTGGAATGCACTCAGAGTCTCTCTCTCTCTCTCTCTCTCTCTCTCTCTCTCTCTCTCTCTCTCTCTCTCTCTCTCTCTCTCTCTCTCTCTCTATATATATATATATATATATATATATATATATATATATATATATATATATATATATATATATATATACATATATATATATATATATATATAAATATATATATATACATGTATATATATATATATATATATATATATATATATATATATATATAATTACATATATATATATATATATATATATGTATGTATGTATGTATGTATGTATGTATGTATGTATGTATGTATGTATGTATATATATATATATATATATATATATATATATATATATATATATATATATATATATATATATATCTCTCTATATATATATATATATATATATATATATATATATATATAATATATATATATATATATATATATATATATACATATATATATATATATATATATAAATATATATATATACATGTATATATATATATATATATATATATATATATATATATATATATAATTACATATATATATATATATATATATATGTATGTATGTATGTATGTATGTATGTATGTATGTATGTATGTATGTATGTATATATATATATATATATATATATATATATATATATATATATATATATATATATATATATATATATATATATATATATATATATATATATATATATATATATAACGATGTTTACCCATTAATGCCCACAGTGCCCAAATGCGAACTGATTACCTGAATAAAGTCTCCGGGCAAAGGCAATTTAGGGAAAGTTATTTACAAAAATATCATAGATCCAGACGACAAGTTCAACAGGGCCTAGCATTGCTAGTTTAACCCATTCACGCCTGTACATTGTAGCAGCCAGAAGGGGCCAGCCCATATGTGTGATCATATCTATACAACAAAAGCATGTCTTGGACGATATCTCAAGACAAAATGGTCGTAAAATCTAACCAAGGTTCTTCTTCAGATATCATGCAATTACAAGCTTATTCCTGTGTTGTTTTCAAAAGTATCAAGGCCTCAGTATTCTCGAAAAACGGCAAGAAATCGGTTTTGACATTTTCTTGGAAGTTGCAGCCAAAAATGGTTTGGTAATTTTGATAACAACTTGTTTTAGAAGTTCCGTCGTATTCCACAGCATAACTAGGATAAGACCTTTCTATTAAATACTACGAGTGTGTTTGGTATAGCAAGCGATAGCCAAAAGAGCAAATGAAATGAAGCTACATGCAACGATAATGTAATGATACAAATATGTGCTGAATTCGAAAAAAGTTACAATGATAGTTACTTTTAACCAACTGATGCTGAGAAAATCCTTGATAAATTATCAGTTCAACAATTACATGGAAATGCAGGATTACTTTACAAAATATTTGAAGGAGAGTTATTGGTAGTGTCCTGATAAACATATCTCCTTGAAATATTTTCCTAAGTTTGTTTTCACCATTTAATAAGATTTAACCCAAATTATCAGGCTGTTTTTGCTAATGTTAGCATTAATAGGTTAATCTATATGTAATCCCAGTGACTTTTCAATGACCCCTGACGGTGTCTTAACCTCGCACACTGTGGTGACAAACCGTCATCAGTTATGGCGTATAATTGTCATCGCCTGTCAATCAAATTTGGGTGTGTGACCTATAGCGTGGTCACTTCCTGAAACTCACCACAATTACGGTCGTCCGTCACTATTGAGGGGTCTTCCAGGAAAATCTGCCTAGGAGGAAGGGGGGGGGGAGCTCTCAAAGAAATAAACATATATATATATATATATATATATATATATATATATATATATATATATATATATATATATATATATATATATAAATACATTTATACAATATATCTAGTTAGTAAGTTAGCCAGTTAGGGTGTTGGGGCAGCACCCTAACGCTTGTGCGTTGCTCAGTGCTGGACATTCAGAAACGAACAATGGTTTAGGGCTGTTCCATTTGAAAGTGTGGGGAGGGGGTTGAACGGACTATAATTAAAAATTCTCTCCCCCACCCCCCCCCTCCCTCTAGCCTAGGTTCATAATTCAGGAGGTGGTGGGTTCTAGATCTATTCGTAATTCGGGGGGTGTGGGGGGGGGGGGGGGGGGGGGTAGAGAATCTTGTCGATGGTGTACGACGATTACGTCTCAAGTACGAAAACGCCCCATGTCCAATAATACGCCCAGTTTTCAATTGCTACACACATGCAGCAGCGATCAGGGGCTTGCCTCCTGTATGCCAAGCATTTTGAGAGTTTATTAAGCATTACCAAATACCAATAAATCATTTTCTAATATTTATAAATCATTTTCTAGTATTTATAAATGACTGCATTTACAAATATTAGAAAATGAATTACAAATATTAGAAAATTAATTATAAATACTAAAAAATGATTTATAAATACTAAGAAATGATTTACTTGTATTTAGGAATGTGCATGCTTCTCTAATACCGATAAATCATTTTTAAGTATTTATAAATCATTTTTTAGTATTTATAATTCATTTTCTAATATTTGTAAATCATTTATTAATATTTGTAATTATGTATAAATATTAATAAATATTTTCAAATACTAAATACTGCTTAATAAACTCTTAAAATGCTTGCCATACTCCTGCATGTGAAGCGCGAGATCGGGGTTCGTCGCCGTCCATACAATCATGCAATAAATTACTCCCCTTTACGTGGAACGATTTCAATGCGGTATAGATCGTTCGAACTGCCACAATTCATTCTAATTGACGCTTGATTCTAGTTCAAATAGGTTGTGAAATGACGAGTTAGCAACAGGTTAAATTCGTTTTAATTTTTATGACATATTTGCGTGGATTTCAAATATGTTTTTATAAGTACAACTACAAGCAAATATAGACATCACGGATAACAAATTCGTAACTTTGTAACTGCATTTGAAGGGTAATGCAGAATTACATCGAGCTTTGCTTTGTAGTCATAGTATAGTGCTTCGTGTGCCGATATGTGATAGCGTGTCACACGTGTAAAATGAATCCACGGCTCTTCCCGGCCAGGGCTATGTTTTTACCTCATGATATGTGTCTATTGTATGCACAAAAATAACTTATAACAAAAGAGAAAGATAAAAGAAAAAGAGAAGAGAAAGGAGAAAGAAGAAGAATATACACTAATGTGAGTAAAATTGGAGCGTTACTGGACATGGGGCGTTTGCTTACTTGGGGCGTAACCGTCCGTGCCCTTGTCAATGATACAACGAGTATGGGGGTGAAATCCACCCCCACCCCCCCCCCCCCCTCCCCCCCCCTCAAAAAAAAAGTCCACGAAAACACGAAATCCCTCGGAAATCTGGTGCTCCGACGC
>OZ012697.1:1777065-1835754 GCA_963942565.1 Maea johnstoni
AAAAACTGAGTTAAATGTAGACAACGGCACCTATGCTATTGTATAGCTTACATCTCATAGTTACAGAATAATGATAAACTTATCAATAATTTGCTATTTTGAGTTGATATGGCACCCTTTATAATCTGAAATGAAAACACAAGATGAGGAGTCCAAATATCGAGGCTGTAGGCTGACTTTTGGATGGGACCTCCGCACAACCCCAAACCTCTTGTTTTCAGGATCAGTGTTGCCTGGTACTTTCGCACTGGTTATTACTAATAGTATTAAAGCATGAAATTCTTCCCAACTTCAAAAGCATTTGCAGAGTCCACCATCTTGCTCGGAAGAGAAGCCAGTGAGCTGAGGTTAGGCGGTGGTATTCGCCGGGTACTCCTTCACCACTTACAACTGGCTAGTCACGTGACTATGACTGTATGTACGGATCCATATGCATGTGCATACTATAAGAGCATGTGTGTTTTGTATCAACAGATTGGCTTGATATATAATAATTACCTGGTATCAGTTCGTTGATGATGTCAAAGAGCTGTTTTGATAACTTAGCGCCTCCGTTTCCCCTAAACCAGTCTACCACCTGTGAAGATGACGTCAGACGCATGGCATCTTCATCACCGTGACCAAGCTTCAGATACGAACGACCTGAAACGAAAGAAAACAACACTATAAATATATATATATATATATATATATATATATATATATATATATATATATATATATATATATACATATGTATGTGTGTGTGTATATATGCATATTTATATATATATATATATATATATATATATATATATATATATATATATATATATATATATATATATATATATATATATATATATATATATATATGTGTGATATATGTGTGATAGATAGACCCCAAGGAAGCTGTGGTGTATGGGACATACCCAAGGTATCACATACACCACAGCTTCCGAGGAGTCTATGTGGCTTGTACCACAGTTGACTGCCTTTCACCAATCACAGGCCGAGTAAAGTATACCCTTGGGTAACACCTTTGGTTTAAGCAGCTTAGAGAACAAAGGCTTGAAAAGTGTGGGTGATGTCCTATAACCCTACACTTTTCGAGGCCTATGATTGGTGGAGGGCAAGCAACTGTGGTACAAATATATATATATATATATATATATATATATATATATATATATATATATATATATATATATATATATATATATATATATATATATATATATATATACATATATATATATATATATATATATATATATATATATATATACATATATATGTATATATATATATATATATATATATATATATATATATATATATATATATGTATATATATATATATATTTATTTATATATATATATATATATATATATATATATATATATATATATATATATATATATATATATATATATATATATATAAACATTGAAATGATATGTACTAGAAAATATGCAGTATACAGAAGAGTATTTGGGATATGATATATATTTTCTATATAACTATACAAAGTTGTAAGCAGAAATTGTATATGATTATCACGTTTGTATTTCAATTTTCCCTGGGGAAATGGTGGTCCGTGGCAATGCTAAAAGCCTTTCACTGGGAGTAATAAGAACCTATATGAAAACTGATTTACGTACGAGGGTAACCTACTACTATAGCGGAAATGGACAATAATTGAAACCAGACACCAATCATCAGCATTGATGTATCATTTCAGATTTTCTTCAGAAACGCAGTACAAGCAATTGCGTAGTTGCGGTAAGATGTGTAAAATGAAACCTCTCATAAGAACTCGTATATTATAAGGTATTAGTTGGAGATATTTATTACATCATCCATTCTCATGATGAACTCGTTTCATGACGAATTGCGCATTTGTTTCCTGCCCCACCCTGTTCGCCCGCGCTCATGATAGGAATATGATCACATACCTCCATTCAAGGCACAGACATTACATGTCTATATATATATATATGTATATATATATATATATATATATATGTATGTATGTATGTATGTATGTATGTATGTATGTATGTATGTATGTATGTATGTATGTATGTATGTATGTATGTATGTATGTATATATATATATATATATATATATATATATATATATATATATATATATATATATATATATACATATATGTATGTGTATATATATAATGTTGAATCCTTGTGAGACTACCTAGAAAAACAAAGAAAAATCGTTGAAAAATGGAACAAATATTACCGGATCGTAATATTAGCGAATCTGACCCACTCGCTAATGTCGCCAATAATAGTTCCACGCTAATATTTCGAACTTTACAGTATATATATATATATATGTGTGTGTATTGTATTGTATCTTTATTGGCTAAGCCTACAGGCCTAAAAGGATACAGCACATAATATATCAGGAACAAAACTAATAGGTACAACAGTACAAATGAAGAAAATTAAATAAGAAATACAACATATAAGGGAAGAGGCACTTGACATGACATACATTCAAAGACAAGATACAGGTTCTGTGTACACTTGAGCATTAGACTATTCCAAACTAGCCTTTAGGCGCTTAATATACACTAAGGTGGGTGGGCAGAAGAAAAACAGTCCTCAAAGCGGACAGAGTTCAGGGGGGGAGAGAGGTATTATAGAGAAGGAAACAAAAAAGGGCCTCTAATAAAAAGTGGGTTTCGGGCTACACTAGTTCTTTGCACCGGCACCAGGGGACTGCCAGGTGCTACCATAGCCCTACTAACCAATGCCAGTTCTGCCGGTGCACACTTTCCTATACATGCCACATATTGCATTCCCAGCAATGTTCCAGAAACCCAACATGTACGCCTCACTCGTATCATTTATTTCCATCCCCAAGAGCCAAAACAGGATTTTCTCCGGAGAGGTCCTGAAAATGCCCCTTAGTTGTGGATCATAATTATACAACGCATCATACATAAGTACTCTATCCACCTCATGCATGGGACACTGCATAACTAAATGATAGATATTTTCAACAACATACATGTCGCATTCACTGCACATTCTGTGACTCGGGGTGAGACTCTTCAGTCTGACATCATCACATTTCAGCCTGGATGCATGGCACATAATCCGACCCATAGTCTCACACATCCTCATCTGTGTCGGGGAGTTATCAGAGACTCTCCACCATGCCATATACCTTGCCCGTGATATAGTACTATACATGAGGTCATTTTCTTTATGTATAAGTTTGGTGGAATCCCAGAAGGTATCCTCCAGGATCCAGGCCTTCCCCCAAACAATTTTGGACCATTGCTTTTTACTAAGAATTGTAGCATTCTCGTTTACCATATCTACCAGAATATTAAACAGGCCTAGTCTCTTAGCTGCAAAAGTTATCTCCAAAACAGCACTCCTATTTGGGTTCTCCCACCCTTCATACATTACAAAGTCATTTATTCTAAGACAGAAAAACATACACCCACAAACATACATACATACATACACACACATACACACACACAAACACACACACACGCACCATCCGGGTACTTGACGGGAGGTAGAATGTAGGCGTTGTAGTTCTGTGGGTCCTCTCTGTACCCTGTCGGGGACTGCTCATCGGGGATGGCTTTCTTATATAACATACTTGGCATATCCTTCAACCGCTCAAGATCCCTTTCTCCTAGCTCCAGCTGAAATATATTAACGTTATATACACCTGTATTGAATATGATTTTGCGTACGTAACAATATGCAGTCAATAAACATACAATACTGATGGCTCCTATCGGATCCATTCTAACAAAGGCCAAAAAAGCCTGACAATGTCGGTGAAATATCTAAAGTGAAAGCATAGACAGGAACATATTTGAAGGAGAAGTATTCATGTGTACACTTCTAATGACTTTGCCTCAGTTATTTTGTAAAATCGTGTCTTATTCCCAAGTTGTCATCAAATGTATCGCAGATCCAGACGAACTCTGAAGTTTGATTATCTTTTGTTGGATAGAATTCCCACCCCTCTTCACTTGTCCAAGAACTATAAGTTGCAAAGGAACGAATGAAGGTTCCTCACATTGCTACACATTTTGTTTAGCGCCCAGGCGAGTCCGCTAATGACGATCCAGACGTCTTAAACACTGGGGCCCCCATTCTCAATTGCACTGTCGCCCTGCAATATCTATACTGCTGTTAAAGTATATTCATGCCTTTCATATGGCATGCCAAAATGATATTTATTCAACTCTCAAAATATCATGCAACTTTCAAAATATCTTTCAACTTTGTTAAATATATCATGCAACTCTTAAAATATGGTGCAACTTTTAGAAATATATCATACAGCTCAGGAAGGATGTATATTTTTTGGGAACATGTAAAATGACCTCAGAGCAGTCATGGGTGTTGTGCCAGGTTGTACACTTTTAGTGGGGAAGGTCAGTGGTAAAGGAGAAAACCTACCGGATAGAGGGAGTCTAATAGAGTCATTTGGTGGACTATGAGTTAACCCTTATGCTGCTGCTGGCTAATTTGGCCAATACAAAACAATTCAAAAGAACATGAAAATGACTAAAACCCTAGCACATGGGTACTCATCAGAAAGTACTCAGTGAGAGATATCCAATGAATACCAACATGACAAGGTCTACATGGTTTTCAAAAATCTTTTCATCCTTGTGATTTGGACCTCAGCATTACAAGGGTTAACCTGCCCCCTCCATGGACCTCCCACATCAGGTTGAGGTGACATGTCACCATTCAGACCTTTGTGAATGCAAATTAAGATGGCCGAGTAGGTGTCAACAAGTACTTCAGACACAGCTGGAAAAGTAATTTGCATAGATAGCTTTGTGGTCAGGAAGTCATTATCAATTAAACCGAATGTGAAAATAGGCACATTATGTCTAAGCTGCATGGATCATTTGCTAATATTAAAACAACTTGTGTACACAAGGCTTCTTCAAATGGTAGATGTAGCTGACAACCATACCTTACCCCCATTATTCTCAGAGTTTGCTATAGAAATATCTCTCTCTCTCTCTCTCTCTCTCTCTCTCTCTCTCTCTCTCTATATATATATATATATATATATATATATATATATATATATATATATATATATATATATATATATATATCTATATATATATATATGTGTGTGTGTGTATATATATATATATGTGTGTATATATATATATATATATATATATATATATATATATATATATATATATATATATATATATATATATATATATATATATAAATATATATATATATATATATATATATATATATATATATATATATATATATATATATATATATATATATATATATTGATTTATTTATATATAGTTAAGCTCCAGGCTTAAGTAATATTATATTGAGGGTAGAATAAGTAAGTTTCCCCTTCACCAGCGACCTTCCCCACTACAAGTGCATGACCTGGCACAACACCCATGACTGCTCTGAAGTCATTATATATACATGTTCCCAAAAAATATACATCCTTCCTGAGCTGTATGATATATTTCTAAAAGTTGTACCATATTTTGAAAGTTGCATGATATTTTGAGAGTTGAATAAATATCATTTTGGCATGCCATACTTTCAATATTGCGAGAATGTCACCAATTTATGGAGAAATATATGTGTTGTTGAGAGAGGCATTTAGCAAATATGTATAGATATCAGAAATTGACAAAGGGGTAAATAATGGTGATACTTATCAATACAATCATTTAAGCAGCAAAAGAAGTTATTTATACCAGAGAGATCTATTCACATATATCTCTCTGTTTCTACTACGCGTGAGACGGGTGGACAGCTAAGCATTTTACAAGTCAAAGAGCGTTTACTTAGCCAAATGAAATCGAAAGTGTATTGGGTTCTTCTATAAACGAAATGGATTTACTTCTTATGAAATGGGGAAGGATTGCAAATCATTTATGAAAGCTAATTCAATCTGACATATTCACATATTTCTATCTTAAATAATGCTTTTATGGTAATTCTTTCTATCACATACACTAGGGACGTGCTTAATGTAAACATGGTGACATATTAGCTGTGTAAGATTCTCATTGTATGAATATATGATGATGCTGAGTGAACTAGCTGGTCCAAGATAAAAACATGTTTTACAGAGAATTTTAAAAAAGGTATTTAACCGTTATTTGACAGGGATAACCATCAAAGAACAACTGTTCTCAATAGGCGTTCAAAAGGGCGTTTGGTTCTACATATGGTAGAATTGATAGTGTATGTATATATGATAATACTACACATGAATAAGCAAGCTAGATTTTAAAGTTACCTTAATGACAACCTGGGACAGCAAGGTTATGTCAGGAACAAGTTGTTTTGGCAGAAGTTCGTGAATGTTAGTGAAAGCACCAGTCGCTAGGAGTGCTTTTTTCGTGTAATAGGTGGCGCCACCAGCCGTTTTGACAAGAAGCATTTTAGATCCATCTGTTGATATGTGTTCCGTCACGTGTTTAGCGACGTCATCTATGACGTGGCAGCCATGCTTTCCTGCAACTTTAATTTGTGCTTTCACAAGTTTACGGGGATTAACGTAGCCTCCTCGCTTAGCTTGGTAGACGCCCTCCCCATATGGAGCTACATCCAAATAAGGGAATTTACTCGTGATCTCGTCGCCGACGAGAGTTTCAGTGGGAACACCCATCTCATCCATGTTCTGTTTTACGGTTGTCGTAAATTTTCCTTCCCTTTGCCCAATCGCTACACAGCCAACCTCTTCGTAGAAATGGATACCTGCAAGTTGAAGATCATAGTTTGATTGACTCAGTTCTAAATTTGTCGCGCGAAGATAAAATTTTGCTGCAAAAGTAAAAAGTGTATCCATTAGTAATATTTTCTTTTTCCTTTCCTAATAACAGTTGTGCAAATGTCCCCCGTAGTCATAGAACTTGTTCTCTTTGCTGTTTATAAATACATTTTGGTCCATACACGTTACCTTTATGATACATCTATGGCCATGCATTATCATTGTCATCATTATTGCAGAACGGTATAACAGTAATGCTATATCAATACAATCGCAAAGTGGGCCATATTGGCTTAGATGACCAATCACAAGTGGATTCGAAACCAGCCGGTCAACCTGAACATGCTAGCCTCAACCAGTGTCAACTAATAGCCGCTAATTGGTGCTCTGGGCACCCCCAGCTGGTGGTGGAGATAAGATTTCTCTGTAATGTAATCGATGCGAGAGCCCTGATTGGTCCTTGTTCCCATGTGACCTCGCGGTGATGCCTTAATGCAGCCTTATCTGGTACTCCTGGCATGAGTCCAGCATGTAACTATAGGGCATATAGTAATTGGTCTCTCGCTACATATCCATACTTTTCTTCATCCAAGATATTGGGGAGAACATTTCTCTCTTTCATGTGTCGATGGGCTACCCCAGTTGAATTTTCTTAGTTGTGATTCGTAATTTTTTAGGGAGATCACCTATCCATTGTAAAAAAGCACTTACGTAATTCTCTAGTATATAATTCTCTGTTCCGGAGTCTAATTAGTGATTAATCCCAAACATTACTAGTACAGATATTTAATTCCTGCATCATTGGATCGGTCGTGTGCGAGCGATTGGTAGAACGGTAGGGCGGGTACGTCCGGCTGAACGGTCGAGATAATTCATGACCCACCTAGTTGCGTAATAAAAAAATTATCTCTAGCTGTAGAGTCTAGAGCGTGTGGTTGTATGCATGTCCAGGGAACCGTGTGACAACTGGGCTTGCGGTCGTGCAAAATACCCGGTCTATCCACACATTTAGCGCAGTAATTAGATATCCTTACTGTAGGACTGCCTTTAACAGATTTATATCCAGGGCGACGCATGATCTGACACATTTTGAATTATATTGATAAAATGAAATAATTCAGTGAATATCTAACTGAAAGTAGTTGTTCCTATTGATTAAAGCTATGTACCTCTTAACCCTTATGCTGCTGGTGGCTTATTTGGCCAATACAAAAAGATGCAAAAACCTGAAAAATGACTGAAACCCTGGCAAATGGGTACTCATCTGAGAGTCCTCAGCGAGAGCTATCCAATGAGTACCAACATGACAGGGTTTGGATGGTTTTCAAAAAGATTTGCCTCCTTGTGCTTTGGATGAAAGTTGTCTCAGCATTGGAAGGATTAAAACATTTTGGAAGCCACATAATTTCTGTTTACGATAGATGCTGTGTGCTCGCCATATGTCATTATGAAATGAGTTTTCCGGACAGGGGAAACATAACGAGATACTCGCTTTTTTGTGTTTTTTTTTTTGTTTTGTTTTGTTTTTCCGGTAGGGGGTGGGGGGGGGTCGGAAACTTCAAGGAAGATCATTATTTACCTGATTCCTCTTCCAAGGCCCTGTACCGGTCGATGGAGCGATTGGCCAGCATTGCCCACAGCATAGTCGCGTCCAAGTCTCGCGTGATTCTCGCCTCGTCATACCAAGCACCGAATATATCTCGCGAGAACTTTTCCTGAAAGCGAAAGTGTCGTGTGGCTATTATTTCGTTTATTCATTCATTCTTTTATTCATTAATTAATTTATTCAAGTTAATTTAGTTAGTTATTCATTTATGTATTTATTCATTCATTTATTTATCTATTCGTTCATTTATTCATTGATCTATTTACTTATTTATTTACTTATTCATATACTTATATATTTACTTATTTATTCATTCGAGTGTTTCTTTAGTTATTGTTGTTATTATCATTGTTATCAATATTGTTATCATTATTATCATTATTATTATCATTATTATTATCATTATTATTATTAGTAGTAGTAGTAGTAGTAGTAGTAGTAGTAGTAGTAGTAGTAGTAGTATTTTTATTGATATTATTATTTCTACAGTATTATCAATATTATTATTTTTATCATTATTATTATTATTATTATTATTATTATTATTATTATCACAATATTACAATTATCATCATTACCACTATTATTATTTTTTTTGTTTTGTTTTGTTTTTATGTCATCTCTCGTGGCATATAAACCTTTGTATCTAATTGAGTTATCAGCGTAAATGATAATATATTCCTCAATACATAAGAAGCATAATGTTCCCAACCCGTCCGTGGCTGGACTATGGCCTGATTGTACGTATGATTGCCTGGGTTCGAATCAATTCGAGGAAGTTACCTGTCGATTTTTGAATACCAGATTACGTGCCACGATCACTTGATAACAATGCAATTGTTCTGAAAACTATTTGGAATTAAAATTGTTCTTATCTTACAATAGTCACCCAATCATGGGCAATGAGCGAAATTAACATATATGAGAAAGAAGGTAGTTTGGTAGATAAAGAACACAGCGGTCCTAAGAGGTTTGCAAAGGTTTGATACGAAATACTTCTTGTAACAAAAAAGAGGAATGAAAACTGTCGGTAAAGTTCGACTCGGAGACTATGTATATATATAGATAGATAGATAGATAATCTTTATTTCAAGTCGGTAATAATTTTACATAGTAAACACAAGCTGCCAGGGCTCTTGGCCGACTACAAAATAACAATTCAAAATATAACATACATGGTATAACAGCGATATAAATGACTAGTAAAGGGGAAGTGGGATTGCACCCATTAATTGACAATGAGTCTTTCAGGACATACTTTTGTGATTTTGAAGTATAGTAGCAGATACTTCTGCTCGTTTACTGGTATTACTTAAGGCAGCAGAGAGAGCAGGTACAGTTAGTTCCAGACCAGGTTGAGATTAGGTTTTTGAACTCTTTTAGTGATGTTGTTTGTCTCAAGTTGTTAGGTAGGGAGTTCCATACTTTAGGTCCAGTATATCTAATTGATTGCTTTCCAAAGGAGATGGTGTTATATGGGGGTAATATTAGAGAGTGGTTTCTTCTATAAGGCTGTATTCCGATTCTCTCTCTGTGAAAAGTGAGCTGACATAGGGAGGGGCCCCTCAATGGACAGCTTTGTGGATCTCTGTAGCTAGGGATCTTAGTCTACCTAGATGCAAGCTTTGTAGTTTAGCCTGGTGTAGTAACTCCTCATAGCTGATTTTGTAATCCCTGTAAACAAAGCGTAGGGCTCGTTCCTGCATCCTCTCTAGCATGGAGAGATTACTCTTGGAGCAGAAGTGCCATACAAATGGGGAAGTAGTTGAAATTTGACATTATGTAAGCGCGAAAAATGGTCAGTCTGCTGGATTGGTCTAGGAGGTGACCAATTCTCTTAAGAGCATTAAGTTGTTTTGCAGCCTTCTTACACATTGAGGATACTTGAATGTCAAATTTCAGTTTGTCATCCAATTCTATACATAAAAGTTTCACAGATTTTTCTGGTTGATGTTGATGTTGTCGATGGAGAAGTCTGTTTGCACCTTTTTGTGACCAGGGGCAAGGAAAATTGCATGTATGTATATTTATTAACTGTAACTTCCGTTACAAACGATTTCATACAAAAGCTGCATATGTTTCAACATGCTAAGACATACTGAATAAATTTGCACCAAATTTCCTATACAGAATAAATAGAGTTGCCCTTCGGTACTAGTGTCCTTACTGGCGACCTTGCGGTTATCAACAACTATCCGCAAATAGATTACCTTAATCTCACAGGTCAGTGATCGGTCGAAGTGTCCTGCCATATTTAAACGCTTTGATGCTCACAACAGCCAAAACAGTTTGACTATTTTTGGTAGAATATTTTAAGGGAAACATGTACGTGGGTAGGAAAATATTTGAGAAATGTCAATCAGAACATTACCAACCAATCTCCTTCGAATATTTCGTAGAATCATTTTTAATTCCAAAGATATTGTCAAAATTATCATAAATCCAGACGACATTTTTAGACCGACTCACAAGCATGGATAATGGGCTAAGGCTGAATTGTGGATACCCAGGTATGGTAGGAGACAATGAGCAGTCGGCGGAAACGCCGTCGACCACTTGGCTTTCAGATTCGGTCTTCTTCAGGCTAAATCACTAGTTGTGAATGGTGGGGGAAACTTAAGCAACCGGGAAAAAAACGACTAACGCCAAGTCCCGGGCAAATTTCTCACATACCTCTGAAAGAGAAACTGCATACCAGCAGGCCTACCCCACTAGCCGAGTGGTCTAGGTATTGCACTTCGACTTGCCGCGTTCTCTGTCCACTACAAATTGTTCCCAGTATCAGTTCAGGCTCATGGAATATGAGGTTTCCGGCGACTTAAAGATAATGTGTGTTTTTTCTTTCGGGTCGCTGGTTTCCCACGTCATTGATAAGTGACTTGTCAGGACACAGCTTTGGAATGGCAGAACATTTACGATGAACAAAATTCCAAATACCTAATTTTGTATGTAGCCAATCAATCTATGTTAATGTTAGACACCGACTATAGTCGCCCGGTAAAATTGCCAGATGAGAAAATCGAATACATGTATTTCCTTTTAGAAATATAGCATTAGCTACATCTAAATTTGAATAGGTTAAATGTTGTGGCAAATGAGAAATTCGCCGGGATACTTAACAATAGCAATTAAACCATTCCAGCTCTTTAAATCCCCTTAATAGTTTTGTCTGACCACACATATGTATATATATATATATATATATATATATATATATATATATATATATATATATATATATATATATATATATATATATATATATATATATATAACATACAGAACTACAGGTAAATCCCTACCTTAGGTTCTGAAGGTCCTATTAAGAGAACCTTTTGATGGGAGGTTTTGGACAGTGATGAAAGATGCCTGGCCGCTGAAGATCCTATCATGCCTGCCCCTATCACGCAGAAATCATAAACCATCTTATTCTCCTCGCTCGCCATCTTCAGTAAGTCTCAGTGCCGGCTGAAATCTGAAAATAAAGTCGATCTGTCGATCTGTCGTTCTACACACATTGACCGTTTATCAGTCCGAGTTATCAGTGTGTCAACTGCCTCCTGTGATAACCCAAAGACAAAACAACACCAGTGATTTGAGCGTTTAATGTCGTGGGGTTTTACATAATGTGGTTATCAAGCTATACATACAGATGAACTGTCAATCACTTTGTCGAACATATATCTTTAAAATCAAAGACATTTCAGCATCCAAGGCCGTATGGTTTCAGGTGCCGTTGTTATCAAATCTTACGTACATATAACCTGTCAATCTTTTAAACTTTGTCAAATACATATCTTTAAAACCACAGACATCACAACATCAGCGATGTTATTATAGAGAGAGGACCTAGCCTGTTACCGAGTAGGATATCGCAAAGTGTGGTCAATAGAACTACTACTACTACTACTACTACTACTACTACTACTACTACTACTACTACTACTACTACTGCTGCTGCTACTACTACTACTACTACTTCTACTACTTCTACTACTACTACTACTACTACTACTACTACTACTACTACTACTGATACTACTACTACTACTACTACTACTACTACTACTACTACTACTACTACTATTGTTACTACTAATATTAAAGCTGCAGCTACTCCTGTGACTACTACAGACCACAAGTGGTTAGACTGTTTTAGGTTTTCATGGCTTGTTGTCATCAAACTGAAAACATTAAACCAACCATAGTTACAGCTACTCAAACACAAGCAGCTTAGAGGACAAATGCTCAAAAGGTGTTGGCTATACCATATATATACTGCTCACTTCCCGAGGCCTGTGGTTGTTGGAAGGCAGCTTCACTCAGGAAAATAATCTTCTCTGTCCAGAACAAAGCCAGACAGTAACTGATTACTACCTTATCGCCTTTAATTTATCTGGCCTATCTGGATGGACTATGGTAGAACAATGGCCAACTGACGACCTCTCGCACCAAACTGGTTTTATCCGCAACGCTCAAGGGACTTTGCCTTGGCAGTTAGTTGTGACGCCTAGCTCCAAAACGTGAGGTCGATGGAACGAGTCTCCGTTGGATCTCCATTGGCGGCTTGTTCTGATCGCTATACAAAAGTGTGGCGCTGCGAAGGGCTGACTTTAATAATGATAATAATTAATGATAATTGATATTTGATAAAGCGCCCTTTCCACCAATTATTTTCGAAAGCGCTTTAAAGAATAGACAGTGGACATATGTTTATGGCCCATAGAGTCAAATAAACTCCTTTAGAAATAGCAATGTTTTCAGCTGTTTCTTAAAGCTTTGCAGACTATCAGCAGCCTTGATGTTGTTGGGCAGCTCATTATAAAGGCCTGGTGCATATATAGTACTTCTCCAACCGAAATTCCCCTTGCTGCTACTCGTAAAGAGGGTAATTCCTCAAGATTTCTCTCTCGACGAGATATGACCTCGGCTGTTTTAACCCATTAATGCTTAAGAGCTCCTCCAAAAATTGTCGTCTGGATCAATGACATTTTTTACTATGACTTTAAAATTGAGAATGGTTTTCCAAAATATTTGAAGGAGTGTTGTTGGTAGTGTTCTGATAAACATTTCTCAATCAAACATTTATCTTACTATGCTTTTGCCTGCAAGATTTCATCAAAATTGTCTGGCTGTTTTTGGCCACTGTGAGCATTAATGGGTTAAGCGACAATCATCCTCTCTCCTCCGGTTGTGGCAATGTGTACACTTTTTGGTGTAGATGGGTAAAACCAACTTTAAATGCAATATGTATTACGACGGATTGAAGCATTAATTACCAATGATTGTCTATCTGATTTGTATTATTGAACCTTTGCAATAATTATTACGACGGTTATTATTCATCAATAATCATGAAAGAAAAATGTTTACAGAGATTCCCCTTAATCTTGGAAAGTGGAAAAATCAAGTAATTGGTCCATTTCCGTCCACCGTGAGAGTCATAAATACCAGCTATTAGTCTCTTAAGGTAACCCGACACCCTTAAGACCTGGACCAGACCCGATCCTATGATTTATACCCGACGCACCTTGATATTTTTGTAAATATGTTATTTCTACCTTTTCAATTTATGTTTTCCTCTGTTCAAGATTTATATCTTGTTTTTGTATTCACATACAGTCAATAAAAGAGATATATAAAGAGGGTAAAAAATATAACACTGTGACACGTGTAATGAAATATTTGTAAATGATAATAATAATAATAATAATAATAATATTAATGATAATATAATAATGATAATAATAATGATAATAGTAATAATAATAATTGTTATAATAATAATAATAATAATAATAATAATAATGATAATAATAATAATAATAATAATAATAATAATAATAATAATAATAATAAAAATCTTCCAGTAGGTCCTTGGAGGTAAATGCTCGTTCAATGCTACTAGTTATGCCTTAATGTACATGCAGGGGCCTGCTCCACACTTTTCTAAATAACTTCCTTGCTAATTTAGGAGTAGGCTCCTCACGTTATATATATATATATATATATATATATATATATATATATATATATATATATATATATATATATATATATATATATATATATATATGTTTATTGGCTGTAATATTTCTATTACAAAATCATATTAATACATACAAAGAAATAATAAGGAAAGTATTGGTTCCAACCCAAAGAAATAGGGAGGAAATAATTTAAATATACTACATAACAAAAAGTATAGGTCATGAGCGGTGGTAATAATACCTTATTGAAAGAAAAGGAAAATAAATGACCTAAAGGCACCTGATTGCAATACAATTGTGAAGGATGAACTACATATCACTCCATTAAGCATGGAAATTATATGAAAACACTTGGTTGGACAGAGATGCTAGGTTATTAAGATTCAAAACTAGGTACCCTAAAAAGGGAATGACTAAAATCAAAGCAAGGCTACTACGAAGAGAAGTAGTCATAAAGCATGACTGAGAGTCAGAGGACTCATAAAAACAAAATATAATTGCTATAGGTTCATCCGACACCTTCCCTATTGCTCACTGCAATCAAGTACATTTGGTGCACGCTTTTAGCCACCACTCTATAGAAATCAATCATAGCTTCATAAGAATGGTCTGTGTTGGCTTTACCTAGCAAAATGTGGAGATTATTATCGGTCGGGGACAAAATGGTCGACTGGTAATAATCTTCAATTCTACTTATTTCATTTAGCATGTCACCTCTTATATCATTCAAATATGTACAGTGCATAATTAAATGTTCTATATCTTCTACGGCTAGGGTCAGACACATATTGCAATATGGGCGATTGCTTACATCATTCTTGAATTGATAACAGTCACTCCTCAATTTACTTGATCTACATACTAATTTTGACATTGTTTCGCAGCACTGCATTAATTCAGGGGACATGTCACCAAGTTGCCACCATACGAGTGGTTTAACAGATTCTAGTGTTGCTTTTAGGTACTTAGTGGACTGGAAGAGAGCTGTTCTTATTTTCCAATCTTGATTGTCTATGTCCCAAGCTTTTGCCCAAACAATATCTTTCCATTGCTTTTTACAAAAAGACTTTGTACCAAGGATCATACCTCTTACATCATTTAATAGACCAAAGATATCTGATATTCGTAGAATATCGAACGTGGGACTATGTAGTCTATTCATATTACATCTCTCCTTTCCCCTAATATAATCATTGAGATGATTAACAAAAATTCTTTTGTACACAGAATCAACACCTAGGACAGCTATTGTCCGCACAAAAAGCAATTTCTTAATGTATATAAAAGTTTCTATCCGTATCCATCCCAGTCCAACATAACTTGTTGCTCTGGGTGACCTTTGGTCAAAACGTTGAATACGTCGCCCTGCATATGTTTGGAAATCTTCTAACATTTTAATGTCATCATCGTCCATCACCCATAATTCGCATGCAAAGGCAATAATTGGGATGACCATAGCCCAAAAAATTATCCCACATGCATTTACAGACAAACCGCCGGGCTTTAGACCAAGACCTGCCACCGCATTAAGGGCTTTCCGACCTTTTCTGATTTGTTCAGAAGTACGTTCATTACTATTTCCCAGACAGTTATTTCTCAAACCCAGATGATCATAATTGACTGCCTCTTTAATTACATCTTTCCCTAATCTATAGGTGCGATACTTGGAGTTGTTCTTATTCTCCCTTTCAGTTTCACCATAAACAACTACCGCACTTTTTGGGGGGTTAAATTTATATCTCCATTGGCAACTATGGTCGTATACTATCTTTAATACCTGGTCTGTCTGGGCCTTACTAGTACTTGCAGAAGCGACATCGTCAGCATACCCCAAAGGGGATACGCTGGTGCCATATATTGTACTACATAAATTACTGTTTTCTAGGTTCACTAGTAAAGAGTTAATAAAAGCCAGATACTTTATAAGAGATAGATACCCCCCTTGGTGTATCCTGCACCTCAGGGGGTACCCCTCCAACATTTGATTCTGAATTCTTACCCTACACATAAAATCGCTGTATGAGTTATAGAGCAGACGCCAAGTCCTGCCCCGAATACCAATCTCCCATAGCCTATAAAAGAGGCTTCCTATCCAGACACCATCGAAGGCCTTCGATATGTCTAGATACGTAACGAAGACCTTCTTATGTGTCTCTAATAGGGTGTATATTGATTCTTGTAACAGAAAGGCTGAATGCACGCAAGACAAGCCCTTCCTGCATGCACCCTGTAGTTGTGTAATTACTCCAGATTCAGACCACCATTTCTCTAGTCTTTTCCATATAACTACTTTGAAAAGTTTATCGAGGGTGCTTAATAGCGTTATACCCCGGTAGTTATTGACGTCAAGAGTAGACATATTTTTACCTTTATGTAACGGTATTTGCACACCTTCTCTGAAATTCTTAGGGATGTATTCTGTTACAAGAATCATGTTAAATAGTAGGGATATAATGTTTATCATACCCGCACCAGCATACGTCAAATGTTCCTTTGTGACCCCATCTAAACCCGGGGCCTTGCCAGCATTGAGGAAGGTGATGCCTTTCCTTACTTCGTCATATGAGATTTCCTCACGGGAAAAATCATCAATTTCCCTTGAGGCATTGTATTCATCTAACTTATTATTAACCATAACATAAAATTCATGATCAAAATTATCAGACTCAGCGGGTGTACCCAGGGTTGCAAAATGTAATTGCCAGACGTCCAAAATCTCATGTACGTCATGAACCACCTTTCCCGCCTTGTTCTTAACTGATGAGGTTTTAATATGTGGGCCATCTCGTTCTCTTTTAAGCATCTTCCAGAAAGTATTGTGGTCTAATTCTGCACTTTTAACTGCTTTAGCCACCTTTTCTTCTTCATATTCTCTAGAAATTTGCTTAATTCTCCTTTTAAAGTTCTTTTTTGCCACTTTGTTAGCGATATTAACATGTCCTTATTTCCCTGTGTTATTTTTGTTTAATCTTGTGTTACTTCTTTTGTGTATGTTTTCTATTATGTTTTGTATTTGTTATGATTTTGTACCGAAAATATACAGTCAATAAACATACAATAATAATAATAATAATAATAATAATACCAATAATAACAATGATAATAATAACGAGACTACTACTACCACTACTACTAATAATAATAATAATAACAATAATAATTATATAATAACAATAATAATAATAATAATAATAGTAATGATGATGATGATGATGATAATAATAATGATGATAATAATTCTAATGATAATACTAACAATCAGTGCATGTTTCCAAGTATTTCACCTATTAGCACCCAAACATGAACATGGTTTGACCATTTCGAACAGCACTTGCCAATGAGAGTAATGTTTGAAATAGTTTGAAGAGTAATAGTCAATAATAACAGAAACGTCACCTTTACACGCATCAGACCATGAGTACACTGCAGATAGGAATGGTTGTGGACAGCTAAACAGTTTTATTGTAATCCGTAAGACGGTTGCATGGAAATCCATTGTGTTGTCCGTGGCAGTTAACTTACTCATGATTTAGTATGTATGCATCTTTATTAATTGTATTTACTACCTATATAAAAGACACCTGAAAAAGCCCGAGCTACTCTGCCAGTTACGGGGAAGTGCAAAAAATAAGTCCAGCCCGTCAAAGTCTGCGTAATATTACTATCAACGAGGTCCAAGCTTCAAATTGGCAGCATATTCAACGGTTATTTTAATAATGCCGTTGAAGTTAGAAAAAAATTATAGTAAAGTACGCCATTTCTAGTGTAATGAACGGCCAGCTGCTTGCGGGGGTCGGAGCTGCTCTCAACTTCCGGTTGAGCATAATCCATAATTGCAGCGTGTAAATGTGCAATTCACACAGAATAGGTGAGATATGCATCTCACCTATTTCTAAATGTGTTTCTTTGCGAGATTAGCAAAGAAATTCATAAATCATGAGCAAAAGAACGATGTGTTCCGTTGGCATGTGAACTTAGTGTGTTAATTTCGAGTGGAAATTGCGGCTTAGGCTCGTGGCTTAGTGGATGGACGTTCGCTCCACGACTTCTGGTGCGGACGAGGCGGGATCGATTCCCCTTAGGGGAAGGTGACAGAACATGACGCCTCTTTTCTTTTGAGAGAGAGAAAATAAGACATTTTCGTCTGTCCATATCTGACCCAAAAGAATTTACAATTTTTTATTGATGTAAATGAAGAAATCCATACATACACACACATCAAAGTGTGATACACTGTTTAATTGTCATTAGAGAGACCACATATTAGTAACAGGTTAAAATTGTGTAACTTTGTAAAATAATAACACACACACACACGCACATATATATATATATATATATATATATATATATATATATATATATATATATATACACACATATGTATATACACATATATATATATATATATATACATATATATATATATATATATATATATATATATATATATATATATATACATATATATATATACATATTTATATATATATATATATATATATATATATATATATATATATATATATATATATATATATATATATATATATATATACACACACTCATATATACAAATATAAGCATATATATATATATATATATATATATATATATATATATATATATATATATATATATATGTATATATATATTTATATATATATATATACATTATACATATATTCTATATATATATATAACTATATATATATATATATATATATATATATATATATATATATATATATATATATATAACTATATATATATATATATATATATATATATATATATATACATTATACATATATTCTATATATATATATAACTATATATATATATATATTTATATATATATATATATATATATATATATATATATATATATATATATATATATATATATATATATATGCTCTGATATGTTTGCCATTATCAGAAATTCCATGGTTTCCGTCCGCAGGTCGGGTACTTTTCTAGTATATATCTATCTATCTATCTATCTATCTATCTATCTATATCTATATCTATATATATATATATATATATATATATATATATATATATATATATATATATATATATATATATATATCCATAGATGGATAGATAGATAGATAGATAAATATATTCATATACACATATATATAAATATATTCATATACACATATATATATAAATATACATATATACATATTTATATACATATATATATATATATATATATATATATATATATATATATATATATATATATATATATATATATATATATTCATATATATATATATATATATATATATATATATATATATATATATATTCATATATATATATATATATATATATATATATATATATATGTATATATATATATATATATATATATATATATATATATATATATATATATATATATATATATATATATATATATATATATACACATGTATACAAATATATACATATATACAATATATACACTACGGTCGAGACCGCATGCTACCTGTCTGCGGCTGATTAAAAAGAGATCGTGCCCACCCCCCCCCCCCCCCCCCCCCCCCCTGTGCTGAAGCACCTCAATCAACATCAATATCCGATTGTTGCACGTTGCCCACCTCCCTCTTTATTGTCATCAGGGCGTGTGGGAATTCTAACGACTGGTGAGGGTATGTCGGTGGTTGGGTCCGGCACCCCTTACTGATGTCGACCGCGTCCTATGTGGCCTGCCCTGAAGTGTGGTCTGAGGCAATGCCAATGACTGCTAGCTGTCTCTTATCAATGTCTGGGTTTGAAACCCTGCTGAGGTATGAGAGAATGATGCCACTGATGTGGGATCAAGCGGCGGATTGGTTGCCCTATCAGCCACGCCTGCCTGCCTACATGCACCCTGGCAGCAACATGGCAGAAAAACTGACACATAAATGAAAATCCCAAATCTTGGTCTCAACGTATTCTTGAGCAGGTTCTACCAACTGCAATATCGCATGCTACACGCATTGCAATACCTTCACTACCCCAACCCCAAGTATACTCGTAGCATTAGGAAATCACGAACAAATATGTAAATCTTTAGCGTCATTGTTGATTGTTAACCCGCATTTACCAATGATTAAAGGTTTCGCATCGTTTTTCTAGGGTTGTCCTGCCACTGAAGAATCAGTGATATTAATATTTCATATTTTCCATTCAATAATTTATATAAATATTTTCTCTGAGAGCAATGTAACTGCCAGCAGACTCCCCGCAGGGCTTGTCTTTCATACAAAAACACAAAACATACTTAGCATACAAACAAATGGAGCAGAAAAATGATAGAATGAACTCAACAAAGAACTCAGAAACGAACGGTAAACTTGAGAAAGCAAGATAACAATAATTACAAGGAACAAAGACTGAAGAGTCGTACAGGCTAGCAAACATAAACTACATGTACTTGCATTGCAGTGACAGCGGACAAAAGGAACTGCCCTCTCAATCAAGCGAGTAAGCATCTAAACATAGTGAACAATTATATAAATGTACAGTTAAGTCCTAATGCATACTGTACACCCACATTTACATATCAACGCGCTTGTAACCGTCATTCCTCTTCCAAATCACATCGATCTCAACGCTGAAATGTCAATGCAACTGCGTAGTTTCTATACTTATTGATAGATGGCGTTTCAGTCAAATGTTCCAATTTTTTCAAATATATAGGCATTAAATGCCCAACATTCAAAAAATGAAAATCGTAAGGCACAATCCCACTCTCAAACGAAGAGACAACACCAGCAGTGTAACCTACCCACGCACAACCGACGAAAAAGCCGTCCTAAACTGGCGGCAAAACTTGGTATCTTTACATAGAATATTGAAGCAAGAAGTCCGTTTATTCTATTGCAACACGTTCGTGGCGGATTCTCCTAGAGTTACTCCGGAAGTTGTCGCCAGGTCCTGTAATACTGTCAATGGGAACGTAGGGATTGACAAGGATTTTAATAAATATCTACAGGAGAGTTATTTCCTCTTCAAATCCCTTCATGGGTAGGCATTGGCTTTTGGGGACAAAGTAGCTCAGTTGGTTGGGTGTCGGACTAGTAATCAATAGGTCACTGGTTCAATTCCTGGCTGGGGCACTTTGGTCTGTTCTTGGGCAAGACAGTTTATTCCATATTGCCTCAGTCTACCCAGCTGCAAAATGAGTACCTACTATTAAAAAGGCAGTGCTTAGAGCTTGTGCGCCATATGCTGCCAACTGCTCTGGAATATCCCTCGGGGGAATGAAATGGTGTCCGTGTGTACAGGCCTGCTAGGGGAGGAAGGTCGTGTGAGCGCTTCGGTGGATACAAGACTATAAACCGAATACCTTTATAAGATTTCGCTGAAACCGTCCCGCTGATTTTGGTTTAAGTCTACAAACAGACAATTTACAACTTAAGTAAGCCCTAAAACTAAAGAAAATATAAACGGATATGGGGTGTTTCGGACGATCTTTTTGCTAGGCACCAATGAAAGTTATTTTCAAAAGTGGCCACTTTGTGATAATAGAGGCCGTCATGTACCACATTTTTGTGACGGCCTCTGATATCCCAAGTTGGCACTTTTGGAAATACATAGATAGGTGCCCAGTAAAAAATTCGTCCAGAACACAATACATTTTTGACATTTCATTAGTTTATCCTATAAGTTATAGCATTTTTAAAAAAAGAAAAGATTCTCTTGACAAAAATAAATATGATGCGGGCATTCTTATTATTTTCAACCTGCTGTAGACACAGCTTAAGCCCATGGTGCCTGGCCCGTTTATGAGCCCTTCTTTAAGCAGGAAACTTAGTGACTTGTGCAAGAGTCGTCTTTAGCCGTTACAAAAGGGATTCAGTTTCACTCTTCCTAGTGAATGCTTTAAGTTTTTACCCCCAAATGTTTACATCCTGCTGGGAGGACGTCACACATAACAATTCTTGCAGTATGCATTGTTGAGTAAACGTCATCAAAGAATCGTGACGTCACAATGCTATTCTGACTCCATGACGTCACCATAACGTTGTTACCTAGCAGCATATGTTGAACCTGATGGTAAGACGTATGACCGCGCTTTAGCAATTCGCATTGTGAAAAGCCATTTTATAGCGATAAAAATCGATAAAAGTGAACGAACAAGTGAATATTCATAATAAAACCCTACATTTAAACATGGGTTGTAAACATAGCGTCTTTATGAAGACTCGAGTTCATCCGATACAGGTAAACTCTGCCGATGATGGGAATGATGATCTCTACAGGCGTCATTTGGCGGGAGATTTGAATCTGCAGGTTTTTGAGGTAGACAGTTCTGATTATAATGAGATACGGGATTTAGAAGACAAACAAGATGCGACAGGAATTTCACCTGTTTCAAATGGTGAAAGGAATCAAAACATGGACGATGTAAGTATTAATATATGTTATAAGAGTTTTAACATGTGACGACATAAATGTATTTCCCCTTGTATGAGGAAGACAATAATAATAATAATAATAATAATAATAATAATTATATTGATAATAATAAACAGGAAATGGTGATTATGGATAAATTGATTTGATACTGGAGGAGATGTAGTGAACTTGTATATGCATATACAATGCAGTGGAACCTTAGTGGAACACTTTACCTGCGATAATCACGTTGAAAGACTGAACAATTCAAACGATTAGCGATTTCTTGTGGGTCGAAAAATAGTAATTCTTTTCAAACGCAAAAATAGTGCTCTAGTCTAAAAATGTTTCCGTAATAAAACAGCAAACTTGTCATGACCGTATTCTCATGACCCATTCGCCTATATGGCCTATCAGTAAAGGCGTGAAGTTACCATTATCGAATTTAAGTTCCCGCCTACCCTGATGGCCGTGTGGTCTAAGGCATTGCCACTGACTGCTAGCTGTCTCTCTCCATTGGCCGTCCCGATCGGGGCATGTGAGAAAGTCACCAGTGACTTGGGGTTATGCTGTGGTTTGCGCCGGGTAGTCCGGTTTCATCCACCACTTGCAACTGGCTAGTCACGACTTAGTCGCAATATGGCAGGAGTGACGATAATCAAAATTTCAAATAGATCCTCATTAGTGGGTCGGCACAGTCGCTATACAGACGTACGGTGTTAAGCAAGACTGTCTATGGTGTTTTACAATCAGAAAAAGCATTTCAACAAAATTTTCCATACCTGCTTTCAATCTCGTCGTGATATTGCCTTTACTGTTTAAAGAGTTCTTAATCCAAGCAAACTAAAAGACAACATTAACTCTGGTGTATGGTTATTTGTGTATGTACTAAAAGTGTAGAGATTTCACAGTAGTGACATTCAATTCCTGCAACACTCGACCGCATGTCTGCCAGTGCCTGGTTGTATACAAACACCCATGGATAGCATGTCAAAATAAATAAGCAAAGCACACTAATGAACCACTTAGCTTGCGAATCAAAGCTACTTTCAGTTGTGAGGTCAGGGAGCTGTGGTCGAATCCATGCCTAGAAATCCGGGTGGCGATCGGGCGTACGGTCACGTATTTTGCCTGGGTTGCCCACGCATTTCGTGCAGGAATCAAATGTCGGCACTGTGATGGATGATGTGAGATTGTGAGAAAAACCTCACATATTTTTCCATAGGCCCATGAAAAGGATGCGGACAGCAGCTCCAGTCGTCTGTCTACTCACTCCTCCGCTCCCTCCATCCATTCGTGGACCAGCAGCGCCAGCCCTTCTGTCCCGGCTAGTGCCACAGAGCGCCGCCAGGTGGCCAGCACCATCGCCCTGCCACGTGGACTGATCAAACCAATTCCAAAGAGACCAAAGGCAGCTCGTGGGACACGGAAACCAGCCTCGATGCTGGACCTCATGGTGAGTGGGAGTTGTGGGATATATAAATATAAGAATTGTATTGTATTGTATGTTTATTGACTGTACTGCATAGGTACAAAATCATAGCGAATACAAAAATTATACACAAAATAGTAACAGAACAAAAATGGTACAAAACAAGAAAATGAAAAGTAAAAGAAGTATCATATCATCCGATAGAAACCGATCAACGAAGGTCTCTAGGTTATACACTAGGAAACTAAAGTTAAATATAAAAATACTAATCATGTCGAGGTGCTTCGAAGGATATCACATACCCCATAACTTCCAAGTGGTCTTTGACAAGGACTTCTATTCAGATCTGTCTTTGATAAATACTGTACAGGCATTTAATTCCTGCACCAATCGACCGTACGTGTGCTAGTTCCTGGTTGTACAAACAACCATGAATAACAAGTCAAAAAATAAGCCAAACCAATGACCCAGGTAGCTTGCGAATTAAAGCTACGATAAGTTGTGAGGTCCGTCATGCATCCGTGCCCAGGAATCTGAGTGGCAAACGGGCGTGCGGTCGTGTATGATGCCCGGGGTAGCTACGCATTTAGTGCAGGAATTAAACATCGGCACTGTATACCTCACGATCACGGAAGCTGTGTTGAATGTGATATCATCCGGAGCCGAGTAACCCCAAGTGATGTCACATTACAAATCCTTGGGGGGGGGGGGGGGGGTCTATGTAGACTGGCTGCTAGGCTGTGCTCCCTTACTAAATACCCTTGGATAACATTTTTGTGGTTGAACCAGACAACAAAAGCTCCAAAAAGTATTGGGTACAGTATGTCATATGCCGCACACTTTCCGAAGTCTGTGATTGGTGGAAGGCAACTTATACGTGCTTTGACAACTTAAATAGCTTTCTAGTAAAATTTGTAAGATATTTGAAGATATTTTCAACCGAACTATTGATCGAAAAATTCTCTTAACTGACTTAATTAGGTATCAATATAAATCCATACATCATGTCACGTGCGTCATCCTGAATTATTTGCAAAGTTGTCGGGCCAGAGATGCATTCCAGATGCAAATAGGTAAACCCATTTATGACTCGAGATTTACTTGACCAGAGTCGACTGGACATATTGTACTTTCGAAAATAACATTGGAATGAAACATAAATACGCAAAAACATTTGAAGGAGAGTTATAGATAGAGTTTTAACAAACAATTCTCTGCCATATGTTTTCTAGATAATAATTTTGTACGAGAGATATTACGAGACTCGTCAGGAGGTTTTGGCTGCTACAGGCATGAATGGGTTAATTCTCAGATAAATAAAAGAATAGATATGTAGCGAGAGGCGAAGTACTATGTGCGCTATAGCGAGGTTCTGGCTATGCGTGACGTCACTAAGAGACAAAGATCAATGAGTGCTCTCGTATCGTTTACATTACAGAGAAACTTGCGCGGCAGTATGCGCAGAAAACGACTTCTGGGCTATTCGCCGCAGCCAGGCTGTTCAGGGTGACCAGCTTGTTTCGTATCCACTTGTTTTTATTTATCAAAGGTTAAGTGTATATCCTCCTCCCCTCTGTAGGTTTACCAAAACAATGATTCTCTCGCCTCTGACGTGAAGCGCATCCTCGCGGAGAGACGCAGGCAGGTCGCAGAGGAGGTGCGCGTTGCTAAGGAAGCTTGCGCCAACGTCATCAACAGCGTCAGAACAGGACTCGCCGCAAAAGTCAATAGAGACAGGGGTAGGTGAATCCTAGTTCAGACCAGAGAAATACATCCCCTTCTCTCAGTTCAGACATAAACGCTACCTATTTTCCCGTTTCTGATATCATATGGACTGTAGCATGTGCAACACAGGACATCCACAATAAGATATCGTTGCATATAGTGACGTTCAACATTATTGAACTAGGTAAATCCTAGATGCCTGTTCCAATAAAAATAAAGTGGTGGAGGGGGGGGGGGGGGCAAAAATAATTCAGAATAACAATTCAGATTTCGGGGAGAGGGAGGATCCTAGGTATTCAGAATTTAGGGTGGTGGGGTTCTAAATAATTTAAGAATTGAGCTCAGAATTGGTGGACGGTGAAGGGGGTCCAGGATATTCAGACTTGGGTGGGAAGGGGGGGGTGCTATATTTAACCGTTCCTAAAACCTTGCCTGCTGCACTCTGCTTGTTTGCAAACTTGTACGATGTTCTTGTGATATTTGGTTTCTTATTCTGCTCAGTGATGGTTTAGACAATAACAGTTGACCTGACTATGAAAAAAAATGCATAACTTTTTTTTTTGATTAATAACAAGATGTATATCTCAGTTCTGAGTGGGTATTCCACAATGCAGGACAATTATTATAGAAATTTACCATCTTGATTAATGAAATGGTCATGATGAAAATTTTATCTTCATTTCAGCTTCCCGCGTGGATACTAACTCCACTGCAGCGCCATCTAGCGGGCTTCCTGAAGTGTCGGATTGAGGGGCTGCGCGGAGGTACCCCTTTTGTTGAGGGGTAAAAGCAACACTCCAAGATTCACTGGGCAATTCCAGCAAGCTGATGACTTGAAGTGTTTAAAAAGAGTGGCATCTGATATTCTCCGACAATGGAGTGGCATGATCTTGCAGGGTTCTTGAAGTGTTCGGATGAGAGGCAGCTGCCCTGTAGTTGAGGGATAGAGGCAGCACTCCTAGAGTCACTGAGCAAGTCTACCTAGATGATGTCTTGAAGTGTTGGAATGATCGAGGGGCAGAGGATGTACCCCTATGGTTGTGGGGTAGAGACTGAGCACACCAAGAAATACTTCGCAACACGATCTTGCGGGCTTCTTGAAGTGTCAGATTGAGGGGCAGAGGAAATACCCCTATAGTTGAGGGGTAGAGATAGAGCACTCCAAGATTCACTGAGCAATTCCACCAAGCTGATGTCATGGAAGTGTTAGAATGAGGGGGTAGGTGATATGCCCTATAGTTGAGGGATAGAGATAGAGCACTCCCAAGATTAACTTGGCAATTCCACCTAGAAGATGTCTTGGAGCGTTGGAATGAGGGGTAGGTGGTGTATCCCTATAGTTGAGGGGTAGAGACAGCACTCCCAAGATTAACTTGGCAATTCCACCTAGATGTCTTGGGATGAGGGGTAGGTGGTGTACCCCTATAGTTGTTGGGGTAGAGACTGAGCACTCCAAGAATTACCTGGCAATTCCACCGATTTCTTGAAGTGGCAGGAAAAAGGGGTATTTGACATACTCTGCAGTGCCCCCCCCCCCCCCCTTAGCAGATGTTCCTAGAGTAGAGGGGTGTCTGATGTCCTCTTACAGTCAGTGGTACAGAACCTCACAACGCCATCTAGGGAACTTCTCAAAGTATTGCATCAAGAAGGGTTTGCAGGCAGAGTGGGCATTTAACACAACCACACACCCAATTGGCACCCGCTTTGGGGGGCATGTTAACGACCAGATGCTCCAAAATGTTAATGCAAAAGATAGGTTTTCTACCATGCAGCAACGTGGGACATGAATGAACTTGCCTAATTATCTTGACCAAGTTGCCAGGCATGCCTGCCCATCCGCTCTACCAGTTGCTGGCAGAAAACTGGTTAACCCTTTCACACTCAGAGTTCCCCAGGAAAGTATCGTCTGCTATTTTCATACTTTTGAAAATAACTTGGAAATAAAGCAAATTCTCACAAAATATTTGAAGGAGAGTTGTTGGTAATATTCTGATAAACATTTCTCCTTCAAATATTTTTGATAAAAACGCTTTTGTGGGGAAAATATCAACAAAATAGTCAGGCCTGTTTTGGCTGTTCTGAGTGCCAATGGGTTAACTGGTGCAGGAATTAGATATCTCTACTGAAGGGTACATGTTATAAGGGACATATGTGATGTAAGCCATGTTCTGTTGGATGTGATGCTCTTCCAAGAATTATTCCACAATGCAATCACATGGGACAAACTGAAGAGCATTTTAAAGAGACGTGTGTAATAAAAGCAGTATGTTCTGAGGGGAAAAAGGATGTTCTCAAAGAGTTACTAGAAAGTACTGTTTATTGTGATGTTTTTACTTTTGTAAAATTGAATTGAATAAACTTTGTTAAAGATACTTTTATTGTTCTTTTGTTATAAAATGCTTGTAAAAACAAACACACACACACACATACATAAATAAATATAAATACTAACGCATCAAAATCCAATTATTCATAAACTTTTAATCGATGTTTTCAAATGGTTGATGACAAGACTGAAAACATCTTTATTTCAAACTTTACAAAGTATATTCAAGAATTTGACATGGTAAAATACAATCCTCTTGACAACATTAGCATTCTTAACCCCCCCCCCCCCCCCCCCACCCTCCATGGAGAGAGTTCCTCTTAGTGGAACTGCAGGTTGTTTACAGAAAAACATTTCTTCTTGAAACACCTCTCAATATACCCTCAAAATATATATTTTTGCGTTTCTTTTAATGATAAACAGTAAACAATTAACACAAATGCCCTCCAAATCACTCTCAATTACCCTGTAACATTGCGATAAAATCTGGAGACATAGCCAGAAGGGTATGTTAAAAGAAATTCAATAGAAACAAGGAAACAGGTTAACCCAGATGGTTTTCAAAAATCTTTGCGTCCTTGTGTTTTGGACGAAAGTAGCCTCAGCATTGAAAGGGCTTTGTTAGGTATATCTCTGATTATTTGCACTGACAGAGAAGCAATCAGGCCTAAAAAAAGTTGTTTGTTTCATGTAACCCTACCCTAACATGTTTTTTTTCAAAAAAATCCCTACCCTATTTTTTTTCGGATCGTTACAGGAAACAAATAATTTCTTTTATTAAGCCTCAGCAGTAAGTGGGGTCGTGAATGACACACTGGTACAATTCTGCAATCTGCAATCTCTCTGAGATATTTATCAATGGCCCATCCAATGCTGAGGCTACTTTCCTCCAAAACACAAGAATGCAAAGACCTTTGAAAACTATCTAAACCTGTAATGTTGGTATTCATTGGAAGGCTCTCACTGAGTACTCTCAGACAAGTACCCATGTGCCAGGTTTTCACTGAATTTTTCAGTTTTTTTGCATGGTTTTGTATTGGCCAAATTAGCCACACTCAACATAAGGGTTAAAAACAAATTTCATTCAAGATTTCATTCAAAAATCCTTCCATTAACCCATTCTTACCTGTCATATACTTGACAAGTGTTGTCTGGACCTGTTATATTTTTGAAAAATCTTTGTAATAAAGCATCATTTTGCAAACTATTTGAAGAAGAGTTGAAGATTAAGTTCTAATGGAAAATTCTCCTTCAAGTATTTTTCAATTATTGCTTTTGTTAGAGAGATATCACCAAAATAGCCTGGCATGAATGTACCTATTTCTCTCCTTTATCTTGACCTTGACTAGAGATTCACTTCCTCTGACCTTCACCTCTGCTTCCGATTTACCATTAAATGCACAGAGCATCCAAAAGCTGACTGACAATTTTGGTGAAATCTATAAGTTAAAAGAAAAGTCAGGGGAATATATGAAGGAGAAATTATTATCAGTACACTACCAAAAATGCTCCTTCAAATATTTCATAAAATGATTTTGAATTCCACAGCTTTTATAGAAAATATTATAGATCAAGATGACAATTTCTTTAGAAACTCCTAAACATTGATGGGTTAACTTTAATAAGCTGGATAAGCAACTGTCTCTATAGCTAGGTAGTCTTGTGTAGGGAAAGGTACCGGTACTCAATATGGTACCAAATTACATCAAATCTGATCCGATCTTTGTTCATTCCATCAAGTCTGACCTTGACCTACAATCATTAGATCTTTTGTGTCCTTGACCTTTGACCTCTGGTCATTTTATCAATTCTGACCTTGACCTCTGGCCAGAAAGTACTTCTGACCATTGACCTTAGGTTCACACCTTAATACTGATCTCGACCTCTCACCATAAATTCAAATTTGAATTGTGACCTTATCAAGGTGACCTTGACCTCTTGTACATTTTTCATTTATGACCTTGACCCCTGGTCCACCCCGGCTTGAAGGTCAAGTCCTCCAGCTTAGCGGCCGAGCATTGTGTGGACGCGCGTTACTCGGCCGTGCCTCCTCCGTCGTAATGAGCTCCAAGATGGCCTCCATCACAGCGCCCTCTTTGGTATTCTTGCCCCAGTCCGTCACCCCTGGATTCCTGGTCTTATGCTCAAGGATTTTATCAAGTTGTCCCCTGAGCTCCTGAAAACATAGAATGTGCATGTATATCTCATCCGTATGGGATTCCATATTCTAATTTTATTCATAAAATGACTTCACAAATTTAACAGTCACTTGTACCTTCCAGTGTTGAGGCTACTTTAGTCCAAAGCACAAGGAAGCATAGATTTGTGAAAACCATTGAAACCCTGAAACCATGGAAAGCTCTTACTGAGTACTCTCAGATGAGTACATATGTGCCAGGGTTTCAGTCATTTTTTTGCATCAAATAAGCCACCAGCAGCATAAGGATTAAATGCATCAAACATGCCAGTCTGCTTTTGTCAAAAGATTCATAGATCCATAAGACCATTTTTAGAGGAACTCTTCAGCATTAATGTGCTAAATGAAAAAGATACACTAGAGCCAGGTTCTAATCTACCATATTAGTCAGAAAAGGTGCACATTGCAAATGCAAAGAAATCCACCAGAAGGGATTCTGGAGAAATTCTATTGAAGCGCACCCCACCAGCAACGTCAATTGTGGCAACAATCCATGGCCACCCAGAGCTTGGTCGGTTCACACTCTTTTATCTAATGTTACGCTATGTCTGATTTCAAATTTACTTTTTTTTTTTTCAATTTTCTTTTTAAATTTCAATCCTTTTTTTAAATTTAATTATTTTTAGAAATTTAAATTCTTTTCTTTAAATTTCAATAATGGTCCGATTGGACACTTATGCATCTGTCATAGATCCCATAGATTAGAAATATTGATGGAATGTTTCACTTACCTGCACCAGACCAGCAGTTTTCCTGTAACATTTGAATTCTATCCATCCATCTATTACCACAATATCATCACCATCATCCTGAAAAAAAAACATGAGAAAGTTTGAATGATTAAACACAATTTAACAGAGTAAGCCACACCAACCACAATAAGGGATCGTGATATAGGGATTGGCACCTTTAAAATTATCCCGATACACTATGATATCATTATTTCCCTCATGATACATAATCTTAACGATATCCCTAACAATACTAATTGCCTCTAAAGGACCTTATTTTGTTAAATTTGAAACTGAACTAATCAATAACAAAGTTCTTTCCATGGAGATGTCCATGTGGCAATTAAATCAATTTCATATATATATTGCCAATCTTAAACAATATGATATGATACGTAACATTTTAGATTCAATAACTTTTCCCTTTCCTTATCGATATTTGGTATCATATCAAGTACAGATACCTATCCCTAAAGGACATGCCCTGGCTAAGTCCCTACTATTATTTTGGTTTAAGTAAAAAAAGCCTCTTACCTTTCTGAGATCTATGTCGCCTCCGAAGAAGAGCAGGGGGTAGGGTGAGACCATGGTGGTGTCGAACACACAAAGCTCGGCCGTCTTCATCTTCAGGTGGTACACCAGCCACTTAGACGAGAACTCCGTCTCGTTAGCATTCACACACTTGGGGTGGAACTTCACCCTCCCTTCTGTTTTAGTACACAGTAAGCTAGGTCTGAAAAACATCAGCATAGTGATAAAGGAACACATCACCCTTTGTTCCGGTTTCGTTTTCGTACATAGCAAGCTTGGTCTTAAAAACAGCATAGTGTTAGAAATATTGATTCTCTAACGAGTGAACTATAGAAAGGAAATTATCTCATAAGTTTAACTAGATATTCCCAAAAATCATATCAAAAAATTTATTGGTATATTGACCATCGCCAGGTAGCAGTGTTGAGGCCTGATGCATCTCATAGCAGACAGCCAGAGACTGTGAGATACAAAAAACTCCTTTGGCCTTGAGTCTCCTGGTTCGATCTTAACCCATTCATGTCTGTCCCGCCCAAAAACCAAATGACTATTTTGGTGATATCTCTTTATCAAAATCAATTTCTTGAAAATATTTGAAGGAGAAATGTTGATCTTATTCCAACACATAACTCTTCTACAAACATTTTGTAAATTTGTGATTGATTCCTAAGTTATTTTCAAAAGTATCAAACGTGCAGACAACACTTCTCAAGAAGATCTCCAGGCATGAAAGGGTTAATCCTTCTAATGCTGAGGCTACTTTCATCCAAAGCACAAATATGTGAAGACTTTTGAAAACCATCTTAACCCTGTCATGTTTGTATTCACTGGATGACTCTCGCCGGGTATTCTCAGATGGGTACCCATGTGCCAGGGTTTCAGTCATTTTTCAGGTTTTTTGCATCATTTTGTATTGGCTAAATTAGCCACAATCAGCACAGAGGTTAAGCATTAATGGGTTTAAAACATAGCAGAGCTTACCTATGACCTCTCTTTTCCTTCTTGAGTTTAGCCACGTTAGGGTAGAGGCCAGCGCACAGCACAGCCTTAATCAGCTTGATATTATCTGAAAATGAAAAACAAGAGTGAATGTCTGGCATCCAAGACTGCACAACAATACACAGTAAAAGTATACACAGTAAAAGTATACACAGTAAAAGGGTTTCTAGGAAAAGGAAGTTTGAATATTCTATATGACTCCAGTCTTTTGGAAACAAAATGATGTTATCTGTTAAAGGATGGTCATGATTAACAGACAAGAAAACAAACAAAAAAAGTTTTATCTATAGAAAAATATTTTTTTTAATTTATCTAATTTTTTAGTTAAGAATTTAATTTAATTCAATTTTTTTAGATTTAACAAAAACTTTTATGAATGAAAAATACATTTTTTTAATTTGATTAATTTTTAATTCAATTTGATTTAATTCAATTCAATTTTTCATTTTTAATGGTTTAATGATTGTGGTTACCGCTTACTAGAAATTTAATCTTTTATTAAACAAAAAAAAAACTGTATGAATAGAAAATACATTTTTTTTAATTTATTCAATTTCTAATTCAATTTAAATTAATTCAATTAAAAGAATATTTTTTAAAATTTATTTGTATTCCATTCTCACCTGAGTTGATGTTGGAAGCATGGTGTTTGGGATTACCGCTTACTAAAAACTTCATGTCACTAAGCATGTCAGCAAACTGCTTCTTGAAATCTGACAGCATCTGGAAGGGAAGCAATATTATCAACATTTCAATTTCCTTTCCAACGTTGCTGTTGAATTTATGCAACTACATACTCTGCAGAAAACCGAAATGAAAGGCTAGAAATGATTCTATTACTTGTATATTCACAATGCTCTTGTTATATAATTGTATTGACTGTTTTACATGCTATGGTGTAATAAAAGTTATAAAAAAAAACGTTTCAATTTCCTTGCGTTGCAATTAGATATGCTTCTTGAAATCTGACAACATTTGGAAGGGAAGCAATATTATCAACATTTCAATTTCCTTGCGTTGCAATTTGATATGCTAAGAACAAATGTTTTAATCATCTATGGTCACTTGAAAGGGAAGAAGCAAAATAATTTTCATAGAAACTTATTTGGGTTGAAATTTTAGAAAAGGTACTACACGTACAGACAAATATGTAATTTGTTTCTGCCTCCATGTGAAAAGTGTCATGTGGATATATGAATCTGGTATTAGATTTGATAACTTCAACCTTCCAATGCTGAGGCTACTTTTTCTCCAAAGCACAAGGACACAAAGATTCTGAAAACCATCTTAACCATGTCATGTTAGTATTCATTGGATCGCTCTCGCTGAGTACTCTCAGATGAGTACCCACATGCCAGGTTTCTGTCATATTTCCATTTTCTTTGTATTTTTTTTTTTATAATTTTATTGTTCCTTATAGCATATAAATAGGCAGTGTACAGAGTAAAATAATTTATGTGATCAACATATGTACATATATATATATTATAATACAGTAGAGTTTTTAGTCATTTGTAGGAAGTATATCAGCAGAGGTATTCAGAGATTATGCAATTGATTATAAATTGAAGACCATTTTCCAATGGCTTTCTCGGGTTTTCCAAGGATTTTGCCTAAATATATATCCAGGTCCATGTGACTTTTGATAGTAAACTTTAATTTGCGTAGATTCAATTGATTCTTGTTCCATTTATGCTTATAAATTTCGTGTTTAACAATCAAGATTATGCAGTTTGTTACAATTTCATTGAGTGGGTTACATAATAAAATAGATGTTTTGTCCATATGGACTTCTGAGTGTACTGAGTTTCTTACCCATCTTTCTACACTAACCCATATATCATAGGCAAAAGGACAATCATATAGGAGATGAGTTATTGTCTCTGGAATTCCACAGGTTTCACAGTTTTCATTGTCTTTTATTCCAAACATGCGCAATTTCTGGTTTGTTACTAGCGATCTGTGAGTGATTTGATATTGGAAATATACTATTCTTGCGTTCATTTTGCATTGTCTGGGAATGTTGTGGATCTTTTTCCATTGGAATGGAACAAGGTTTGGGAATTCCAGAGACCATTTCTCAGGTCCTCTCGGCATAGTGTTATTTCGTGCAGTGGACCAAATTTTTCGGATGTTTTTAGTGCCCTTTTTGTCCTTTTTTAGCCATTGGATTACTGTAGGTAATTTCAGGTCTAATGATTTCGATTTAGTACTCTGTTGTGGTTTTCAGGTGGTAGGGGTACAATTTTCGTTGAGGCAGTAACTTCAATAACAGAAGATTAATAATAAGAAATTTTAACATAACATAATTAAGTGAAAAAAAGGTTAATAAGATTAAAACATGAGGTTTCGAAAATTGATCGTAGACCATGTGGATTGATCTAGAGCTCCATAGTTAGTTGTGTTCATCTATGTGCCGTTTTCATCAGAATTCTGAAAATGCTCCCACCCTTTCCAGGTGAACCATTTTTTTGCCTTCTGGCGTTTCACTATCATCCATACCTTATAGGGCGTATCTCGCATCTTTGCTTCACAATTATGCGGTTCCTTTTTAAGCTTCTCTTGTATCTTAATTAGGTCTTTTCTCTCTTTCAGCAAGAATGGGGCTAGGTCATTGGTCAGGATTATGCCAGAGTCCTTTAGGTTATGAGCGGATTTGTAGATGTCCTCCCTGTGTTTTGATTTGGCAAAGCTAATGAATAGGGGCCAATTCCCTTCTCCTCCTTTCGGGGGGAAGTGATACATTTCATTTACGTCGGCGTTGTCTATCCATTCTTTGGGCATTTTAAGGTTGTCTCTACAAAGTTTTAAGAAATTCTGAGCAGCAACTTCTGGTTCTTTGTTTCCACCCTTTAGTCCTTTGACAATGACGTTATTCTTTCTTATTTTACAAGCGTCTAGGTTTATTTGGGAAAGAGAGTCTTTCCAGTCTTTTTTGAAGTCTTCTAGGTCTGTACTCACTGTATCTATTTTCCCTACTTTATCCTCTACATTACTAATCCTTTCCTGAACTTCGGTAAAGCGCTCGTTGTATTTTTCTAACTGTATTTTAATTTGGCTAACGTCCCCTTTTATTTCGCCCACTGCTTTCTCTAGTTTGTTGGATAGGTTAGCTTCAACCTGACTAATGAGTTTTTTGAATAGGCCGTATGATACTGAACCGCAGCTTTCATTTTCGTCTAAGAGGGGGGTATCACTGTCTTCGGACGCCATTAGGTCTACTGCTAAGTCTGTAACAGTTATACTACTTCTATCTGTAGCTCTTGATCTAATGGGGTAGGGGGACGGGGTAACTTCTTTAGTGGTTCTCTTTTTGGACATTTCCTATTTTATATTCAAGTAAGGTATTGTAATACCTCGTTGTATGAAAGGTATCTTTACTTGCTGGAGAGGATTGATGTTATTAGAAGGCTGGGGGGTGTAGACAGGAGAAGACAAAGGTATATATGTAGATAGTAGGAGTTTTATTATAGAGTCAGTTTTACAAGAGATGTTATATGTATATAGAGTAAAGCAGAAATGAAGGGTTATATTAATCCAGGTTATATAGTTGTAGATGCTGATACGACAAGAGGGGTTGCCGTTGTGGTCTAAAGTACCTTAAGGGGTTATAGCGTACAATATAGGTTTGATACTGTGTGATATGGTTCACACTGTACACGTTTGGTTGGTAGTAGAGGGTGTTTTTTAACTACACAGTCCTTCTAGTGCCTGGATATATAAACACTGCAGGCAGGAATGATTGATTTCGGTAGATATGAAGGGTGGGAAAATATGCTAAGTTTCACCCAGTTACAAGCAGTACAATTGACTATCACAAGTAGTTTTTCTTTGTATTTTGTATTGGCCAATCTAACCACCAGCAGCATAAAAGTTAAAGATATTAACATATGAATTGTCATATTACCTTTAGTGTGCTCGGAGAGAGAAAATTCTGCCAGCAATACTGTCCATGACTTCCCCTCATCTTAGCTCTCTCCCAGCCCTGAAATGGTTGCAAATATATTATGTGATGGGAATCAATACATACAGTTACAGGACAGAAGCTGATAAGGAAACCGACAGTTACAGATACAGATATCAATACTGATACAGACACAGTCAGATACAGACATCAATACTGATACAAACACAGACAGTTACAGATACAGATATCAATACTGATACAGACACAGACAGTTACAGATACAGATATCATATAAAAACTGATACAGACTCAGACAGTTACAGATACAGATATCATATCAAAACTGATACAGACACACAGTTACTGATACAGACATCAATACTAATACAGACACAGACAGTTACAGATACAGAGACAGTTTCCTTTATTTATTACCTTGTAAGCATTCCAGAGCATGATATGGTCGCTACAGCTGCCCTCCGAGAGTTTCTTACGCACCTGGTCTGCTTCTTTCTCCTTACCCTGGAAAAACAAATAGAAATCAGAGCCTGTAACATAACCTGTTCCCACAGGGGTCCAGCTAGACACTAGCCCCATAGCCCATGGCTATAGAACATTGTGTTGGGCTATAATGATATTTGCCTTTGTAGCCCTGCTGGCTATAAGAAAAATGAAATTTCAAGATCATGCTCAGAGCAATATCAATGATAAAATCAGTTGAAGAGCACCATTTGACACATTGGTCAGTTGTACTTTGGTACAATTCCGATTTTCGACCCCAAGAGTGCACTTGGTCCCGCAACTTTTAATTACTCATACTTAGGCAGAAACTTAGGCTGAAGGCAATGGTAAAATAAGGACTGTGACAACAATAAGCAACAATACAGGGAGACAATGGCATCCAACAATTGCTGGATGAAATAGGGACTGAGGCAACAATAAGCAACAATACAGGGAGACAATGGCATCCAACAATTGCTGGATGAAATAGGGACTGAGGCAACAATAAGCAACAATACAGGGTAACATTGGCATCCAACAATTGCTGGATGAAATAGGGACTGAGGCAACAAAAAGAAACAATACAGGGAGACAATGGCATCCAACAATTGCTGGATGAAATAAGGACTGAGGCAACAATAAGCAATAATACAGGGAGACAATGGCATTCAACAATTGCTGGATGAAGGAATACATTAATGATATTGTGACTTACTAGAGGGATGTAGAAGGCGTCCTTGAAGCTGAGGCTGGCAGCGATGGTGAAGACAGGATCTACGCAGCCAAACATGGCCGCAAACAGCAGCATCTTGCCGATCTGCGGGTCTACAGGCATCTTAGCCAGGTGATAGCCCAGAGGGGTCAGGTCTTCGTTGTGGTCTAGGGCGTTCTGAAAGACAGTGTTCACATCACACAACAGGGCTCAACAGTACCCAGCTAACCCAGGTATCCAGGTGGGGCAAGTTGGATCTAAGATCAGATAGTCCGATCTGCGAGTCTACAGGCATCTTAGCCAGGTGATAGCCCAGGGGGGTCAGGTCTTCGTTGTGGTCTAGGGCGTTCTGAAAGACAGTGTTCACATCACACAACAGGGCTCAACAGTACCCAGCTAACCCAGGTATCCAGGTGGGGCAAGTTGGATCTAAGATCAGATAGTCTGATCTGCGAGTCTACGGGCATCTTAGCCAGGTGATAGCCTAGAGGGGTCAGATCCTTATTGTGGTCTAAAGCATTCTGAAAGACAGAGGTCATGTAACGCACCAGAACTGTACAGGGACTTAGCCAGGACCCGTTTTGCCTGTCGTATGGACAGGCAGTTTCAACAGTGCTGGATAAAATATATAGTTTATGGACTGGTTGAACAAATGAGACTTACGCTTAGATTTAGATTTGATATGTAAATTCATTCAGGTTCCTGCCTACAACAATAGGTTGTACACTGATTCAATTATCATATTTGACTGTTTCATTCAATTGCGAATAAAATCTTTAAAAACAGTAAGAAACTGTGTTTCTTAGCCCTTCCAGTGCTGAGGCTCTTATCGTCCACAGCACTTGTAAGTATGCAAATATTTTCGAAAAACCATCCAAACCCTGTCATGTTGGTATTCATTGGATAGCTCTCACTGAGCACTCTCAGATGAGTACCCATGTGCCAGGGTTTCAATAATTTTTCATGTTATTTGTATAATTTTGTATTGGCCAAATTAGCCACCAGCAGCATATAGGTTAACAATATCTTTAATGATACTGCACCGTCTGCACGCCTTTCAGGAACTTTTCAGTTATTTTTTTAGTTTCTTTGCATCATTTTATATTGGCCAAATTAGCCAGCAGCAGCATAAGGGTTAGTAAGAGAACTCACCAATTCTAGCAGCATCTGCAGAGAGAGGTGAAGAGCTTCCATGGACGGAGGCTGCATGGCTTTCTGCACGAACGGCTCCACTCGACCCAGCTTCAGCAACTGAGAAAGCAGACAAAATGAAGCATTGATAAAGATATAACAATTAGGAGAGTATTGAGGGAAGATATTCAAAATAATGTAAATACAATAAAGAACAAAGCTACAAAATACGACCCAACTTCAGCAAATAAAAAAGGAGAAAATGCCAGATTGATAACATATGATAATTATGAGTGTAGTGAGAAAAATAATTAACATTTTGTGATTTGATCATTGCTATATTTTTCCTGATTTTTCATTTTGATACAATGCCATTCAATTTCATTTTGGTAAGAAGAGAGAGGGGGTGCATTGAGACAAAATGTTATGGACTAACATGACCTATTACCTACGACCAGTACAGACATAAGCATGCTTCTGTTTCAAAGTCATTTGAATAATTCTGTCAAGACTTTTTATAGTAAAAATTAATTTGAAGGCATGACAATAAAGAAAATGGGCAGTCGTGAGTTTACTTTTGAAATATTTTTGCTTTTTAGAGAAGAATTGATATTTAATGACTGCCCTATGTAAAAAAGAAAAGGTATAATAGTTCAGTCAAAATAGAGCTGTACCTAGAAAAATTGCAACAGAAGGTTTTTTGGTCCCTCCACTACCCAAAAAGGTTTCCTTATTTCCCAATCCTAGAAAGGGATTAATTTGCATGAATTCAAAATGACCACAGAAAAATCAAACTTCATAGGTATAACCTTTATATGCAGACAGGCATCGTCAATATTTTCATAGATTCTGAATTGATATATCGATACAATCAAATTAAATGACAGGCCTGGGTAAAAAAAGGAAAATGGGGTATTTTTAGTGTCATAAGTCACCAGCAGGTGGCTTAAATAAGGGATATTTACCTTTATATGCAGACAGACATAGATTTTGAATTGATATATCGATACAATCCAATTGAACGACAGCGCTAGGTAAAAAAGTAGAAAGGGTATTTTTAGTGTTATACGTCACCACCAGGTGGCATAGAAAAGGGATATGTACCTTTATATGCAGACAGAGCTCCTCAAGTCGAGTCCTCAACATTTCTGGCTGCATGTAGTCGGCAAACTTCTCAGCGTGGTATGAGGTGTACAGATGGTAACAATGGCCCGCCTGCACCCTGGAAGAGAAACGCAGAGAAGTTCTACAGAGATTCTGATTGGTCCAGCTGAGTTGACTTTCGAGGGTAAGCACAAGCCTATTATCGAGCCGGGTATTTCAAACGGGGCAAATCTTGCATGCACCGAGCATGCGTTACAAAATATAAAAGATCTTGCGTGAAATCAACACCACCTTTTGCCTTAACTGCATATTTTCCTGCCAGATCTGATTATGTTCTGGACATTGCTTTATCAAATAATTAATAAGCACTTTTTTCCAAAAATTATATCAAAATAGCTTCTGGGTAGCTGCGTTTGAGCATGTTGACTGCATGTCGACAGTGATCACACAGCATGCGTGCAACTACGCAACAAATGCTTGGGTGCAAGCAATACTCATGCAATGTTATTCTATGAATCGGACAAATATTTGGACCACCGACTGGCTTCCCGTAATGAACTGTGAAAATATGTAACTTTGCCATTATCATTCAACTAAAAGTTGAAATGTAAAACATTATAATTGCTTTTGAAAAAAATGTGTGTCAGCTAAACGTGCACTCTGTTCTAATTAGATGGTTTTCAAAAATCATTGCATCCTTGTGCTTTGGACCAAAGTGGCCTCAGCATTTAGAGAAGCGTTGGGGTGATTTTCCTACCTCCCAGCTCTTCCTCTTCTCTGCCGAGCATTGGCGTTGCTGACCCACTCAGCCTGAAGGGTGGCGATATTATTCTCCGCATCGAAATTCTTCATCTTGATTTTACCGCAGTCAAGTACAAACACTACGTCATCTATAGTTATACTGAAATAAAGAAATTCATCTTAATTTTACTGCAGTCAAGTACAAAGACTATGTCATCAATAGTTATACTGAAATAAAGAAATTCATCTTGATTTTACTGCAGTCAAGTACAAAGACTATGTCATCTATAGTTATACTGAAATAAAGAAATTCATCTTGATTTTACTGCAGTCAAGTACAAAGACTATGTCATCAATAGTTATACTGAAATAAAGAAATTTATCTTGATTTTACCACAGTCAAGTACAAACACTACGTCATCTATAGTTATACTGAAATAAAGAAATTTATCTTGATTTTACCACAGTCAAGTACAAACACTACGTCATCTATAGTTATACTGAAATAAAGAAATTCATCTTGATTTTACCACAGTCAAGTACAAACACTACGTCATCTATAGTTATACTGAAATAAAGAAATTCATCTTGATTTTACCACAGTTGAGTACAAACACTGTCATCTCTAGTTATACTGAAATAAAGAAATTCATCTTGATTTTACCACAGTTGAGTACAAACACTGTCATCTATAGTTATACTGAAATAAAGAAATTCATCTTGATTTTACCACAGTTGAGTACAAACACTGTCATCTCTAGTTATACTGAAATAAAGAAATTTATCTTGATTTTACCACAGTCAAGTACAAACACTACGTCATCTATAGTTATACTGAAATAAAGAAATTCATCTTGATTTTACCGCAGTCAAGTACAAACACTACGTCATCTATCATTATACTGAAATAAGGAAATTAGATGAAGCACATTAATAACCCCTAAACTAAGTTTAAAAAACCTCTTTTAACTAGGGATTGGCACCTTTAAAAAGTTTGTGGTAAGATACAATACTGGTGTTTTCTTAACAATACGGTATATCATAAATATTTGAATGGTATGTCATCAATATTTGATTTTTTTTTTAGATATTGTGACATCAAATCACCAAATCAATTCTTTCTTAAGAAGCAAACATAGATCAAAAATAAACTCACGGCTACCCATATCTTTGCTGTCATTTATATCTTCGAAGAATGTATTACTATTAGAATCTTGACAGAATTTTACAAAAGATTTTGAAACACAAGCATGGTCAGCATCATGTTGATTTCTAGCAATTTGTCTCAAGACATCCTCTCTCTCTTCTTACAAAACTGAAATCAAATCCCTTTGTATCGAATTAAGAAATTAATAAAAATATATAAAATTAGCAACCAGCAGGGAAATGCTGAATGCTGTAGAGAACCAACCTTGTCTCTGCGATGTTCGTAGCTATGATGATCTTCCTGACCCCTGGTGGCGGCCGATTAAACACCTCCCGCTGGTTGACAGTCGGCATCATGGAATGAAGTGGAATGATGATGAACTTATCTGCAATTACACAGAAAGAATACAAAAGATTAAATGAAATAAATACTTTCTAATATTTCTAGTTATAATGGCCCATATTCCTAGGGTCATCTAAATATTTGAGAATTTACGGTATTACCTGAAGCAAAGAGGTGATCCTCTAGCAGCATGTTGTGCTCAAACAATATAGTATCTCCACTAGTAATAGTCGCCCAAATTCCTAGGGTCATCTAAATCTTTGAGAATTTACGGTATTACCTGAATTGAAGCCGTAACCCCAGCAGCATATTGTGCTCAGACAATCTAGTATTTCTAGTTATAATGGCCCATATTCCTAGGGTGGTCTAAATATTTGAGAATTTACGGTATTACCTGAAGCAAAGAGGTGATCCTCTAGCAGCATGTTGTGCTCAGACAATCTAGTATTTCTAGTTATAGTGGCCAAAATTCCTAGGGTGGTCTAACTTTCTGAGAATTTAAGGTACTACCCGCAGTAAAGATGCATCCTCCAGCTACATGTTGTGCTCAGACAATCTTGTATTTCTAAATATAATGGCCCAAATTCCTAGGGTGGTCTAAATATTTGAGAATTTACGGTATTACCTGAATTGAAGCCGTAACCCAGCAGCATATTGTGCTCAGACAATCTAGTATTTCTAGTTATAATGGCCCGTATTCCTAGGGTGGTCTAAATATTTGAGAATTTACGGTATTACCTGAAGCAAAGAGGTGATCCTCTAGCAGCATGTTGTGCTCAAACAATATAGTATCTCCACTAGTTATAGTCGCCCAAATTCCTAGGGTCATCTAAATCTTTGAGAATTTACGGTATTACCTGAATTAAAGCCGTAACCCCAGCAGCATGTTGTGCTCAGACAATCTAGTATTTCTAGTTATAATGGCCCATATTCCTAGGGGGTCTAAATTTCTGGGAATTTACGGTATTACCTTTATTGAAAAGGCGATCCTCTAGCAGCATGTTGTGCTCAGACAATCTAGCATTTCTAGTTATAATGGCCCATATTCCTAGGGTGATCTAAATATTTGAGAATTTACGGTATTACCTGAAGCAAAAAGGCGATCCTCTAGCAGCATATTGTGAAGCTTCTTGATCTGTTCCCAGCCAGGCATGAAAACTAGAATAGCTCCCTCCTGAAAACAACATTTTATCATTATCATCATTATCATTATTGTTGTTATTGTTGGTAGTATTCTGATAAACATTTTCTCCCCCTTATTGGCAAGTAAGATTTCACCAAGACTGTCAGGCTGATTTAGACCAAGCTAGCATTAATGGGTTAATATGTATGTTAGTATGTACACAGAAAGTATATGTTTACATGTATTCATGTTAACACTTTTAATGCTGATACTACGTTTGTCCTACGAACAAGGACGCAAATATTTTTGAAAACCATCTTAACCCTGTCATATTGGTATTCATTGGATAGCTCTTGCCGAGTACTCTCAGATGAGTACCCATGTGCTAGGGTTTCAATCATTTATCAGTTTTTTTGCATCATTTTGTATTGTCAAAATTAGCCACCATCAGCATAAGGGTTAAGAGATAAGTTAAGATAACTACCTTCTCCTTCAAGACAATGTGTCTTATTAACGTCCTTGCAAGGTCAAAGTCAATCTCCTCTAGGTCCATTTGCCTTAAACACTCAACTGTACGTTGTGAGTAGCTGAAATGAACACATGAAGATGAACACATATTTCAACTGAAATGAACACATTTTTAGCTGAAATGAACACATATTTCAACTGAAATGAACACATATCTCAGCTTAAATGAACACATATTTTAGCTAAAATGAACACATATCTCAGCTTAAATGAACACATATTTTAGCTAAAATGAACACATATTTTAGCTGAAATGAACACACATTTCAGCTGAAATGAACACATACTTCAGCTGAAATGAAAACTTATTTCAGCTTTTTAACTAAGATGAACACATATTTTAGTTGAAATGAACACATATTTCAGCTGATATGAATTGATATGATTTTGAAATTTGACTATCAATATTTCTATTGATATTTTGATTTTAATACAATGCAATTTTGAAGAGAGAGGGGGTATCCTGAGACAAAGTCACTATGACAAAACTGCCAGTGACATGTTTTAGTTTCAAATTAATTTGTATAATTCGGATAAGATTTCTAAAATACTAATAACTTTGATGATATGAATGACAGTGAAGAAAGGCAAGGGGCATTAATTGGTTAAAATTAAATTGCTATAAGTCAACCAACCAAAAGAACAATCAATAAAACAAACCATTGCGTCAAGCAATCCAACCACTCTTCTTTGGAGTCTTGCTCATCTATCATTTCACGTTTACGTTTTCCGTAAATCCGACGTGTTCTCTTCCTGGGGGCGTCTGGATCCACGAAATACCTGGGTAAATGACAAATTGAGAATAATAATAATAATAATAATAATAATAATGATAATAATGATAATAATGATAATGATAATGATAATAATAATAATAATAATAATGATAGTAATGATAATAATAATAATGATAATAATAATAATAATGATAATAATAATAATAATAATAGTAATAATAATAATAATAATAATAATAATAGTAATGATAATGATAATAATAATAATAATGATAATAATAATAATAATAATAATAATAATAATAATAATAATAATAATAATAATAATAATAATAATAATAATCTTTATTTCAAGAGGGTAACACAGTCAAATGATACATTGATCTTCTCTGTGGCCCTCAGTACACAACATCATTATGGTACCCCAGCCCTCGGGTCACAGGGTTACAAAACAGCTTTACATATTGTTCATTTAAGTACTCTGTTTTAAAAGAGTGAAGAGAGCTTGCCATTCTCAAGCTCTAGTTTGGTGAGTTCCAGAGACATACAAAGTTCCAGAGAATAGATATGTAATACTTAGAGATTGGTACTAGTACTGCATGGGAAAAAGTATTGTTATGCTGCTGATGACTAATTCAGCCAACACAAAATTATGCAAAAATCCTGAAAAATGACCAAAACCCTGGCAAATGGGTACTCATCTGAGAGTACTCATCGAGAACTTTCAAATGAATACCAACATGACAGGGTTTCGATGGTTTTCAAAGATTTTAGCGTTCTTGTACTTTGGACGATTGTTGCCTCAGCATTGGAAGGGTTAAGGTTTGAAATATATATAAAATTGCCTTCATTGCTACCTGGACATATGCGAAATTTACAAAGCTGAGTGTGCTAAATTTAACAAAATTAGGTCCCTGATCTGATTAGATCCACCTGACAATTAGTGATATTTCTCTAGCAAATAAAAATCAGAAAATATTTGTAAGAGAAATGTTGTTCAAATTCCAACACACTACTCTCCTTCAAATATTTTGTGAATTTGCAACTAATTTCAATGTTATTTTCAAAAGTATTAAAGGTCCAGAAAACATTTGCCAAGAAGATCTCCAAGAATAGTTAATGCTTAATGGTGTAACTTACTGTGTCATTTCTACAATGTCTTCCAGAAGGTACTCAGTGACAGGAAAGGTGTAGCCGGGGATATTGACCATTGGACAATTACCTGAAAAGTATAAAATTAATCATATATATCCCACAATTTGCTGTAATGTAAATCCGCTTACAAAAAAACTTCTAAGGCCTTACCCTAAAACAGGGTCTTAGCCAGGATTTTCATAACAGGGTGTCCAAAATGGGGTTTCAAGAAGACAGGGTGTCCAAACCCCCTCGCTGAAAAACAATAACTCATCATACTGGCCATATACATTGACAAATCAAGTAATTATATGCTTTATTTCTTCATCGAATGTTCTAGTTATCATTTAAGAATATTTTTTTTCAAAATATCTACTTGTAATTAATATTTTCAAAAAATTCTGACCAAAAGATAGGGTGCCTTTTTTTTCCCCCAAAATATGTATTTTTAGTGAACCAGGGTGCCAAAAAGACACCCGGACACCCTGCTGGCTAAGACCTTGCCCTAAAATATCTCACCAAAATATGGTGAGAACATGTTTGTCATTTCATTGAGACGTGATCCTGAAATATCATACCAAAATACTGTGAGAACACGGTTGCCATTTTAGATACTCAGTTACAAAATCACGACTAAGGCGTAACCATGAATTAGGGTCTTAGCCAGGATTTTAAAAATGTCCATCCAAAATAAAATTCACAAAATTTCTGCCTGTTCTGATTTAGCTTCTCAACTTCTTCAAATCCTTATACCAACCACATGTGATAGGCTCTTGTGTCAATTTAAACTTCAGCCATGTCTAAGATGGTTTGTTAGGAAAAGATATGGTTATTGGTAAAAAAGTTTGAAAATGTAAAAAATGAAAATTTGTCATAGAAATGTATGTCGTTCTAAAGAGACATTTTTCAGGAAACTGCCTGTCCAGAAGACAAGCAATATCTCTGCCCAGAAATATCTTACCAAAATACTGTGAGAACATGTTTGCGTTAAGCGTGGCGCTCATCAGGACAAGTTTCACGTCCGCTCTTCTGGGAAGGAGGTCCTTAAGGATGATCATGAGGAAATCTGACTGTAGGTCCCGCTCGTGGATTTCATCCAGAATGATATGTGTCACCCTCGACAGCCAGCTAGGAACAAAACAATCAATTCAAATTTTTTTAAATTATCCAATTCACAATTATGGAGTGCATACACATGTTCACAGTCACATATACTCAGCAGTCGGGTTGGTCTAGTGGTAAGATGCTGGCCTGTGGCGCAGCCGCACAGACGAACCGGGTTCGATTCCCGCTGGGGGCGCGGAAATCGAAGTGCACTTTAAGCTGTCTGTCCAGTCGGCCAAGAGCCTTACAAGCTCGCGTTTCTTGTAATTGATATACCTACTTAAAATAAATATTACATTTTTACATTTACATTTTTTCACATAACCATAACCATAGTGGGTTCCGATTGTAATTTTTTCCCCAAAAAATGCATGACGCCAAATTGTAATGGGGATTATTGGCCAAAATCCCACACTAGCAGAAATTGGGTTTAGTTCTATTTGAGGCCAATAGAGGGCAGGTCAAATTAATAGCCCGGCAAATCCAAAGCAGGGAGGGAAGGAGGTAGGATGCAATTTTTGCTATCAACAGCTAAGGTCAAATTGCAATTTGATGGTAATGTTTTACTTTACCAATCATAATCTTATATCCTATTGTCCAGATATACATATTAGAAATATTCATATCTTGAATGAAAGTGTATACAGAGGTACTTACAGTTGAAGGTGTTTAATCCTCCAAGGCTTTAACCCATTAATGCTTAAGAGATCCTATAGAAATTGTCGTCTGGATCTATAATACTTTTGACAGTAACTTTTGAATTGCAAGAGATCTTGCAGAGTATTTGAAGGAGAGTTGTAGGTAATGTTCTGGTTAACATTTCTCCTTCAAATATTTTCCCAACTATGCTTTCGTTTGAAAGATTTCATCAAAATTGTCAGGCTGTTTTGGCTGCTGTGAGCATTAATGGGTTAAAGGGGCCCTAAAGGCTCACATACATATCAGCTTATACGAAAGTAATACACTTCAAAAACAGGATGCTGCCCTTCTTTTTCTCTCAGTGATCCCATGAGGGGAGATTTTTGCATACTGCCATCAGCCTGCCAAGCCCCTGGCAGCCACTGGCTGCGGCCATGTTTTTCAATTGGGTGGCAGATTTCACTTTGTGTCCCCTGACCTCTGGCCTTATATTATACACCACTAAGCTCCTTTGCCATCCAATAACACTGACGACAGCACTGAGTGATGACCCAGATTCACAATGGCGGAGGCCCTGACTCAGAGGAGGTACGTGCTATTCACTTATTGCAATTTTAGATTTCTCGTTGTGTGGAGCTCTAGGGCTTCCCTGTATATGACAGATGTTGAGCTATGTTCATGAACTTTCATATAAACCTATGATTTGCTCTTCCCCAAGTTCCCCTTTAACAGTAACAGTTTGGGTATGAACTACAATTACTATCTAATGTCTCTCACACTTGGCGGTGTTCACCTTTTCAAAATGTTTAAGTCTTACATGTGTTCAAACCATGAAGGAGTGTTTGAGGTGTTCACATTTAAAAATGTTCACACCACCAAGGTTTTAAACCTTCCAATGCTGAGGCGACTTTTGTCCAAGGCACATGGATGCAAAGATTTTTGAAAACTATTTGAAACCCTCTCATGTTGGTATTCATTGGATAGATCACACTGAGTACTCTCAGGTAAGTAACCATATGCCAGGGTTTCAGTCATTTTTCAGGTTTTTTTGCATTATTTTGTATTGTCAAAATTAGCCATCAGCTGCATAAGGGTTAACCCATTAGTGCTCACAGCGGCCAAAAGCAGCCTCACAATTTTGATAATATCTTGAAGGCAAAAGCAATGCCAGGAAAATATTTGATGGAGAAATGTCAATCATAACATAACCTTCAAGTCTCCTTCAAATATTTTATAAAATCATTCTCAATTTCAAAGTTATTGTTAGAAGTATCAATGATCCAAACGACAATTTCTAGATGAACTCTCAAGTATTTATGGGTTAATTATAATTACTCACGGGTCTCCTTGCAGCCATTGTAACATGATGCCTGTGGTACAGTAGAGAATGGAGCCCTGTTCCGCAGGCTGCTTGCTGAAATACAATAGAAACAGTCTTTACTTTTTAAATGATAAAAGGGTGAAAATTGTAAATACTGTAGAACACGAAATTTCCGCGTGTGTTTATATATAGCGTACTTAGCGTGTGGTTCCGCTTCGCTATATATAAAAACGCTGTACTTTTTACTTACTGTACTGGCGCTGTCAGCGGCGGCTCTCGTCGCTAACATAAAGATACGTTATAATGCAAAACTCCCCAATTCACTATACTTGGGACACGTGTGAATTTCGTGTTCTACAGTACATTGAAATGAACATGCAGAAGTTTCTTAGCTAAAAATTCTCCCCATTTGACTTCAATTTTCTACTGTTGTTTTTTTTCTTTACAGATACATCAAGTTAAAATAAACAACCAAAAAGCCATCATCTATAATGAAATATTGCCCTTTTTTCAAAAATTCACTTGCCGTGGCAAGCGGGCAAGTACTTATGTCGGTGCCTGGGTACTACCCTAATCCTAGGGTTCTTACCTTTCTAGTCGTATCTGATACCCCACGGTGCTACCCTGACCACAGGGTTCAGCCCTCTCATCAGCAACACGTTCCGCAACCTACAATAAAACAGAAATTGTTTGTTCATTACACAAAAATAACTGTTTTTGGGTCTTCTGCTACTAGAAATTGCACGTTATAGTTTTAGAGACAAGTAAAAGTTTTTGCTGAAAGTTACTGCCATACTCGCACCTCAGACCAGCCGGCCATCAGTGCAGGCCCTCAGTGGTGAGAGACAGCAAGCAGTCAGTGGCAACACCTTAAACCACTGAGCTATCAGTTATAGAGACAAGCGGAAGCTTTTATTGTAACTATAGTTCCTGCGATACTCACTGCAATTGCGCTGATCCTTCTCGGCTGTGTGCAGACAACCTTACATTCGGAGCCACGCCCACTCTTAATGAAATCATCAAGGATAAACTGGGTCACCTGAAAAGAGAGGTATGAATCTATTGAGGAGAATCTAACACATTCATGCTTGTAGCAGCAAAAGACTATTTGGGTGATATCTCAGCAACATCCTAAAATTTCAGAAACTAATTGAAGGGGAAGTGCACTCATACCTATACTCTAAGTTATTTTCAAAAGTGAAATGGGTACAGATGACAAGGAATAATGATAATGGTAATACTGCTGCTGCTGCTGCTGCTGCTGCTGCTGCTGCTACTACTACTACTACTACTTCTACTACTACTACTACTACTACTACTACTACTACTACTACTACTACTACTACTACTACTACTACTACTACTACTACTACTACTAATGATAATAATAATAATAATAATAATAATAATTATAATAATAATAATAATAATAATAATAATAATAATAATAATAATAATAATAATAATAATAATAATAATAATTATAATAATAATAATATGATGATGATGATAGTGATAATAATATCTCAAGAATCTCCAATCAGACTGGAACCTACGTTTGCATGCTGGGTATAAGGCACTAGACCACAGAAGATTCCATAATCATGATTAAATATAGAATGGCAGAAAACGTGATGATAAATGAAAAGCTTACCTGAGTAGTTTTTCCACACCCCGTCTCTCCACTGATGACAACGACTTGATTTCTACTGATCAGTTCTAGTATTTTCTTCAAGGGAAAAAGCAATCATTTATCTATGCATACTGTATACAGCTAAAGATTTTGCTTCACAGCCCTGCTGCAGGGTATTTGTGCTACTTTAAATTTGCGCTTTCAAGCACTCAAACCAAACCAAATAAAAAGCAGGATATTTATTTGAAGGATGTTATTTTGGCGCAATCATGGGGAGCGCGAAAAATAGCGGAAGTTAAATGCATGTAAAAAATACTAGTTATACAGAACATCAAGTCAACCAAAAATATATCTAGCCTAGCTACTAGACATTTCTCCGTTTTACTATATATACAAATCTATGCCTACACCTACATAAGGAGTGTGACCTACTGTTAGTCATTTAGTTCACACACTTGCCACACAAGGGGGTTGTACTGGCAGTAACATATTTCTAAATACCCTCCCAAAATACCGCAGTGCCATCTATCCACAAGGGATGACATCTAAATATGGCCTGGGAGGCAGGCTAGAACATACCATACAAGAACTCTCCTGATGCCCGTGCATCTAGTTCGGCCAAGGAAATGATATTTTGCAATATTGGGACAATAAGTGTAGTTATAGAGTAATGTGCAGCAGAAACAGCCAAAAGATAGTGTTGATATCATATGTGAAGAAAGCAGTATGATTCTTAACAGGAATGATTTAAAGAAAGACAACATTTTCAGTAAAAGCTTAGATGACCAAACACACGTGGATTCGAAACCAGCCGGTAAAGCTGAACATGCTAGCCTCAACCAGTGTCAACTAATAGCTGCTAATAGGCCAAAATTGATGCTCTGGGTACCCCCAGCTGGTGGTGGAGATAAGGTTTCTCAGTAGTGTAATCGATGCGAGAGCCCTGATTGGTCCTTGTTCCCACGTGACCTTGCGCTGATGTCTTTTCTGGTACTCCTGGCATGAGTCCAGCACTTAACTATAGGGCATATGTTAATTGGTCTCTCGCTACATATCCATTCTATTCTTCATCCAAGGTAAAAGAGTCTCTAACTGGCCAGCTCATGCTTGGGAGCCAGGCACCATAACCACAGATCCTCTATTGGGCGTACTTACTAGTGCTTGGACTTGGCCGATTTTTTTCGATAGATTATCGATAAAAAAACGATAATTTGGTGACTTGAGGCGGCACGGAACTTACCCACATTCTGCTCCTGTTGGCTTGTTATACCGCCGATGCTTTCCGGTAAACAACATCCACCATTTTGAAATTGACCAAAATCACGTTCGTGGCGTGATTAGCAGCGTGATTTTGAAGTGCAAAATGGCGGTTTATTTACCGGAAAACACTGTCGGTATATCAAAGTAATAGAAGTGGCGTTGTGGTGAGTAGTTAGCTTGCATTTTAAAAATTTCATTTCATTTCATGTGCTTCTATTTTGGACGAGAATTATCGATAATTCCTCTAGTTATCGATAGTGCTACTATCGTGGTGCAACGATCAATAAGGCGATATTTCGATTTATCGTCCGAGCACTAGTACTTACCGAACTCATATCATATGATGGTAGTTTTTTCCTGAAGGCCATCATGTTTTTGTACTGTGCATTGTGCTGTTTGTCCTCAAACTCAGACTTTAACCGAGCATCCAGATTACTATTTTTCTTTATTCTTTTGAAGTTCTCAAAAGAACCTGAAAATAAAACAAAATGAGAGAATGAGAAGTATTAAAGGGAAGACAATCTGCTATAGTCAAACGTAGGCTGGAATGCAGGGCGAGCCTAGACCTTAATTACCTAAAACACAAATCAGTTTAGATGCTAATCGGGGGCAATAGTCCATAGCATGGTCTTAGCCAGCAGGGCGTCTGGGTGTCTTTTTGGACTCCCAAACCCTCGAAAACCACCCCTCAGGACACCCTAATAAATTTTAGAGGAATTTCTTAAAATGTCAATCTGAAGCATATAATTGAATTTTTTTCATCTCAATATGATTCCCATGACATTGTATAGGGATATCATGCCTTATTTTGATAGATTTGTACATGTTTATAGTTGGAATCTGAGTATATTGTGGTCCCCCTTAAAAATTTCACAATTGCCAATTTTGGGCACCCAGTTTCTAAATCCTGGCTAAGACACTGGTCCATAGTGTATTATACTATGTCTATTCAAGAAAATGGTCATAAAGCAAACAACAAGTACATATTTGAAAAGGGATTGTTACACCAACATCTCTTAACCCACACTTGAGTACATGTTAGTAGTTGAACTTAAAAAAGCTGCACATGTGACTACCAGAAATTGGAGATCCTATAGGTATGGAATACAATCATGAAAAATTACGCTAATCCGATTAACTGTCATCCTTGGTAAACTAATGATCTAAACTAATGATTGTCTAGGAAAATCCACCTGACGCATATCACTAAGAGGCAGATCCAAACCGCTTGGTTTGGATGCTATATATAAATGTGGTGTAGTGTAAGGTGGGGGAATTTATCATCACTTTTCTGTCATATTTAGACTAATTCATGACTCACCAGTTCTCAGTGGTAGAGAAAACCAGAGTACCCGGCAATAAACACCACCTATCCCCAAGTCACTGGCATTTTTCTCACTCCAGCCAGGATTCAAACCAAGGCAGTGGGGAGAGATAATGAGCAGTCAGTGGCAACCCCTTATATCACTCAGCCATCAGGGCAGGCTAATGTAACTCTTAACTCTTTAGCACTCAGAGTTCCTCAAGAGGGTATCGTCTGCTACTTTCATACTTAAGAAAATAACTTGAGAATAAAGCAAAAATTCACAGAATATTTGAAGGACAGTTGTTCTTCGGCTTATGATGAGCATTTCTCCTTTAAATATTTTCAAGAAAATGCTTTTGTAAGTAAAATATTTCCATAATTGTCAGGCCTCTTTTGGCTGCTCTGAGTGTAAATAGGTTAAGCACCCCTCATCCCCTAACAGAAAAAAATTAATAAATACACCCCAAACCTACCTGATAACCTTCGATCACTTTGCCTATTGGCAGCGTTGTGGCGGTGAAATTCCACCTCAAAATCATTCATCATCTCGCTGTAGTTACACAGTTCTGGCATATCTACATCTTCCTCATCCTCCTCTCTCCCTTCCTCATCATCTTTATCTGCTGCCGGGTAATCAGCTTCATCCTTGTTGCCGTGGTGACCACTTTTCTTGTTGCCATGGAAACGCTCAGCATCTGCGTTGCCATGACGACTGTTGTCAATGTCTCTTTTTCCACCTTCTTTGGAATCAGGGTTGTTCCCACTCGTTAAAAAAGTGTCTTCCGAATCACTGTCACTACTATCGCTGTCCCAGTTTTGTTTGACGTTATCTTTGACGTGTTTTTTAGATGTCGAAGGGCGGGACAAATCTTCCTCCCAGTAGTCTATATCAGCGTAGGAGGAGGCGGGCTGAGGCATGACCTCATCGCACGCCTTGATGTCGTGGAGCAGCTGACTGATGTGCTGCTCCCTCTGGTGGTCCATCTTGACAACTAAGCGCTGAAAAAATCACACAAGAACAATGTCTTAGAGAGGATTTAGAAATTGGGTGCCAGAAAGTTGTCAGTGACCTCGGGTTAAGCAGTGGTAATCACCGGTTACTCTGATTTCCTCCATGACTTTCCTCCACTAGCTTGTCGTGATTTAGCAGAAATTTGGCAGAAAAGGTGATTCTAATCATAATTCCAAATACAGGTGAACTTGGATATGACGGACCACTGTATGATGGATTTTTGCATATGACGGACAATATGCTTGGTCCCAGTCCGATGCATATCAAGTACTCGTCATATGTATACGATGGATTTTGCATATGACAGACCAAATTTCCTGGTCCCATTGAGTCCGTCATATCCAAGTTCACCTGTATTGGCAATATAGCTATGGTAGCTACTTTCACTCACCTCAGCCTTATCTTTCTGTTTGGCGTTAGCCTTTGATCTCTGAGCGTACCACATTCCGATCTCGCGCCCCTTGAGGCCTGGAGGAGGACGCCCTCTACCACCACCTAAACAAACCAAACACCATTCATTACAAGGTCTGACAGTTCCGAATACTTTTACTACAGTCCAAAGACTAAGAAAGTACTACGCATTCTCATGAAAATATAATCTTCTGGTTTTTATCTGAATATGTATTAGATTTTAATGAAAGGTCACACCCAAAATTGCAAGGCGGAGTCTTAGCCAGAATTTAGTAAATGGGTGCCCCAGTAGGCAGTTATTTGGATATTGTGTTGACAACAGGAAGCATTCACACTTCGCAGGTGTTTTCATTCAGGGAGGTCCGAATATTTTAGTCCTGGAGCACAGTCAATTGGTCCTGGAGCACAGCAATTATTTGGTGGCCATGGTTCAATAATTGGTTCTGATATTGTCACCTGGCGGCACTACTACAATAGCCTTTGTTGCAGTAGTGAAGACCTAGATCAATCAAAAGACAGTATTGAAAAATATCCATTTGCTTTTAAATACAATTTGTATTAACAATAATTCAAGTGAAATACCTAATAGGCTCAATCGTTCAAATTTAGGAAAATTTCCCAGGTTAAACAGTGCTTCAAGGTTTTGGCTTGTCACACATTGTGTAGCCGCTGTCGCATGCTGGTGCAACAAGGCAACAGTTGGACACCCCTGAAAATGAATGGTTTCACTACATAACAGTGTGCAACATAACCACTTGCCCCATTGCAAGTTGCAAGTGAGTTCAACAAAAAAGGCAATTGGGCAAGAAGAATAAGACCCTAACTTGCTCCGCCCGGCAAATAATGTTTTGAGCATAGTCCTCGCAATGTAACTCATCTTTGTTCGACAGAGTGGCGGAAGTGTTGGCGGGGCAAGTAAACTTTAGAGGCAGCTTATGTAATGTTTTGGAACCCATGTTGCACCCGGCATAAAATAGTGTAAGTTTCTTTAAAAAGAATTTACTCTTCCAGGAAAATAATTGCATTTTCAACAATTGTACCTTCATCAGCGCCATCATCATTCTGTCTGTTTCCTCCGCCACCTCTTCTTCCTCCTCCTCTACCTCTTCCTCCTCCTCTCCATTCTCCTCTTCCTCCTCCTCTTCTTCCTCTCCAATTACTCTCATCATCTCTCTCCCTATTTTGCCTCCAGTCTCCCTCATCCCGGTCATCCCTGTTGTCATGGCGACGGCCTCTGCCCCATCCTCCTTCCCTTCCTCCTCGTCCTCTACCTCCCTTGTAACCATGGTAACCACCTCGGCCATGATGCTGGTTGTAGTCCATCTAGAGTAGACATGGAGAAAAAAGACAAATAAGTTTGTTTTGTTTTCATCAAAGAGGAAAACGCATTACCTGGTTATATATTTTTTACAACTCACTCCTGGGGCCAAGAGTAGGGCAGTCATGGATAAAAGAAAATTACCGATTCTGTAATCGATAAAATTATTACCGATATGGTACTTCATCCAATTAATATTTATGTTCTAAAGCTGTACATACATAACTGCTGATCTAAACATCATCACCAGACACCAGTAATGTGCTCATTTGGCATGTCGGCCGTTCATTTGTAGACCCTCCGTGCCGTAACGTTACGGCCCTATGCTATTGTTGCTGTGACGGGCCTCACCTATACGGCCCCACGGCAAATGGAACAGACAGCCTAAGGGGGCAAGCATGGTCTCAGCCAGCAGGGCGTCTGGGTGCCTTTTTGGACACCCAAACCCTTAAAAAGAACCCCTCAGGACACCCAGATTTATTAGTGTGGAACTTCTAAAAATCTCAATCTCAAGGTTATAATTGAATTTTTTCATCTCCTTATAATGCCCATGACATTGTATAATGATATCATTCCTTATTTTGATGAAGTTATACATGTTTATGGTTGAAATATGAGTATATTGTGATCCCCCTTAAAAATTTGGACGCCCAAAAATTTTACAACTGCCTATTTTAGGCACCCAGTTTCTAAATCCTGGCTAAGACACTGGGGGCAAGTCTCCTGGTCTAGTTCATTTGTGGGGTGATTTTTTGACCTATTGAGTATTGACATATGTATGCATGTATTACATCTGTGTGGCTTCCGCCGAAGTCCTGGTTTTAGCGGCATGAAACTATCAATCACGCTGTGTGAGTTACCACGATTTTGTATTTATTTGTAGAAGGCATGATTTCTTGCACATGTGATGTCATGATGAGCCGGAATACTTGTATACGATTATGAAGTTGTAACTTTGTGACTGCTATTCGCTAATGATTCTGCGTTCCCCTTCAACAGAATTATTATCGAGGTGAGGTCTTAAGGTGTGGCTGATATAATTCATCAACATTGCCCTCTCTCTCTCTCTCTCTCTCTCTCTCTCTCTCTCTCTCTCTCACACACAAAGTGACACACATACTTAGTCTTTGACTTTCCTTCTAGAATGATAAACGCTGAGGACAGTTAGAACCCTTGAATATATAGCCCTAGGAATGCTAGCCTACCTCTGATTTTTATGAGAATTTGAAAATTCCGCAAATGTGAAAATGTCCACTGAAAGATGTATAATCAATGAAAAGTCATGAAGTAAACATCAACATGGGAGCTGACATTTTTATTTTCTTATGTATCTCCTATGGAGGAGAGTAGAGTTGTAGGTTCTGTCCGCTAGGAGTCGCATGTGATCGGCCTTTTCACAGGTTTACATGAATTCGTACGCGCCGACTTTTTCATAAAATTCACACTTCAATATAAAACAAAGTGTCTATTCTCAGTGTATTAAATCATCGCTTTGAGCGGTTCAACTATTTTTGTGTGTTATTTAGGAAATCAATTTGAATACTGCTATAGCACTACTTTCTAATGGCGGAGGGACTAATGTGAGTTCCAGGGTACAGCTATGGCAGTTATAAATACACCCCTACACACGCAACACGCACCGCGGGTTCTAAGAGACGGTGCGAGTCACTACATCCGTGTAAGACACACCGTGGCACCCTCAATAGAACCGTTGCACCTCTACCACTGTACCACGTCCTGTAGCACCTGTTGATCCCTATTAAATAGTGCTGGTGGGAAAGCGGGCAATTTTTATTATTTTCTAGGGTTAACTGGGGAGCTGACAATACTAGTCAATGACAAATTAGGTGTATTTAACACCTGGTTTAGTGGTGAACCGGTCGGAACTCGCACTTGTACTCTTCGCGGAACTCCATACTCGATACCATGTGGCCATATATCACGTGTACAGGAACGTCAGCGTACGTCAGTATGCGGGGTGTCAGGGTGCTAAGGTGTTAAGGTGCTAAGGTGCCGAGGGTATATGGTTGGTACAGATGTGAATGGCAAGAAATATTCACTTATACATTCATTTCTTAAACTGTAGAGCACACAATGTACGCGTCTGTTTATATATAGCGTACAAAGCGTGTGGTTCTGCTTTGTCTATATCTGTTTATCTATCTTTATATATATATATATATATATATATATATATATATATATATATATATATATATATATATATATATATATATATATATATAAATATATATATATATATATATATATATATATATATATATATATATATATATATATATATGTGTGTGTGTGTGTGTGTGTGTGTGTGTGTGTGGGTGGGTGTGTGTATATCTTCCTAAAAATAAAGTTTTATATGATAATTGAGCCAAATAAAACTATATTTGATAGAGTGTTGTGCATTAATACGAATATGTGACTCCGTAACATTTGGTGACTGTGACTCTATAACAACTTACTAAGACTTTCTGTGATGTTTTCTTAGTAAAACCAGTTTTGGTAACAATTATAACTAAACTCTTGTTTTATGTTGTTTAAAACAAGTTTATCTATCTACAGATTGAGTTTTCTTTTAGAGTATCTAACTGCGACAGCAAAAGAAAGTTATAAGATTAAATCCTTGAATATCAGGTGGTAATTTATATATACATCAAATTATATATACATATATATATATATATATTTATATATATATATATATATATATATATATATATATATGATACCTGAGGCTAAATAGGGTGTCAGGGTGCTAAGGTGTCAAGGTGCTACATATATATATGATACCTGAAGCTAAATAGGGTGTCAGGGTGCAAAGGTGTCAAGTCGCTACAAATA
>OZ012697.1:1835954-1921520 GCA_963942565.1 Maea johnstoni
TAGCAAATATGACAAACACACACAAAGGGTGCACGGTACGTGACAGAATAGAACTGGGGTAGCTGATGGTTCGAAGCCAACAGCGAGATCCACTCAGAATGACACGCTAAGCGACGGCGAACTGAGATGACGATTTTAAGATTAAAAAGAGGAAATGACAAAGTAACAATACAAAATATAGATCGGGGGAATATTTATAGGTTTGCATTCCGGCTTTACGTTAGTGATGAATATTGGAATTGCGAGGAATGATCTCTTATGATGACAAAAGAGCAGGCACTTATAAAACAAACACCAAAATGGCGGCCGCTGCGAGACGGCCACTCAGATTGACAAGGTAGAACTGGCGAACTAAGTTGACGATTTTAAGATAAACCAGAGGAAATGACAGAGTAAAAATACAAACTATAGAACGGGGGATGTATATAGGTTTGCATGACGGCTTTACGATAATGTTGAATATTGGAATAGCGAGAAATGATCTCTTATGATGACAAAAGAACAGGCACTTATAAAACAAACACCAAAATGGCGGCCGCTGCGAGACGGCCACTCAGATTGACAAGGTAGAACTATGCCGTTGGGAATTAATAAATAACGCTGATGAAAGCAGAAAAAAATAGTAACAGAATAAAGTAGAGAAAGGACGAAGTACAAGAATTCAAATAGTAGAAATTAAATATGAAACAGAGGGATAGAAACACAAGAAAAACGACTGATGTTGACAAATAGAAAAATCACGTGACACACCAAAACAAAGATGGAGATCGATGAATAGAGTCAAGAGCACTTGAAAACCAATAAAGAACAAAAGAAATCTTGCAATACGGGATATCTGGGACAGGAAAAGAGAGCTTATCCGAAGGATAATCTCTCTAAAAAGTTTTATCTATAGAAAAATCATTTTTATAATTTATCTAATTTTTCAGTTAAGAATTTAATTTAATTCAATTTTTTTAGATTTAACAAAAACTTTTATGAATGAAAAATACATTTTTTTTAATTTGTTTAATTTTTAATTCAATTTGATTTAATTCAATTCAATTTTTCATTTTTGATGGTTTAATGATTGTGGTTACCGCTTACTAGAAATTTAATTTTTAATTTAATTCAATTTAATTTAAAAAAAAATGATTTAACAAAAAAACTGTATGAATAGAAAATACATTTTTTTAAATTTATTCAATTTCTAATTCAATTTAAATTAATTCAATTAAAAGAATATTTTTTAAAATTTATTTGTATGCCATTCTCACCTGAGTTGATATTGGATGCGTGGTATTTGGGGTTACCGCTTACTAAAAACTTCATGTCACTGAGCATGTCAGCAAACTGCTTCTTGAAATCTGACAGCATCTGGAAGGGAAATATATTATTAACATTTCAATTTCCTTGTGTTGCAATTTGATATGCTTCTTGAAATCTGAGAACATATGGAAGAGATTTTGATGTGCTAGGAACAAATGTGTAAATCACCTAAGGGTACTAGAAAGGGAAGAAGCAAAATAATTTTCATGGAAACTTATTTGGTTTGAAATTCTAGTAAAAGTACTACATGTATAGACAAATTTGTATCTCGTTCCTGCCTCCATGTAAAAAGTGTCCAGTGGATAAATGAATCTGGTATTACATTTGATATCTCCTTAGAAAAATAGCAAGGATGTTGATCACCGGATACACAGCCAGGAGATCTTGCTCAACATCCTGGACACGACCCCCAGCCCAGGTATTGACAAGAACTGCTCAAGAGGTGCATTCCACGTATGTGCGTGAGCAACCTCCTCTATAATGTAAACAAATACGAGAGCCCTCATTGGTCTTTGTTCCCTAGTGACGTCACACTGAGACTAGATTTGGTGAGACTAGGTGTTTTCAAGGCTTCATTATGGGCACTATGGTAGGTATGTTATGACTTATCCATGTTCTCTTCATCCAAGAAAATAGTAATACAGGAAATGTTATATTACCTTTAGTGTGCTCGGAGAGAGAAAGTTCTGCCAGCAGTACTGTCCATGACTTCCCCTCATCTTGGCTCTCTCCCAGCCCTGAAAAGGTTGTAGATATATTATGTGATAGGAATCAATACATACAGTACAGATGTTTAATTCCTGCACCAGTCGACCGGACGTCTGCCAATGCCTGGTTGTACAAACACCCATGAATAACATGTCTAAAAATCAGCCAAGCACACCAATGACCCACGTAGCTTGTGAATCAAAGCTACATTCAGTTGTGAGGTGCCCAGGAAACTGGGTGGCAATCAGGCATGCGGTTGTGTATTATGGTCGGGCTGACCACGCATTTAGTGTAGGAATTAGATGTCGGCACTGTAGCTGAGGATACGGGTAGGTAAAGATAAGGCTTGTCACCTTCAAGATTTTTGTGATACAACGCAATATTGATATTTCCTGAACAATATGATACCTTAACAATATTTTAAGAATGTTGCCTGCCTCCTAGGGACCTAATTTTAAATAAATTTAACACGGTCAGCTTAGAAGATTTTGCTAATGAATAGTGAACTGCCTTCACATGGAGCCGACTAGGTAGCAATTAACTCAATTTCATATTTACTTTACATCTTAAACAATACAATATGGTACTTAACTTTTTCGATATGATACTTTTTCCCTTTTGATATGGGTATTTGGTATTGTATAGAGTACCGTTACCTATTCCTAAGTACAGAAAGAGATGACTATGGATAAGAAAACAGGCACACAGAGAGATACAGAAACTGATGCAGATACAGACAGTTACAGATACAGAGACTGTTTCCTTTATTTATTACCTTGTAAGCATTCCAGAGCATGATATGGTCACTACAGCTGCCCTCTGAGAGTTTCTTGCGAACCTGGTCCGCTTCTTTCTCCTTACCCTGAAAAAACAAATTGAAATCAGAGCCTGTAACATAACTTGTTCCCATATTGAGTACACCCATACTCTTTGGCGACGGTTACTTGATTTATTGGTTCCCGGATCCTTCCTAGACTAATTTTATAGGGTTGGGACGGAGGTAATTAAAAAAAATTTTTTTTTTCTTTTTTTAACACACGGAAATGTTAGTAAGCAAACAGTCGGGAGGGAGGTAAAGAAATAAAGTGATTTTTTGGCTAGTATTGAAATACACGCTTAAACCATATTTTTGAATATTAAAAGAATGATTTTTTTAATAAGACGATGCATTTCAACAACACTGTATTGCATTGCTATTGTAATTTTGTATTGCTCTGGTATTAATATTCTTGTAGTTTTGTAGTTTTATTACCAACCATGGTAAATTTATTGTAGGTTCGGTGTACCTACCTACGGCTCAGCAGCAGAGCACAAAATAAAGTAGGGGGATTACATTTATTTTCCCGTCGGGTCTATTCCACTTTGATCGGCGGATCCGGGAACCAATAAATCAAGTAACCGTCGCCTTAACTAGTTCATACCTCTAGCAGCCAAAACTGCCAGACTATTTTGGTGATATCTCTCTAGCTAAAGTAACATATAGAAAATATTTGAAGGAGAATTGTTCCCATTCAAATATTTTGCGAATTTATGCTTGATTTCCAAGTTATTTTCAGCAAAAGTATGAGAGGTCCAGATAACAATGGTAAAGTAATGGGTTAAAATTAACTTAGGGCCTGAAAAAAGTTGTTTGTTTCCTGTAACCCTACCCTAAGTTTTTATTCAAAAGAAATCCATACCCTTAAGTTTTTTCCACCCTCCCAACTCCCAATCAACGTAAGTCATGCATAAAACACACATTTTTTACCAAAAAGATGATCCCCCCAATTTTTTTTTACCGACCTACTTACAGTTACAGATAGAGATATCAATACTGATACAGACAGAGACAGTTACAGATACAGATATCAATACTGACCTACCTACCCTATTTTTTTCGGACTGTTACAGGAAACAAACAATTTCTTTTTTTAGGCCTAGTCATCAAAGAGTGCTATACTTGAAAAATATAGGAGGGATTAATGAAACAAACATTATCAACTACTTTTAGTCAAATATTCATATAATATAGCTTTATTATCTATATAATTTCATTTGTGAAAGGCCATGTGTACATTACATATTAGATATGATTGTGCTAAGACCCAATGAGGCAATCCTCTCATACACAGACCGTCTATTTTGGTCTGATTTCCCTTTCTTTTGCATTTGACCCCATGAGTGCACTTGGTCCCGCAACTCTCACTCATACTTAGGCAGAAACTTAGGCAATGGTAAAATAAGGACTGCGCCAACAATAAGCAACAATACAGAGAGACAATGGCATCAAATAATTGCTGGATGAAATAGGGACTGAGGCAACAATAAGCAACAATACAGAGAGACAATGGCATCAAATAATTGCTGGATGAAATAGGGACTGAGGCAACAATAAGCAACAATACAGAGAGACAATGGCATCAAATAATTGCTGGATGAAATAGGGACTGAGGCAACAATAAGCAACAATACTGGGAGACAATGGCATTCAATAATTGCTGGATGAAATAAGGACTGCGGCAACAATAAGCAACAATACTGGGAGACAATGGCATTCAATAATTGCTGGATGAAGGAACATATTGATGATATTGTGACTTACTAGAGGGATGTAGAACGCGTCTTTGAAGCTGAGACTGGCAGCGATGGTGAAGACGGGATCTACGCAGCCAAACATGGCCGCAAACAGCAGCATCTTGCCGATCTGCGGGTCTACAGGCATCTTAGCCAGATGATAGCCCAGAGGGGTCAGGTCTTCGTTGTGGTCTAGAGCATTCTGAAAGACAGTGTTCACATCACACACCAGGGCTCAACAGTACCCAGCTAACCCAGATAGTCAGGTGGGGCAAGTTGGATCTAAGATCAGATAGTCCTATCTGTAAAAGCCGAGCGGGGTCAGGTCTTCATTGTGGTAAAGGGCGTTCTGAAAGACAGAGGTCGTGTCACGCACCGGTACTGACAGGGACTTAGCCAGGACCCGTTTTGCCTGTCGTTTGGACAGGCAGTTTCAACAGTGCTGGAAAAAATATATAGTCTATGGACTGGTTGCACAAATGAGACTTACGCTTAGATTTAGATTTGATATGTAAATTCATTCAGGTGTCTGCATACAACAATAGGTTGTACACTGATTCAATTATCGTATTTGACTTTTTCATTCAATTGCGAATAAAATCTTTAAAAACAGTAAGAAATTGTGTTTCTTAGCCCTTCCAATGCTGAGGCTCTTTACATCCAAAGCACAAGTACGAAAATATTTTCGAAAACCATCCAAACCCTGTCATGTTGGTATTCATTGGATAGCTCTCGGTGAGCACTCTCGCATGAGTACCCATGTGCCAGGGTTTCAATCATTTTTCATGTTATTTTTATAATTTTGTATTGGCCAAATTAGCCACCAGCAGCATACAGGTTAACAATATCTTTAACCCATTAATGCTTAAGGCTTAATTCGGAAATTGTCGTCTGGAGCGATGATACTTTTGACAATATCTTTTGAATTGGGAATTATTTTACAAAATATTTGAAGGAGAGTTGTTGGTAATGTTCTGATCATGATTTCTCCTTCAAATATTTCGCCAATTATGCTAAAACCTGAAAGATTTCTTCAAAATTGTCAGGCTGGTTTTGGCCGCTGTGAGCATTAATAGGTTAATGATACTGTGCGCCTTTCAGGAACCTTTCAGTTATTTTTTTAGTTTCTTTGCATCATTTTGTATTGGCCAAATTAGCCAGCAGCAGTATAAGGGTTAGTAAGAGAACTCACCAGTTCTAGCAGCATCTGCAGAGAGAGATGAAGAGCTTCCATGGACGGGGGCTGCATGGCCTTCTGAACAAACGGCTCGACACGACCCAGCTTCAGCAACTGAGAAAGCAGAGAAAACACCACATTGATAAAATATAATAAGTATAAGAATAGTCTTATCCAGGATTTTGAAAGTGGGTGTCCAAAAAAGGGCATCATAACATTTTTGGGCATACAATATTCCGCGGGAGACCATAATATCTTAAACTTACAACCATAAGGACAGGTTTTCTTATTTAGAAACTGATTGATACCTTTAAGTAATATCTGGCCAATTGATTTATTACATTTTGGAAGAGCTAATAGTGAGGAGGTTGCATTTCGAGTACCATAGCTGTGGTTTTCTTGTGTATATGAGAAAGGTTTGTTTATATAATGGGGGTTTAACTAATTAAGGCCTTTGTATACAGTGACAGCAGGGACTTAGCCAGGACCCGTCCTAACTGTCTTTTGGACAGGTAGTTTTCTGAAATCTTGCTTTTTTGGACAGGCAAAAATTTCTATGAAAAATTTTCAATTTTGAATTTATGGGGGTGATAACCTAATATTTTTCTTACAAACCATCTTCTAGGACATAGATAAAGTGCAAATTGCCCTTCTTGACACAATAGGCTATTCAATGTAGCTGGTATAAGGATTTGAAGTAGATTAGTAGCTAAATCTGGACGGGCAGAAATTTTGGAATTGCAGTTTTTGGACAGGCATTTTTAAAATCCTGGCAAAGACCCTGAGTGACAGACTGTTGGCATTCTAGGAAAAGGGAGCCATTTAATCTTTTTGAATAGATCAGAAGATGGAACTGACAAATCGGCATCTAATATCAAGCGGGCTGCCTGCTTTTGTAATTCAGTTATCCTGTTATAGAACTTCACAGGTATTACCTTTATATGCAGCCGGACATAGATTTTGAATTAATATATCGATACAATCCAATTGAACGACAGCGCTAGGTAAAAAAGTAGAAAGGGTATTTTTAGTGTTATAAGTCACCACCAGGTGGCATCGAAAAGGGATATATACCTTAATATGCAGACAGAGCTCCTCAAGTCGAGTCCTCAACATTTCTGGCTGCATGTAGTCGGCAAACTTCTCAGCGTGGTAAGAGGTGTACAGATGGTAACAATGACCCGCCTGCACCCTGGAAGAGAAACGCAGAGAAGTTCTACAGAGATTCTGATTGGTCCAGCTGAGTTGACTTTCGAGGGTAAGCACAAGCCTATTATCGAGCCGGGTATTTCAAACGGGGCAAATCTTGCATGCACTGAGCATGTGTTACAAAATCTAAAAGATCTTGCGTGAAATCAACACCACCTTTTGCCTTAACTGCATATTTTCCTGCCAGATCTGATTATGTTTCGGACATTGCTTTATCAAATAATTAATAAGCACTTTTTTTCAAAAAATTATATCATAATAGCTTCTGGGTAGCTGCGTTTGAGCATGTTGACTGCATGTCGACAGTGATCACACAGCATGCGTTCAACTACGCAACAAAAGCTCGCGTACAAGCAATGCTCATGCAGTGTTATTCTATGAATGGGACAGATATTTGGATCACCGACTGGCTTCCCGAAATGAACTGTGAAAATATGTAACTTAGCCATTATCATCCAACTAAAAGTTGAAATGTAAAACATTATAATTGCTTTTGAAAAAAATGTGTGTCAGCTAAACGTGCACTCTGTTCTAATTAAATGGTTTTCAAAAATCATTGCATCCTTGTGCTTTGGACCAAAGTGGCCTCAGCATTTATAGAAGCGTTGAGGTGATTTTCCTACCTCCCTGCTCTTCCTCGTCTCTGCCGAGCATTGGCGTTGCTGACCCACTCTGCCTGGAGAGTCGCGATATTATTCTCCGCATCGAAGTTCTTCATCTTGATTTTACCGCAGTCAAGTACAAACACTACGTCATCTATAGTTATACTGAAATAAAGAAATTCATCTTGATTTTACCACAGTCAAGTACAAACACTATGTGATCTATAGTTATACTCAAATAAAGAAATTCATCATGATTTTGCCGCAGTCAAGTACAAACACTACGTCATCTATAGTTATACTGAAATAAAGAAATTCATCTTGATTTTACTGCAGTCAAGTACAAATACTACTTCATCTATAGTTATACTGGAATAAAGAAATTCATCATGATTTTGCCACAGTCAGAGTACTATGACTACGTCATCTATAGTTACACTGAAATAAAGAAATTCATCTCGATTTTACCACAGTCAAGTACAAACACTACTTCATCTATAGTTATACTGAAATAAAGAAATTCATCTTGATTTTACCACAGTCAAGTACAAACACCACGTCATCTATAGTTATACTGAAATAAAGAAATTTGCACAAATTTAACCCTTATCCTGCTTACCACAACAATTGTCATGGTGTGCAGCAGTGCTCATGGCTTTCACAGCAGGATAAGGGTTAATAACCCCTAAAGAAAATGGGCATTGTCACCTTTTAAAAATTATCATTATAAGAATTTTGACATAATTTATGCAATTGAGTTGGAAACAGAAGCATACTTCTGACTGTGCAGGTCATAGATCATAGGTCACGTTGATTTCGAACAAAACTGAAATCAAATTATCAAATCTCATTTTATCAAATCGAAAAAAGATCATTAAAAATATGTCAATTAGTCACCAGCAGGAAAAGGCTTAACACTTATGCTGGTGGTGGCTTATTTGGTCAATTTGAAATGATGCAAAAAACCCTGAAAAATGACTGAAACCCTGGCACATGGGTACTCATCTGAAAGTACTCAGTGCGAACTATCCAATGAATACCCACATGACAGAATTTAGATGGTTTTCGAAAACCTTTGCGTTCTTGTGTGTTGTAAGAAAGTAGTCTCAGTATCAGATGCTGTAGAGAACCAACCTTGTCTCCGCGATGTTCGTCGCTATGATGATCTTCCTGACCCCTGGTGGCGGCCGATTAAACACCTCCCGCTGGTTGACAGTCGGCATCATGGAATGAAGTGGAATGATGATGAACTTGTCTATAATTGCACAAAAAGAATACAAAAGATTAAATGAAATAAATACTTTGGTGATATTATACAAATTTGAATTGATGGCATTGCCACTGACGGCACGCTGTCTCTTAATACTGAGGGTCTGCCCTGATAGCTGAGTGGTCTAAGGCATTGCCATTGACTGCTCGCTTTCTCACCACTGAGGGCCTGCCCTGATGGCCGTGTGGTCTAAGGCATTGCCACTGACTGCACGCTGTCTGTTTCCACTGAGGGCCGGCCCTGATAGCAGAGTAGTCTAAGGCATTGCCACTGACTGCACACTGTCTCTGTCCACTGAGGGCCAGCCCTGATGTCCATGTGGTCTAAGGTGTTGCCACTGACTGCTAACTGTCTCTCATCACTGAGGACCTGCCCTGATGGCCATGTGGTCTAAGGCATTGCCACTGACTGCACACTGTCTCTGTCCACTGAGGGCCAGCCCTGATGTCCATGTGGTCTAAGGTGTTGCCACTGACTGCTAACTGTCTCTCATCACTGAGGACCTGCCCTGATGGCCGTGTGGTCTGAGGCATTGCCACTGACTGATTGCTGTCTCTGTCCACTGAGGGCCTGCCCTGATAGCAGAGTAGTCTAAGTCATTGATTGCCACTGACTGCTCGCTGTCTATCATCGCCGAGGGCTTGCCCTGATAGCAGAGTAGTCTAAGGCACAGCCACTGACTGCTTGCTCTCTCTCATCAATTGTACCATTAAGGAAATATCATTGTTATCATATCTTGATAATTATAAAGGTGCCAATGCCTAAAGCGGATATGTGGATGCAGTCAGTGCAACGCAGATAATCTGCATCACTCACAGGGAATGAAAAAGAGTTTATTGTACAGAGGTACTCGGCGATCTAGTATTTCTAGTTATAGTGGCCCAAATTCCTAGGGTCGTCTAAATTTTAGAGAATTTACGGTATTACCTGAATTGAAGCCGTAACCCCAGCAGCATATTGTGCTCAGACAATCTAGTATTTCTAGTTATAATGGTCCATATTCCTAGGGTGGTCTAAATATTTGAGAATTTACGGTATTACCTGAAGCAAAGAGGCGATCCTCTAGCAGCATGTTGTGCTCAAACAATCTAGTATTTCTAGTTATAATGGCCCATATTCCTAGGGTAATCTAAATATTTGAGAATTTACGGTATTACCTGAATTGAAGCCGTAACCCCAGCAGCATATTTTGCTCAGACAATCTAGTATTTCTAGTTATAATGGCCCATATTCCTAGGGTGGTCTAAATCTTTGAGAATTTACGGTATTACCTGAATTGAAGAGGCGATCCTCTAGCAGCATATTGTGCTCAAACAATATAGTATCTCCACTAGTAATAGTCGCCCAAATTCCTAGGGTCGTCTAAATCTTTGAGAATTTACGGTATTACCAGAATTGAAGCCGTAACCCCAGCAGCATATTGTGCTCAGACAATCTAGTATTTCTAGTTATAATGGCCCATATTCCTAGGGTGGTCTAAATTTCTAGGAATTTACAGTATTACCTTTATTGAAAAGGCGATCCTCTAGCAGCATATTGTGAAGCTTCTTGATCTGTTCCCAGCCAGGCATGAAAACAAGAATAGCTCCCTCCTGAAAACGAGAACATTTTATTATTATCATTATTATCATTATCATTATTGTTGTTGTTGTTAGTAGTATTGAGTTGTTGGTAGTATTCTGATAAACATTTCTTCTTTATTTTCTCCCCCAAATTGGAAATAAGATTTCACCAAGACTGTCAGGCTGATTTATACCAAGCTAGCATTTATGGGTTAATATGTATGTTAGTATGTACACAGAAAGTATATGTTTACATGTATTCATGTTAACACTTTCGATGATGATACTACGTTTGTCCTACGAACAAGGACGCAAATATTTTTGAAAACCATCTAAACCCTGTCATATTGGTATTCATTGGATAGCTCTTGCCGAGTACTCTCAGATGAGTACCCATGTGCTAGGGTTTCAATCATTTTTCAGTTTTTTTGCATCATTTTGTATTGTCTAAATTAGCCACCATCAGCATAAGGGTTAAAAGATAAGTTAGGATAACTACCTTCTCCTTCAAGACAATGTGTCTTATTAACGTTCTTGCAAGGTCAAAGTCAATCTCCTCTAGGTCCATTTGCCTTAAACACTCAACGGTACGTCGTGAGTAGCTGAAATGAACACATAATTCAGCAATAAATAAAAAGGAACACATGAAAATGAACACATATCTCAACTTAAATGAACACTTATTTTAGCTGAAATGAACAAATATTTCAGCTGAAATGAACACATATTTCAGCTAAAATGAACACATATTTCAGCTTCAATATGAATTGATATGATTTTAAAATTTGATTATCAATATTTTCATTGATATTTTGATTTCAATACAATGCAATTTGATTTCATTTTTGTAAGAAGAGAGGGGGTATCCTGAGACAAAATCACTATGACAAAACTGCCAGTCACATGTTTTAGTTTCAAATTAATTTGTACAATTCTGATACGATTTTAAAAATGCTAATAAATTTGATGATATGAATGACAATGAAAGGCAAGGGGCATTGATGGGTTAAAATTAAAAATTGCTATAAGTCAACCAACCAATCAAACAATCAATAAAACAAACCGTTGCGTCAAGCTATCCAACCACTCTTCTTTGGAGTCTTGCTCATCTATCATTTCACGTTTACGTTTTCCGTAAATCCGACGTGTTCTCTTCCTGGGGGCGTCTGGATCCACGAAATACCTGAGTAAATGACAAATTGAGAATAATAATGATAATAATAATAATAATAATAATAATAATAATGATAATAATAATGATAGTAATGATAATAATAATAATAATAATAATAATAATAATAATAACAATAATGATAATAATAATAATAATAATAATAATAATAATAATAACTATAATAATAATAATAATAATAATAATAATAATAATAATAATAATAATAATAATAATAATAATAATAATAATAATAATAATAATAATTATAATAATTATAATAATAAAAATAATCTTTATTTCAAGAAGGTAACACAGTCAAATGATACATTGATCTTCCCCTGTGGCCATAAGTATAAAACATCACTATGGTACCCCAGCCCTCGGGTCACAGGGTTACAAAATAGCTTTACATATTGTTCATTTAAGTACTCTGTTTTAAAAGAGTGAAGAGAGCTTGCCATTCTCAAGCTCGAGTTTGATGAGTTCAGAGACATACAAGGTTTCAGAGAATAGATATGTAATACTTAGAGATTGGTACCAGTACTGCATGGGAAAAAGTATTGTATTGAAAAAGTGAAGTATTGTATCATGCAGTGTCTTTGCCAGGATTTAGAAACTGGGTGCCTAAAATTGGCAGTTGTAAAATATTTGGGCGTCCAAATTTTGAAGGGGGATCACAATATACTCATATTTCAACCATAAACATGTATAAATTCATCATAATAAGGCATGATATCATTAAACAATGTCATGGGAATTATAAGGAGATGAAAAAAATCAATTATAAGCTTGAGATTGAGATACTTAGAAATTCCACACAATTTTTTGGGGGTGTTCTGAGGGGTTCTTTTCAAGGGTTTGGGTGTCCAAAAAAGCACCCAGACACCCTGCTGGCTAAGACCATGGTATCATGTCGTGTAGGGTTTGAAATATATATAAAATCGACTTCATTGCTACCTGGACATATGCGAAATTTACAAAGCTGAGTGTGCTTAATTTAACAAAATTAGGTCCCTGATCTGATAAGATCCACCTGACATTTTAGTGATATTTCTCTAGCAAAAAAAAGAAGAAAATATTGTTCAAATTTCAACACACAACTCCCCTTCAAATATTTTGTGAATTTGCAACTAATCTCAATGTTATTTTCAAAAGTATCAAAGGTCCAGACAACATTTGTCAGGAAGACCTCCAAGAATAGTTAATGCTTAATGGTCTAACTTACTGTGTCATTTCTACAATGTCTTCCAGAAGGTACTCAGTGACAGGAAAGGTGTAGCCGGGGATATTGACCATTGGACAATTACCTGAAAAGTATAAAATTAATCATATATAGGGATGGGGATTGTTGAGAATTCTACGGTTCGGTTCGGTTCTCGGATTTGCTTCTACGGTTCGCTTTTATCACGGTTTCCTAAACGGTTTATTAATGACATTTCTTGGATACGAAACTACGCAATGGAATGCATGGCTGAACTTGCCTGAACTGGAAAGTTCCTATATACTAGCTCCCTGGCCACTTTCTCTACGCTCAGAAGGCTTCTGAGCATAGTGAAAGTGGGCAGGGTACCAGACTTGAGAGCTTTTGAAATGGCTGTTTGATCGTAGCGCTTGGCAGACATTGTGAGGCCAGCGAGGAGGTAGGTGCTGACAGTTTTATTACGTCTCCAGAAACCCTGTGCATGCATGGAAAACCGAACCGTGTAGAGGGAGGTCCGGTTTTTGACTGGTTAACCGCAATGCTCAGGCCGGTATCACATATGAACCGGTCCGCGGTCCCCATCCCTAATCATATATATCCCAAAATTTACTGTAATGTCCATCCGCTTACAAAAAAACTTCTAAGGCCTTACCCTAAAATATCTCACCAAAATGTAGTGAGAACATGTTTGTCATTTCAATGAGACGTAAGCCTGAAATATCATACCAAAATACTGTGAGAACACGGTTGCCATTTTAGATACTCAGTTACAAAATCACGACTAAGGTGTAACCACGAATTAGGGTCTTAGCCAGGATTTTAAAAATGTCCATCCAAAATAAAATTCACAAAATTTCTGCCCGTTCTGATTTAGCTTCTCAACTTCTTCAAATCCTTATACCAACCACATGTGATAGCCTCTTGTGTCAATACGGGCAATTTAAACTTCAGCCATGTCTAAGATGGTTTGTTAGGAAAAGATATGGTTATTAGTAAAAAAGTTTGAAAATATAAAAAATGAAAATTTGTCATAGAAATGTATGCCGTTCTAAAGAGACATTTTTCAGGAAACTGCCTGTCCAGAAGACAAGCAATATCTCTGCCCAGAAATATCTTACCAAAATACTGTGAGAACATGTTCGCGTTCAGCGTGGCGCTCATCAAGACAAGTTTCACGTCCGCTCTTCTGGGAAGGAGGTCCTTAAGGATGATCATGAGGAAATCTGACTGCAGGTCCCGCTCGTGGATTTCGTCCAGAATGATATGTGTCACCCTCGACAGCCAGCTAGGAGTAAAACAATCATTTCAAAAAAATTGACATTATCCAATTCACATATGGAGACGTAATGGAGTGCATACACATGTTCACAGTCACATATATAAATGGCTTAACCCTTGTGGGTTCAGATTGTAATTTTTTCCCCAAAATGTCTGATGGCAAATTGTAATGGGGATTATTGGCCAAAATCCAGTACCAGCAGAAATTTGGTTTAGTTCTATTTGAGTCAATAGAGGGTAGGTCAAATTAATAGCCCAGAAAATCCAAAACAGGGAGGAAGGGAGGTAGGATGTGATTTTTGCTATCAACAGCTAAGGTCATATTGCAAATATGTTCACACCTCCAAGGCTTTAAGGTCTTACGATACTCTATACCGGTGACACCTATTGGGTATAGAATAAACTAAAATAATTTATTACAATTTACCTGACGCGACTCAAAAAATTGAAAAGAAATTCATTTTTATTGAATATGTACCAATTATGATTAAACCAGCCTACTATAAATAATATCCTAAGAGTTCTTTTTGTTTTTGGCTACTGTGATTTTCATATTCATTGAATTTGATGTTTTGACATGTTTTCAGACATTATATGTGATAATTCATGTTTCTAAAATGGGGTTCCCTTGCTCAACAATATCTTATATAAGGATGGGCATATATAGTAGCAATTGAGTAACTCTTTTTCTAACATTTTCATAAAAACTTGCCCCAAAAAAGTCCTATTTCACAAACTTTGACCATCTGTGGTTCAAAAACTAACACGATGACCTGTCATTTTCTTTATGTCTTCTTATTAAGAGCATTGTGTAGATAGTGTAGACAAAAATTAGTGAAAATTAAACTAGGGAATTCTGACTTATACCAATTTTGGGTTAAAAAGTTGTTTCTCAAATTCCTTGATTTTGCCCAATAATTCCTATATTACAGCAAAAAACAATTCCAACATGGCAGAACAGTATTTCAGGCAGTGCCTGTATCTCTGAAGGGATAAATATAGCAAAGAAAGAATCCAGTTTTGGAGAATGAGATGTTTGTGACATAAATTGCATCAATTTTTCAAAAATCAGTGAAAAAAAAACTAAGTTGATGACCCCATGATTTTAAGTTGTTTTGAGGATGATTCTGCTATGTTCTTTCCTCATGCAAAGTTTCAGGAAAATTAAACTGAGATTTCTAAAAGTGTCGTAAGACCTTAACAGTTTGGGTATTAACTACAATTACTATCTTATGTCTCTCATGCTTGGCAGTGTTCACCTTTTCAAAATGTTTAAGTCTTACATGCGTTCAAACCATGAAGGTGTGTTTCAGGTGTTCAGACTTAAAAGTGTTCACACCACCAAGGTTTCAACACTTCCAATGCTGAGGCTACTTTCGTCCAAGGCACATGGATGCACAGATTTTTGAAAACTATCTGAAACCCTGTCATGTTGGTATTCATTGGATAGTTCACATTGAGTACTCTCAGGTAAGTAACCATATGCCAGGGTCTCAGTCATTTTTCAGGTTTTTTGCATTATTTTGTATTGTCAAAATTAGCCACCAGCTGCATAAGGGTAAACCCATTAGTGCTCACAGCGGCCAAAAGCAGCCTCACAATTTTGATAATATTTTGAAGGCAAAAGCAATGCCAGGAAAATATTTGATGGAGAAATGTCAATCATAACATTACCTTCAACTCTCCTTCAAATATTTTATAAAATCATTCTCAATTTCAAAGTTATTGTTAGAAGTATCAACGATCCAAACGACAATTTCTAGATGAACTCTCAAGTATTTATGGGTTAATTATAATTACTCACGGGTCTCCTTGCAGCCATTGTAACATGATGCCTGTGGTACAGTAGAGAATAGAGCCATGTTCCGCAGGCTGCTTGCTGAAATTAAATAGAAACAGTCTTTACTTTTTAAATGATAAAAGGGTGAAAATTTTAAATACATTGAAATGAACATGCAGAAGTTTCTTATTTAAAAATTCTCCCCATTTGACTTCAATGCTCTGCTGTTTGTTTTTTTCTTTACAGATACATCAAATTAAAATAAACAACCAAAAGGCATCATCTATAATGGAATATTGTCCTACTATATTTTGGATGTTACAAGTCAAAGAATATTCTATTTTTTCTCAGTGTACCTATTTGGATATCAGGCGGTGCTACATCAATTGGAATTGATCTTTGACAAAACGCATATGAAAGTAGAGTCATATTTTCTAACAAAATAATGTCTTTTGGAAGCAAGCAGTAACGCTAAAAATATTATCAATGTATCACATTCTTAAGGAACTATCGATATTGCACCATATCACAAAAACCTTAAAGATACCAGGCACCAACATAAGTTTCAGAACTAACTTGCCATGCCGGGCAAGTAGTTAATAATAATAATAATAATAATTATAATAATAATAATAATAATAATAATAATAATAATTGGTATTTGATATAGCGCCCTTTCCACCTATAATGTTCAAAAGCGCTTTAGAGTCATTGGACAGTTGTCATGGTTCATATAGTCAATTAAACTCCTTTCGAAATAGAAATGTTTTCAGCTGTTTCTTGAAGTTTTGCACACTATCAGCAGCCTTGATGTTGTCAGGGAGCTCATTCCAAAGGCGTGGTGCATAGGCACAGAATGCTCTGTCACCGAACCTTTTCAGATTAGTGAGTGGTATCTGTAATAAGTTCTTAGTGTTTGATCTTAGAGTCCTTGTATTAGCTTGTTTGACTAACAGTTCCCTCAATTAAAGAGGGGCACATCCTTGCATGCATTTGAAAGTCAAAAGCAGAATCTTGAAGTCAATCCTTTTCCTGATGGGCAGCCAGTGAAGATCTTTTAGAACTGGTGTAATGTGATCATACTTTTTGGAGCCACTAACCACTCTAGCAGCATTGTTTTGGACTTTCTGGAGCCTGCATAGCAGCTCATCAGTAATTCCACAGAGAAGTCCATTACAATAGTCAAGGCGTGATGTCACCAGTGAGACGATGGCACTCTTGGTTGTATCAGTATTGAGAAATTTCCTTATTTTCCCAATGTTCCTAAGGTGATAATTTGCAGACTTGATACCTTTTGATACATGTGCAGACATATTCATGTTCGGATCAAAAACAGCGCCCAGATTACCGACGGGTTCATTAAGAACTGGTACTATTACACCACTTACGGTAATACTAGGAATGGAGATTTTCGCCCGCATCTGTGGGGTACCCATGACCAGTACCTCAGTTTTGTCTACATTCAATTTCAGTTTATTTTGAGACATCCATGTATAGATGTCAGTGAGGCAGTTTTCCAACTTGGCTACACCTTCGTCCACTACACGCTGATTGATAGGTTTGATAGAGATGTAGAGTTGCGTATCATCCGCATAAGCATGGAGTTCTAGACCATGCTTTCGTATCAGTATTCCTAAGGGTAGGAGGTAAATCAGGAAGAGCAGAGGGCCCAACACTGATCCTTGTGGTACAGACCATAGGATTTCCTGTGATGCGGAGAATGAATCATCTATCTGAACTCGAAGAGTACGGTCACCAAGATATGAACGGAACCATTCAAGGGCTGGCCCTGTTACACCCAGAGTGCTTTCCATTCTAGAAAACAGCACATCATGGTCGATGGTATCAAATGCTGCACTTAGGTCAAGACGAATCAGTATAACAATTCCATGCTGGTCAATGCTTGTAAGAATGTCATTCTGTACCTTCACCAGTGCTGTCTCTGTGCTGTGACCGGGTTTATATGCCGATTGAAGGTATTCATGTAGATTGTTATCTGTCATGTAACTTGTCAGTCGCTGAGCAACCACCCTCTCTAAGACCTTTGATACAAACGAAAGGTTGCTAACAGGCCGGTAGTTTTTTAGTATCTCAGGGTCTAAGGTAGCTTTTTTAAGCAGAGGGGTGACCACAGCTGATTTCATAGATGTAGGTACTTCACTTGACCTCAGTGAAGCATTAATGATGTCTGTGATTGTTGGAAGCAGTTCATTTTTGGCATCCCTGATGATCCAAGTGGGTATTGGGTCCAATGTACAGCTTTTCGAAGGAGATTTACATATGATCTTCCATACCTCCTCCTGTGTTGTGGTTTGAAGAAAGCTTAGAGTTGAGGGAGGCTTATCCTGGGGTATGTTCAGGTCGATGTCAGAGCAATCAGGTAGCTCATCTCTGATTTTGTCAATTTTTAATTTAATAGTTAATGACTATAACTTGCCCGACATATTTTTTGGCTTTCCCGAAATAAGTTAAAACATATGCTAGAATGGCATGTATTAGTTATCATGGATTTTTTATGATTTAAAAACCATTTTCTTTTTAATTGTGTTGCATTGTTTGCATATTTCTAGGTATTTGTGCCATTTTCCTTAAAGAAATGTGTAGACTGCTCAGAAAATCAGCTTGTCCATTCGGGCAAGTGCAAACTAAAATGTTTTTGCCCGAAAGCCCTTTTTTCAAAAATTCACTTGCCGTAGGAAGCGGGCAAGTACTTATGTCGGTGCCTGGGTACTACCCTAATCCTAGGGTTCTTACCTTTCTAGTCGTATCTGATACCCCACGGTGCTACCCTGACCGCAGGGTTCTGCTCTCTCATCAGCAACACGTTCCGCAACCTACAATAAAACAGAAATTGTTTGTTCATTACACAAAAATAACTGTTTTTGGGTCTTCTGCTACTAGAAATTGTTATAGTTATAGAGACTAGTGGAAGCTAAAGAGAATTTCCTGCTATACTTATCACTTACAGCAATTGCGCTGATCCTTCTCGGCTGTGTGCAGACAACCTTACATTCGGAGCCACGCCCACTCTTAATGAAATCATCAAGGATAAACTGGGTCACCTGAAAAGAGAGATATGAATCTATTGAGGAGGATCTAACACATTCATGCGTGTAGCAGCCAAAGACTATTTGGGTGATATCTCAGAAACATCCTAAATTTTCAGAAAATAATTGAAGGGGAAGTGTACTCATACCTATACCCTAAGTTATTTTCCAAAGTAAAATGGGTACAGATGACTAGGAATAATGATAATGGTACTACTACTACTACTTCTACTACTACTACTACTACTACTACTACTACTACTACTACTACTACTACTAATAATAATAATAATAACAATAACAATGATAATGGTACTACTACTACTACTGCTACTGCTACTACTACTACTACTACTACTACTACTACTACTACTACTACTACTACTACTACTACTAACAATAACAATGATAATGGTACTACTACTACTACTGCTACTACTACTACTACTACTACTACTACTACTACTACTACTACTACTACTACTACTACTACTACTACTACTACTACTAACAATAACAATGATAATGGTACTACTACTACTACTGCTACTACTACTACTACTACTACTACTACTACTACTACTACTACTACTACTACTACTACTACTACTACTACTAATGATAATAATAATAATAATAATAATATGATGATGATGATGATAGTGATAATAATATCTCAAGAATCTCCAATCAGACTGGAACCTACGTTTGCATGCTGGGAATGAGGCACCAGACCACAGAAGATTCCATAATCATGATTAAATATAGAATGGCAGAAAACGTGATGATAAATGAAAAGCTTACCTGAGTAGTTTTTCCACACCCCGTCTCTCCACTGATGACAACGACTTGATTTCTATTGATCAGTTCTAGTATTTTCTTCAAAAGAAAAGGCAATCAATTATCTATGCATACTGTATACAGCTAAAGATTTTGCTTCACAGCCCTGCTGCAGGGTATTTGTGCTATTTCAAATTTGCGCTTTCAAGCACTCAAACCAAACCAAATAAAAAGCAGGATATTTATTTGAAGGATGTTATTTTGGCGCAATCATGGGGAGCGCGAAAAATAGCGGAAGTTAAATGCATGTAAAAAATACTAGTTATACAGAACATCAAGTCAACCAAAAATATATCTAGCCTAGCTACTAGACATTTCTCCGTTTTACCATACTATATATACAAATCTATGCCTACACCTACATAAGGAGTGTGACCTACTGTTAGTCATTTAGTTCACACACATGCCACACGAGGGGGTTGTACTGGCAGTAACATATTTCTAACTACCCTCCCAGCATAAAGCAGTGCCATCTATCCACAAGGAACGTTGCCTCGTCCGTCAGATGGGGATGTGAAATGTCGTTCTCATGTGCAGGGAAAGTAACCCCCTGTGCATGTAAAAGATCCTATGTGATATGTCGATGAAGAGTAGGGGGAAACCCCGATCACATTGTCCTATTCCACACAATTACATATCTAACTCCTAGTGAGCAGCGGGAGGGTAAATAAAGCAAGAGCTCCTTACTACTCCTAGTGAGCGGCGGGAGTAACTAAATATCGAAAGCTCCTTACTACTTCTCCTAGGGAGCGCAAACACGCATCACACACACACCTACGTCAGTAATGACGGTTGCACTGATTGAAAGTGCGAATATACATAAAGAAAGAAAGAAAGAAAGAAAGGGATGCATCTAAATATGGCCTGGGAGGCAGGCTAGAACATACCATACAAGTACTCTCCTGATGCCCGTGCATCTTGGTTGGCCAGGGAAATGATATTTTGCAGTGTTGGGACAATAAGTGTAGTTATAGAGTAATGTGCAGCCGAAACAGCCAAAAGATAGTGTTGATATCATATGTGAAGAAAGCTGTATGATTCTTAACAGGAATAATTTAACCCATTAATGCTTAAGAGTTCCTCCAGAAATTGTCGTCTGGATCGATGATACTTTTGACAATAACTTTTGAATTGGGAATTATTTTGCAAAATATTTGAAGGAGAGTTGTTGGTAGTGTTCTTATCAACATTTCTCCATCAAATATTTTGCCAATTGTGCTAAAACCTGAAAGATTTCTTCAAAATTGTCAGGCTGGATTTGGCCGCTGTGAGCATTAATGGGTTAAAGAAAGACAACATTGTCAGTAAAATAGACTCTAACTGGCCAGCTCTTGCTTGGGAGCCAGGCATCATAACCCCAGATCCTCTAATGGGCTGTAGTGTACTTACTAGTGCTTGGACTTGGCCGATTTTTTTCTATCGATATATCGTCCCATATGACGATAGATTATCGATAAAAAACGATAATTTGGTGACTTGAGGCGGCACGGAACTTACCCACATTCTGCTCCTGTTGGCTTGTTATACCGCCGATGCTTTCCGGTAAACAACATCCACCATTTTGAAATTGACCAAAATCACGTTCGTGGCGTGATTAGCAGCGTGATTTTGAAGTCCAAAATGGCGGTTCATTTACCGGAAAACACTGTCGGTATATCAAAGTAATAGAAGTGGCGTTGTGGTGAGTAGCTAGCTTGCATTTTAAAAATTTCCTTTCATTTCATGTGCTTCTATTTTGGACGAGAATTATCGTTCATTATTGATAATTCCTCTAGTTATCGATAGTGCTACTATCGTGGTGCAACGATCAATAAGGCGATATTTCGATTTATCGTCCGAGCACTAGTACTTACCGAACTCATATCATATGATGGTAGTTTTTTCCTGAAGGCCATCATGTTTTTGTACTGTGCATTGTGCTGTTTGTCCTCAAACTCAGACTTTAACCGAGCATCCAGATTACTATTTTTCTTTATTCTTTTGAAGTCCTCAAAAGAACCTGAAAATAATACAAAATGAGAGAATGATAAGTATTAAAGGGAAGACAATCTGCTATAGTCAAAAGTAGGCTGGAATGCAGGGCGAGCCTAGACCTTAATTACTTAAAACATAAATCAGTTTAGATGCTAATCGGGGGCAATAGTCCATAGTGTATTATACAATGTCTATTCAAGAAAATGGTCATAAAGCAATCACCAAGTCCATATTTGAAAAGGGATTGTTACACCAAACATGAACAACAGCTCTTAACCCTTATGCTGCTGGTGGCTAACTTGGCCAATGCAAAACGATGCAAAAAACCTTAAAAATGACCGAAACCCTGTTGAATGGGTACTCATATGAGAGTACTCAGCGAGAGCTATTTAATGAATACCAACATGACAGGGTTTAGATGTTTTTCAAAAATATTTGGGTCCTGGTGCTTTGGACGAAAGTTGCCTCAGCATTGGAAGGGTTAACCCACAATTGAGTACATGTTAGTAGTTGAACTTAAAAAAGCTGCACATGTGACTACCAGAAATTGGAATACAATCATGAAAAATTACGCTAATCCGATTAACTGTCATCCTTTGTAAACTAATGATATAAACTAATGATCGTCTAGGAAAACCCACCTGACGCCCATCACCATGGTCTTAGCCAGCAGGGCGTCTGGGTGCCTTTTTGGACACCCAAACCCTTAAAAAGAACCCCTTAGGACACCCAATTTTTTTGTGTGGATTTTCTAAAAACCTCAATCTCAAGCTTGTAATTGAATTTTTTCATCTCCTTATAATTCCTATGACATTGTTTAATTATACCATGCCTTTTTTTGATGAATTTATACATGTTTATGGTTGAAATATGAGTATATTGTGATCCACCTTAAAAATTTGGACGCCCCAAAATTTTACAACTGCCAATTTTAGGCACCCAGTTTCTAAATCCTGGCTAAGACACTGGCCTATAGGTATGGAATACAATCATGAAAAATTACGCTAATCCGATTAACTGTCATCCTTCGTAATCTAATGATTGTCTAGGAAAATCCACCTGACGCCCATCACTAAGAGGCAGATCCAAACCGCTTGGTTTGGTTGCTATATATAAATGTGGTAGGAGTGTGATCGGTATCCAAGGTTTGGAATCAGAATCGGTAATTTTTTTTCCCGATACTTTCCGATTCCGATTCCTACCGACGTATACAGGGGGAAGAATCATAGCATTTAGGTGAAAAACTGAGTCAGATGCTTCACTGTTTTAACATTTCCATGCTATACTTTCTTTTTTAGGTAGTAGATTAGATGCCCTGGCTACTAACTGGCATTGTCTCGTTACTTTGTCATCTTATTACATTGCAATAAGATGACAAAGTTAGTGTCAATTAGTATCAACATTTTGCCGATTCCGGAATCGGAATGATCGCTATGAGATTTTATTAGCAATCTTTTCTAAGGGATCGGCGATACCATCCGATTCCTTGGTATCGATTACACTCCTAGTGTAGTATAAGGTGGAGGAACTTATCATCACTTTTCTGTCATATTTAGACTAATTCATGACTCACCAGTTCTCAGTGATAGAGAAAACCAGAGTACCCGGCAATAAACACCACCTAACCCCAAGTCACTGGCATTTTTCTCACTCCAGCAAGGATTCAAACCAAGGCAGTGGTGAGAGACAATGAGCAGTCAGTGGCAACCCCTTATATCACTCAGTCATCAGGGCAGGCTAATGTAATGTCCTGACAAATATCTTAACCCTTTAGCACTCAGAGTTCCTCCAGAAGGTATCGTCTGCTACTTTCATACTTAAGAAAATAACTTGAGAATAAAGCAAAATTTCACAGAATATTTGAAGGACAGTTGTTCTTCGGCTTACGATGAGCATTTCTCCTTTAAATATTTTCAAGGAAATGCTTCTGTAAGTAAAATATTTCCATAATTGTCAGGCCTCTTTTGGCTGCTCTGAGTGTAAATAGGTTAGGAACCCCTCATCCCCTAACAGAAAAAAATGAATAAATATACCCCAAACTTACCTGATAACCTTCGATCACTTTGCCTATTGGCAGCATTGTGGCGGTGAAATTCCACCTCAAAATCATTCATCATCTCGCTGTAGTTACACAGTTCTGGCATATCTACATCTTCCTCATCCTCGTCTCTCTCTTCATCATCATATTTTTCTGCTGCCTGGTAATTAGTTTCATCCTTGTTGCCGTGGTGACTACTTTTCTTGTTGCCATGGAAACGCTCAGCATCTGTGTTGCCATGACGACTGTCGTCAATGTCTCTTTTTCCACCTTCTTTGGAACCAGGGTTGTTCCCACTCGTTAAAAAAGTGTCTTCGGAATCACTGTCACTACTATCGCTGTCCCATTTTTGTTTGACGTTATCTTTGACATGTTTTTTTGACGTAGAAGGGCGGGACATATCTTCCTGACTCGAGGTCATATCCCAGTAGTCTATATCAGCGTAGGAGGAGGCGGGCTGAGGCGTGACCTCATCGCACGCCTTGATGTCATGGAGCAGCTGACTGATGTGCTGCTCCCTCTGGTGGTCCATCTTGACAACTAAGCGCTGAAAAAATCACACAAAAAGAACGTCTCAGAGAGGATTTAGAAATTGGGTGCCAGTGGTAATCACCGGTTACTCTGATTTCCTCCACGACTTTCCTCCACTAGCTTGTCGTGATTTAGCAGAAATTTGGCAGAAAAGTTGATTCTAATCATAATTCCAAATATTGGCAATATAGGTATGGTAGCTACTTTCACTCACCTCAGCCTTATCTTTCTGTTTAGCATTAGCCTTTGATCTCTGAGCGTACCACATTCCGATCTCGCGCCCCTTGAGGCCTGGAGGAGGGCGCCCTCTACCTCCACCTAAACAAACCAAACACCATTCATTACAAGGTCTGACAGTTCAGAATACTTTACCTACAGTCCAAAGACTACAAAATTACTATGCATTCTCATGACAATATAATCTTTTGGTTTTTATCTGAATATGTATCAAATTTTAATGAAAAGTAACACCCAAAATTGCAAGGCAGATTCTTAATCAGGATTTAGAAAATGAGTGTCCAAATAGGCAATTATTTGGATATTGCGTTCACAATAGGAGGCGTTCACATCACGGGGTGTTCACAGTTAGGAATGTCCAAATATTTTAGTCCTGGAGCACAGTCAATTGGTCCTGGTCACTCCTGGAGCACAGCAATCTTTTGGTGGCCATGGTTCAATAATTGGTTCTGATAGTCACCTGGCGGCACTACTATAATAGCCTTTGTTGCAGTAGTAAAGACCTAGATCAATCAATAGACAGTATTGAAAAATATCCATTTGCTTTTAAATACAATTTGTATTAAAAATAATTCAAGTGAAAATTTCCCAGGTTAAACAGTGCTTCAAGGTTTTGGCTTGTCACACATTGTGTAGCCGCTGTCGCATGCTGGTGCAACAAGGCAACAGTTGGACACCCCTGAAAATGAATGGTTTCACTACATAACAGCGTGCAACATAACCACTTGCCCCATCACAAGTGAGTTCGACAAAAAAAGGAAATTGGGCAAGAAGAGTAAGACCCTAACTTGCTCCGCCCGGCAAGTAATGTTTTGGGCAGAGTCCTCGCAATGTAACTCATCTTTGTTCGACAGAGTGGCGGAAGTGCTGGCGGGGCAAGTAAACTTTAGAGGCAGCTTATGTAATGTTTTGGAACCCATGATGCACCCTGCAATAAATAGAGTAAGTTTCTTTAAAAAATATTGACTCTTCCAGGAAAAAAATTGCATCATCAAAAATTGTACCTTCATGAGCACCCTCATCATTCTGTCCGTTTCCTCCTCCTCCTCTTCTTCCTCCTCCTCCTCTACCTCTTCCTCCTCCTCTCCATTCTCCACCTCCTCTCCCTCTTCTTCCTCTCCAATTACTCTCATCATCTCTCTCCCTATTCTGCCTCCAGTCTCCCTCATCCCGGTCATCCCTGTTGTCATGGTGACGTCCTCTGCCCCATCCTCCTCCCCTTCCTCCTCGTCCTCTACCTCCTTTGTAACCATGGTAACCACCTCGGCCATGATGCTGGTTGTAGTCCATCCAGAAGGACTCAATTCTAGAAGGGAAAGTGTGCATTAAGCATGTAATATTTTGATGGAAAACGCGAAGTTGTGCGGAGAAAGGCGCCCGCGAGCGCACGTCAATGGCTGTTAAAGTTCTATCTCACTATACTCTATTGATAACTTGAACAATTGAGCTTTTGTTGTAGTTAGATATGATCCCATGATATGTTGTGTGCTTCATGCACGAGTCCACCCAGCTGAACGGCACCAGCCCACCCTGCCCCCCTCCCCCTGATTGTTGGCGCGCAATAGCTCAAAGAGACTGGCACTAGTCTAATCAATGGAAAATTCACGCGCACATGTCTCAAGGGACCGGCATGCTAGTCTATCCACTGAGTTCCCACTCGCGCTGGCGAGGGTCGCCGATCAACACCGCAACGAGTAATCTCCATTTTCTTATGAGTAAGACACTAGCGACGCCAAATAAACAACATTTTATTGACAGACAATCATAATAGGATGATTTTAAACTGGATAAAACGCATCATATATTTAAATAGGAAAAAAGTACCAGACGATGACGTCACTTTGTATTCTGTAAAAAAGTACCAGACGATGACGTCACTGAATCACTTCGCATGCGGTCACCGAACAACATAGGTGTATCCCAACACTTCGCCAAGAAAATTTCCGAAAAATAACACGCCCATGACCAACATATAGGGCGCCCAAACACTAACGACGCCAAGGATTCACTATTCCACTGACAGACGATAATAAAAGAAAGCTTAGAAGTGTGTAATAAACGCATTGTCGGGTTATTTGCGTGGTCACATGATCACTGGCTGTCCCCTTGATGCGCTAAGATATTTAACAGGAGATGGCTGAGCGCAGTCAAAATAGCTGGTATCGCGATCAAGATCGCAAAATTCAAAGAATTGGCGCCCGCACGTCTAGAGTAGACATGGAGAAAAAAGACAAATAAGTTTGTTTTGTTTTCATCAAAGAGGAAAACTCATTACCTGGTTATTTATTTTTTACAACTCACTCCTGGGGCCAAGAGTTAAGGGCAGTCATAGATAAAAAAAAAAGTTACCGATTCTGTAATCGATAAAATTATTACCGCTATGGTACTTCATCCGATTAATATTTATGTTAGCTGTAACCAGAGAAATACATCCCCTTGATCCGCAACCCCATATGCACAGCATGCTAGTACCTAGGTTATGTGCGCCTCGGGTTACAGGGGCGGATCTAGGATTTGAGAAGGGGGGGTTCAATGTAGTTCCGAAAAGTGACACTGGTGGCGCCACTAACAATTATTTATGAAAACACCAGCAGGAGTCAACTGCAGAGAACTAAAAAGAATAATTTCATGAGATATAACCAAAAAATAATAGTAATCTCATAAGAGATGATATAACAAAATATATTATGGAGTAAGAGTAAACTTTTAATTGAAACGCATATTTCATATAAATTATGATATGCACAATCGGATTTGGTGATGGCCGCATGGTGAATTAGATAAATAAAGAAGTTATTTTTTGTCTTTTTTCTGTTTTCTAAGAAGTTATGTACATCTTTAATTGTATTTTTTTACATTTCCTGTTTTATACATACAAGACATAAGACATATGCACGTTGGGATATTAAAGGCATATCAAACCACTCTTTAACTAATCCCGAATAATACTGATGCTTATTGCAATAAGACTAACATCAGTTAAACATAGTCAACAAATAACACTTAAGTTATCACCTACATTCTTAGGGTGCCCAGATTGTTAAACCACCTCAAAACGTGTTAAGATGTGGTTATTCATCTTGTGGTTCAAAAGGTGTTTAAATTTGGTTATTTATATATCTGTTGGCTAGTAGTATTTTAGAGGAATCAAGTGACCTAGAAGTCTGAGAATCAACGAACCCCCGCCCCCCCCCCCCACCTAAAAAACTTCAGGGTTTCCAAGATATTCTTAGTCTGCAAACGACTGGACTATATTTCTGTATCTGCTAGACTAAAGAACTGAATTAAGTGATCTACAAGTAGAAGTTTGAGAATCAACGAACCCCCCCCCCCTCGCCTAACAAACTTCAGGTTTCCCAAGCTATTCTTAATCTGCAAACAACTGGACTTTAATACTGTATTCACTAGACTAAGGAATCAAGTGATCTAGAAGTTTGGGAATCAACGAACCCCTCCCCCCCCTCACCTAACAAACGTCAGGTTTCCCAAGCTATTCTTAGTCTGCAAACAATTGGACTGCAATTCTGTATCCGCCGGTCAACGGCAGATAATCCCCTCAACCAGGATGTTCATGGCTGACACCAATCAGCCTGTCGCTTACTCGAGGCCTGGGGAAACAAAAGAAGGAGAATTGCAATTTTGCAAGAAAACAATTAGTTTTGATGTTGGTCCACAGGTGGCGTGATGGTGCAAAGTGACTCACCAGCCAGGGGGGGTTCGTCGAACCCCTCGAACCCCCCCTGGATCCGCAACTGGGTTATGCGGTGTAGCCTGGGGAAGTATTGGTCACGTGATTCAGAAAGAGGCTGGCAGGATGTCTGGCAGGATGTTGGCTGGCAGGCAGCCAATCCTGGAGTACACAGGTTATCTATGACTCATATAGTGGGAGGCAGCGAAATTTGATGACGCATGCACAGTGCCCACTCCCTGTCTACTACTCCCAGCTGTAACTGATGATCTAAACATCATCACCAGTAAAATGCTCATTTGGCATGTCGGGCGCTCATGTGTGGGATGATTTTTTGACCTATTGAGTATTGACATATGTATGCATATATTGCATCTGTGTGGCTTCCGCCGAAGTCCTGGTTTGAGCGGCATGAAACTATCAATCACGCTGTGTGATTTACCACGATTTTGTGTTTATTTGTAGTAGGCATGATTTCTTGCACATGTGACGTCATGGTGAGCCGGAATACTTGTATACGATTTAGGGATGTCATCGATAGTCGACAAATCGATAAATCGACATTTTCACTTTGTCAATTAAATCAAATTGAATGGTTGGGTATCGATTCGAAATAATCGATATTCTGTACATCCCAATAATAGCGTATGATTATCAATGAAAAATACACTTTTCCCAGACATTTTCCTTTTTAAACCAATGCAAAGTAAAACTCTGACTAAATATTAAAGTATTTTCTATGGCTTTTTAAGGGAAATTGGAAGGAATGGTGTGCTTTACTCAGGCATATGGCCAAAACACAGGGTATCCAACCAAAATAAAGGGATATCAATGACATATCTATAAATAATTGTGCCCTACGAGCATATTACGGTGTATCGAATCGTATCGAATCGATAAAATTTCATATCAATGACATCACTAATACGATTACGCAGTCGTAACTTTGTGACTGCTATTCGCTAATGATTCTGCGTTCCCCTTCAACAGAATTATTATCGAGGTGAGGTCTTAAAGTGTGGCTGATATAATTCATCAACATTGCCCTCTCTCTCTCTCTCACACACAAACACACACATACTTTCCTTCAAGAATGATAAACGCTGAGGACAGTTCTTCTCTTCTTCTTCCGCTTTACTTGTCACCTTCAATGAGCTGAAGACTCCGACAAGGTTGAACTAGTTACGCTTGCGCACCGTACATTGTTGCTAAAACTGTACTTAATAAAAATATTGCTGATTGCAATAGGCTCCCCAGGGTAGGGGTGCGGCACCCTATCACTGGTACAACAGTGGGGTACCCTAAAGGAGCCTAACCTGCCAGAACAGCTCGCCTAAAGGATTCTGGAGAGCTGGCATTGACTGTGGCCTCCGGTAGGCTGTTCCAATCTCTTGCAGTGCGTTGGAAGAACGGAGTGGCTATTTACCGAACATCGCGGTAAATAGCGTCTAATTTATCACTATTTACCGAACATATCGTTGGTCTCTTCTCGCGAGTTTTCGCCAGATCTAGTACTGGAGGTGTGCGCCGTGGGCGGGCAGAACAAAATAAAGCAGCCTGGACGTATGCTGCTCATTAAATAGATACATTAAATTAAACACTGTGTCAGTTTTTACCTCCAGTTCTTTTATAAATATCTTTAATTTTCCTGAATCTTTGCATGAGGAAAGAACATAGCACAGTGATCATCAAAGGAACTTTAAAATTATGGAGTCATTGACTTTTTTTATACAGATTTTTGAAAAACTAATGCAATTTATGTCACAACCATCTCATTCTCCAAAATTGGTATCTTTCTTTACTAAATTTATCCATTAAGAGAAACTGACACTGCCTGAAATACTGTTCTGCCTTGTTGAAATTATTTTACTACTGTTATATAGGAATTATTGGGCAAAATCAAGGAATTCAAGAAACAAGTTTTAAACCAAAAATTGATATTAGTCAGAATTGCCTAGTTAAATTTTCACCGATTTTTGTCGACGCAACCTACATAATGCGCTTGATAAGAAGACATAAAGAAAATGATAGGTCATCATTTTTTTTTCAAACCACGATGGTCAAAGTTTGTGAAGTAGGACTTTTTGGGAGCAAATTTTCAAGAAAAAGTTAGAAAAGAGTTACTCAATTGTTACCGTTTATGCCCATCCTTATATAAAATATTGTTGAGCAAGGGAACCCCATTTTATACACAGGAATAATCACACATTATTTCTGAAAACCTGTCAAAACATCAAATCCAATTAACGGCGGGTGGCCAAATTCCAGACCCCCCGTGCCGTAACGTTACGACCCTATGCTACTGTTGCTCTGACGGGCCTTCCCACGGCAAACGGTACGGACAGCCTGCGGGGGCAAGTCTGGTCTAGCCAAATCCCTAAAAGGGCTCTAGAAATATTTTTGATGGCGTTTTTTGTTACAAGTCGTCATCCATGCTTATTCATCTCTTCATAGGGTGGAAATTAGCACTATTTACCGAACATTCTGACTGCAGAAATATACTTTTTTATCTTTATTTTTTGGGGGACAAGAACCAAGGAGACAAAATGCTCGATGAATAACGTTGTTTAATTGTTTAATTAAGTGTTTAATTAAACGCTATTTACCGGACATGTCGGTAAATAGGCAAATATTCACCCTTATTTACTATGATACCTCTCGGTAAATAAGAAATTATTCAGCCTTATTTACCAAAATGTTCGGTAAATAACGTTGAATTCACAGCTATTTACCAAGATGTTCGGTAAATAGTGCTGAATTTAACACTATTTACCGCGATGTTCGGTAAATAAGGCTGAAAAAATTCTTATTTACCGAGATGTTCGGTAAATAAGGCTGAAAATTTTCTTATTTACCGAGATGTTCGGTAAATAGCCTCAGCCTTGGAAGAAGGCCATACGGTGATATTCTCTGGACGATCCAGGGATGTAATAGGCATGGGAGTTCTCTGATCGAGTTGCTTAGTTAGAACCCTTGAATATATAGCCCTAGGAATGCTAGCCTACCTCTGATTTTTATGAGAATTTGAAAATTCCGCAAATGTGAAACTGTCCACTGAAAGATGTATAATCAATGAAGTCATGAAGTAAACATCAACATGGGAGCTGACATTTTTATTTTCTAATGTATCTCCTATGGAGGAGAGTAGAGTTGTAGGTTCTGTCCGCTAGAAGTCGCATGTGATCGGCCTTTTCACAGGGTTATATGAATTCGTACGCGCCGACTTTTTCATAAAATTCACACCTCAATATAAAACCATGTGTATATTTTCAGTGTATTAAATCATCGCTTTGAAAGGCTTAACTATTTTTGTGTGTTATTTAGGAAATCGATTTGAATACTGCTATAGCACTACTTTCTAATGGCGGAGGGACTGATGTGAGTTCCAGGGCACAGCTTTGGGAAGGCTGACGTGTTGTTCTTGTATTATTTTAGGAAATACTTACTGATGTTTCATCAGTATCTCAGATTCCACAGAAGAATAACGACACACACTTCATAAGGTTGCCTGAATTGAAAATAACCATATTTTCATCGTGATTGCCATACACAACTAGGAAATTTAATAAGTGAACAAGGTGAGCGATAATAGGAGATCAGTTTGTATGTGTTTATTTATTCATGTATGTGTCAATGTCAGTTTACAGTCTACCAGAGACATTGGAATTAATTTTAATGAAAGCTCCCTGACAATACCAAAGAAAATGTTTGAAGAGAATCGAATGATTAGCTAAATCTTTCGGTCATGTTGATTGTTGTACTTTGCGACCTCAGTTTTGGTACATGGGTCATTCCGTGGTAGCGTACATTGTGTCGGATACGACATTTACACACTTAAAATTTATATTTTTCAGAGGAAAACAGGTATATTGATGACTTAACTTTATAATCATGTCTATAAAGGACTTATCTAACATGTGCTATTGTTTCATATTTTTTTTCTCACAAGAAATGTAATTTTTGAGGAAAATAAAATTGTGTCGGATACGACGAGCTTGCGACGCAGGTTTTCTCAACTTTGGACAAATACCAAAATCTCTGTTCTGTTCATGGGAGTTCCACTACAAGAAAAGTCTAGGTATCATCTCAAAAGGGTTTTGAACAAGAGTCATGAACAATTTTCTTAAAAAAGATATTGTTTGGCAGTTTTGTGAGAGGATTCTAAAAAAAGGTTGTTGTGTCGGATACGACGAGCTAGGCTGTGTCGGATACGACACTTTTGTCCACTACCTTAAATCAATATAAAAACAATTATATTTGTCATAAGATCAATATCAGAACTGAAACAAACCAAGGATGTACTATGTTGAAAAGTTTGATTTGCATGAAATACTTATATGAGTCTAGGGAGGATTTTTAGATCATTTTGAAACATGTTACACATGACACTACCCAAAATATATCATTTTTCTGAATTTTTAACAATGTACAATTGCTCCAAGTGAACAATTTATTAAAACTCACAATAATTAGATACTTTATATTCCTGGCCATATAGACATCTTGCATATTGGAAAAATTTCATTGAAATATTAAGAAATATAACATTTAAGTAAGAAGTGTGAGGGTATACTTGTTATTAACTCTCACTTGCTTAATGACTGAGCATGTGATGTTATGCAGCCTACCCTCTCCAATCAGATTCCTGCAATGTTTTTCATGACAAAGTAAACATGCAAAGGTCAGTACCATATCTTTAAATAATTACCATCACATTTCAGTTGATGTGCGAATTTTCATGCTCTATAATTATTTGTCATTCTGAGAGACATACCTCATGCTGATTCAGTTTGCTGTCTGTACTTACATGAATTTATGCTACCCTGACATTAAGATTGAAAGAATTAGATTTATTACCTAAAGGTAAATACCCTGAATAACTTAAAAGCCATTCCATTGTATCAATAATTATATCAATTATAACAAATGTTAAAGCTGAATAGAAGCAGGTTTGGCTTCTGTCTACCAGCTGACCAAGCTATTGCCAAATTTGGCGATAGGAGTTCAGAATTTCTAGTTATTAACTCCTCACTAAGAGTAACTAATACTTTTCCTAGCATTCTGAGCATATAACATCAGCTTCCTCCCATACTCAAGCTAGTATCTGTGGGCCTCCAGTTCAAACAGGATGAGGATATTGACTAGAATACACAGCTTGGTGACAGTGTCCACCAGGGACCAGTAGATACCCTTGTGTCACCGTGCTGGGGTATTCACTATGTCTGGAAGGATAGCAAGATCCAAGAAAGGAAATAGAAACCTACCTTGTGACTGCATTAGTTTGTCACAAGTAGATCAGATGGACGTTATCATACATGTATAAATCTTGATATAGTTGTGTTCTTCAACAAATGTTTTCTCTAATGGGTGTAAACTGGAACGTTCATAAAACCTTCCTGGTGTAAATGAGCTGTACAGCTAATTAATTCACTTAAACATTTTGACTTAGTGCTTTTTTCTACATTTCAATGTACATGTATCAATTAAAACTGTTTTTTCATTGGAACAGAGAGGTGGATCAACTTAGATTAGAATCAAATCCTCATGGCTGTGGTAGAGTGAATACCCTTCTACTGTCCTAATTGCCTAGACTATCAAGGATTAATCGCACTTGGCATGCACCAGATAATTAGACAAAGGGTAACCAATCCAAATGGGAATTGATAGACAAACAATGTAAATTGGAACTGAGAAATTGAGCCTGTCTCATCCCCATGGTATTGACCATGTACTTTTCAAAACATATTTGGACTTCCCCTTTAGAAAAGGTTCATCTTGAATGTTAATAGGTTGGGTATACTCAAGATAGGGTGTCGTATCCGACACGTTTGTCGTATCCGACACGAATGAAAAACACCTTTTTCCCCCAAATTTTAAGCAGACCTTACACATTATATTCTGGGTTCTAATAGGGCTAGGGATAATTGAGACTTTCATGAAATGTCATTTTTTTTGATGCAGTAGTTTTGGAGAAAAATAAACTTTTTCATGTTTTTTTGTGTCGGATACGACATCCAGTATTTGGACAAAAGCTTATTTTTACCCAAAATATTTTTTTCTTCAAAATTCATTACCATTTATTCAAACTAACTTAATTTCATGTGTCCAACCCAAAATGTCACATTTATCATGTTTTAGAATGTTTTTATTGAAGAAAAACCAATGTCGTATCCGACACGCATCCAACACACACTTTCCTATTTTTCTCAGTTAAACCATCAATAAAGTTCACTAAACACATTTTTATTTTATATCCAAGTCAAAAATCCAAAACTTCAGAATGTCTAGTTTTAGAATACATATGTATTGAATGTGTACATTATGATTTAATTTTTCACATCTATGTCGCAATTAGTGCGGAATGACCCACATACCAGAATTGTGCAATTCTGGTACGTACCAGAATTGTGCAATTCTGGTACGTACCAGAATTGTTTATCAGAATGTCAGTCAAAATCGCCGATCCGAAAATCGCCGACTACCTAAATGGCCGATCGCAAAAATCGCCGATGCCTCATTGGGCCCTCCTGAAATAAACCTTCATATTCCTCTATTCAGTAATTGAACTTTACATTCTCCCCATGTCAAGTGTGATAAACATTCTTATTAAGTATTCTGTCTTTCGTTATATGTTTTTGTTTAAATCTGAATGTTAATTCTAGATGTAATTACGCCACAAAGCCAAGACCTCCTAGTACAGGTATAGCGGCTAGCTACGCTGACTTTTATTCTTGACATATTCTTTTTTAAGTCCAAAATCCGTCTAATGATAAATGACGTCCTTTAAAACCAATCCAAAACATTTTTTATCACTTTCCACACTTTTATACACGGACACTAGGCCTAAGTGACAGAGGTTTAGACTTGATTTTTCGAATACAGGACATCAGGACCAGTAATATTTGTAGATTACTGGTCCTTCAATTTTTTTACCGGTCCTACATTTGTATGTATAAATACATATATAAATAAAGCATATTTAAAGCAATTTTTTAGACTGTTATTTCAAATGATTTCCATGCTCCCACCAAAAACTCCGCGCCAAATGTACCTATGCAAAAAGTACAATATACATTTCATTCAAATGAATGAGGACTTTCAGGCACATTGGCACACAAAGGCCATTTAGTGCCATTTGCATTCAAATAGTGTCAGACATTTTCTCCCATTTTCAGAATATTTGAAAATATGTTGTGTTATTTTTTTCCATCAAATATGAAAGTGTTAAAAATGATTATAACATCATTTAAAGGTTAATTCAATACTTGTAAATGCATGCTAACTTGGTGTTCAAATATTTTAAAGAAACATTTTGGCTTAATCCATGTAAAACAATTTTCTGTAGTTTGACAGTCAAGTACCACTGCCACAAATAGCTGACCTCTCCTCACAGGTGTTGTGATCAAGTAGACAACATGTGGACCAACGCACTTCCTGTAGCTCTAGCAGTTATTTATAAGCACCCGGTTCCCACACTGGCACCCAGTGGGGTTCCCCGTGGAGACCCAATGTAGGTCAATCAAATGTTCACAGCAGTGCGTGATTGCTTCGCTCGCTCCCACTGGAAATTCAAGTGGCAAGTCAAGTGCCACCCACTTGAGTTATCGGACATTTTGGGCAGATGAAAAGAATAAATTATAGGACCGGCCTTTCTTTTACCTGGCATTGTCCGAGGACCGGCGTTTAAGCTAGAACTCTGAAGTGATTTCCAATAAATACCTAGGGCCCTTTTAACCATCAGCCTTTTTGCAAACGGCGATTTTGCGAACGGCGATTTCAGAATCGGCTATTTTCACCATATACCGTTTATCACATGTAGCAATTTTAGAACGTACCAGAAATTTTGCGCAATTCCGGTACGTACCAGCATTGTCCGACTATACAAATCCGGTACACGTTTTCTTTCAGAATTGTTACTACAATTCTGGGACGTACCAGAATTGTCCATGAATTATTTTCCTATTGCTAGCTGAATGATTCTGTAAGTTAAGTACTTTGCTGCTAATATTCATTTCTTCCGGAACTACTCTATACATTTTGACAAAGTATGTGACCAACGGCATCATTTAGCCGGCAGGTAATTTTTTTTTAGACAATTCTGGCACGTCACATTGGGACCTTCTCTGTCTCTTAACATAAGTGTATGCGATATGATATACCAAATTTCATGAAACAGCAAAAGTGTGATCGGTTTATCTCTCTCTCTCTCTCTCTCTCTCTCTCTCTCTCTCTCTCTCTCTCTCTCTCTCTCTCTCTCTCTCTCTCTCTCTCTCTCTCTCTCTCTCTCTCTCTCTCTCTCTCTCTCTCTCTCTCTCTCTCTCTCTCTCTCTCTCTCTCTCTCTCTCTCTTTATATATATATGCCCTATGTGTGCTTGTAGGTCTGAAAGATAACCATCAGCATGGCTAAGAGTTCGCCAGCAAGTAGGTATGATGACTCGTCCGTGCCGATGGACGTAGCCGCTCTCTGCGGGGCCGGGCTTGTCCTGTTTCTCATGTGGAAGTTCTGCGGGGGAGAGAGTAAGAGCAGGCATAGGGCTCCAAGATTGCCCGGGACCCACGGACGATGTTCAAAATCAAACAGTTTACTTGCCATGTACGGCGCTGAACACATCGGAGCTATCGCCAATCGGTTTGATAGCGTGGATCAGGTCAGCAAAGCCATACGTGTGGCAGGACTGGAATCCAGCAATCTTATCTTTGGTAAGTACTTTAACCAGGGCTGTGCACACCAAACTTTGAATATATTATTTCAAATGCATTTCCACTAGGCGGATAGGGGAGCAGGACAGCAGCGGTTTCCCCATCAGAAAGCTGCTCCATCCCCTGGGAGCATGGTCTTAGCCAGCAGGGCGTCTGGGTGCCTTTTTGGAAGCCCAAACCCTTAAAAAGAACCCCTCAGGACCCCCAATTTTTTTTGTGTGGAATTTCTAAAAATCTCAATCTCAAGCTTATAATTGAATTTTTTTCATCTCCTTATAATTCCCATGACATTGTTTAATGATATCATGCCTTATTTTGATGAATTTATACATGTTTGTGGTTGAAATATGAGGATATTGTGATCCCCCTTAAATATTTGGACGCCCAAAAGTTTTACAACTGCCAATTTTAGGCACCCAGTTTCTAAATCCTGGCTAAGACACTGCCTTGGAGTGTCCAAATCGGCCAGCGGGAAGTCGTCACAATTCAACCATCGCTTGGATCGCTCAAGTGAGCGAACGAGATCTTCCCGTGGCGGGAAATGCTGGCCTTGAAACCCGTCCCGCTCCCGCCGCCATGTGGAAACAGGAAAAGAAAAACCGAGAAAAAATCACTGTTGGCCTGCTCGCTGTCCTGTCTAAAGGAAACAGGCCCTAATGCCCACAAGTTACTCATGAGCATGGAATGGGCGGCCATTTTTGTAAAGTTATACTTTTGAAAATTACTTTTGACTTCAGAACAAATTGGATTTACACTTTGAAGGAGGGTTGTTTGTTTATATCTGATGAATATTTCTCCCTTAAATATTTTCTGAAATTGCTTGTTATTTAAACAATATCACCAAACAGTAACTTAATATCTTTATTCTTTAATATATTCTTTCAACAACATTCACACTCTGGATCAGCTCAAGATTTCTACATAGCAGATAGAACCATTTGTAGTTTGTGTTATTAATAACCCTGTGACATAGTGCTTGGGCCTTGTCTTATATTTCTTATCAAAATATTGACTATTTTTATCAGTAATTGTTGATAGAAATCATCACTTGATATGCCAAGAAAATACTTTGTCTATTGAAGATTAATGCTTATTTGTTTATATGCTTTTTGTACTGTAATTTAGATTTTGTTTTGGGCAGCGTTTGGTATAATCATGGTTAATAGCATACTCTCATACAGGGTCTTAGCCAGGATTTTCATAACAGGGTGTCCAAAATGGGGTTTCAAGAAGACAGGGTGTCCAAACCCCCTCACTGAAAAAAAATAAGTTATCATATGCATTGACAATTCAAGTAATTATATGCTTTATTTCTTCAACAAATGTATTAGTTATCATTTAAGAATTAAACTTTTTAAAATATCTACTTGTAAATAGTATTTTCAAAAAATTCTGACAAAATGATAGGGTGTCTTTTCCCCCCAAAATAGGTTTTTTTCGTGGACCAGGGTGCCAAAAAGACACCCTGCTGGCTAAGACCCTGCTCTCATAGAATAGAGTGGGTCAAATCAGAGACTTATAGCCGTCCACCCTATCTTTTGGACAGGCAGTTTCCTGAAAAATTCCTTTTTAGACAGACTTCAATTCTGGTTTTATGTAGAATCTTCAATCATGACTCTCAATTTTGGCTTTTGTGGGGTAATATCCAAATCTTTCCCTTTTCAAAAATTGGCGAAGTCCCTGCTTTCCCTGCTTACAGATCTTATTAGGCATGGCAGATGTGTATTAAATTGGCTTTTTTGACACAACTGGCTAATTAATTTTGTTAGTTTACAAATATTATTTATAAGCATTAAAAGTAGCTGAGTTGCTAAATCTGGACGGGCAAAAATTTTGTGGTTGCAATTTCAGACAGATGTCTTTAAAACCCTGGCTAAGACCCTGTTTCAAATCACAATTCTAATTATCAATATAGTCGAGAGCCAGATTTTGGCAAATTTATTGTACAACATACTTAAGATTTTTTCGTCCCTCAGACAAAGTATGTATAAAACAAAATGTGGTTGAAGTCAAATTGATTTGTTTTTGATGATCGTACCAAGCCCTCTTACCGATGCTTACAATTTATGTTGTCATTCTTAGGTGTAGATTTCACTAAAAGTAACCTTTACCAAGGCACAGCAGTATTTGGTGGTAGATCGTTGCATGCAGTCGATGCTGTCCGACAGAATCCATACCAAGAAGTAATTAATCATTGTCAGATATCAGATGAAAAATAAAGGTGTGTTTCATGCATTCTGAATTCATGAAAAATAAGAGACTTGTGAAAAAAGAAACAGCCACAAACCTGACAGCAATGACGTCACTCTTGTTTTTATGTTTTTTATTTGTTTTTTGAATGAGACATCTAAATTCATTTTATTTTTCTAATTATCCAATAATTGATCTTGTTTGGAGGGTTATAAATTGAATGCCAATGTAGGTAAAAGCAGTTTTTTACAAAGAAAGGAATCAATGTATTACATGAAACACATGCTTATTTTTCAACTGTTTTGCATATCTCCTGATTTCATCTTCTGCATTTGTATATTGTGGTTTCTAACAGTTTGATCCTGTTTTCTTAGTGCCTAAAACAATGTTTTCTGTAACGACCAGAAAAAAACTGGGTAAGGTAGATGCTTGTTTCATGGCAGCTGTATTTGTAATGCAGTGTTCTAATCCTGTATTTATGTTGATTGGGAGTTTTGGAGGGTGGCGAAACAATTATTTTAGTAAAGCGTTACAGGAAACAAACATTTTTGGACCTAAGGAACCATCCTATTACTCCTGCACATAGATGCTTGCTCTAACAACGTACGCTAGCCTACAAGTCAGGGTCTTAGCCAGGATTTCAAAAATGCCTGTCCAAAACAGCTATTTCAAAATATCTGCCTGTCCAGATTTAGCCACTTATCTACTTCAAATCCTTATACCAGCTACAAGTAATAGCCTAGTGTGTCAAAAAGGGCAATTTACACTTCAGCTTTGTCCTAGAATATGGTTTGTTAGAAAAATATTTGGTTATTACACCCCAAAAGTCAAAATTGAAAAATCATCATAGAAATTTTTGCCTGTCCAAACAGGAGGTTTTTAGGAAACTACCTGTCCAAAAGACAGGTAGGACGGGTCCTGGCTAAGACACTGCTACAACATACTTCTCCTACTGTGTGACTGTACTATGGTTTGTGTGTGTGCTACCGCAGGTATAGACTACACTAAGAGTAACCTGCATCAGGGACTGAGAAGCTTCGGGAGCAAGAGCCTTCATACCCTCGCCGCAGGGCTCACAAACCCTTATCAGCAGGTAAATTCATCCCTCTTTAAAAGGCTTTCTCATAGTCTTAGCCAGCAGGGCGTCTGGGTGTCATTTGGACACCAAACTCCTCAAAAACCAGTAGACCCAATTTTTTTGTGAATGATTACTTAAAATGTTATTTCCAAACATATGATTGATTTTTTCACCCTAATATAAATCCCATGATATTGTAGAAGAATATTGTGCCTTATTTCAATAGATAATTACATGTATTAAATGGTTGTAATCTGAGTATATTGTGGTCTCCCTTGAAGAATCTTTGACATACTCAAAATCATACAGTTGCCAATTTAGGGCACCACTTCCTAATTTCTGGCTAAGACACTGGGCCTTCTGCAACTGTTTAAAATAAGGACCAACCAGACCCCTGACTTAGTGGGATTATGGACCCAAAGAAATATTTTATGTGTTGGTAAAATATTATTCATAATTCATATTCAATTTTCTGAAATTATTACTGAAAACTTGACTCGATTTCTTTGTACAGTATTAAGATTAACAGAAAACCTGATGAATACCACTCTTGATAATGTTTAAAGCTATATTGATTGGCCAGTTGTGACCCTTAGTCTAAAAGTCTGGGGCCTAGTATAGAAATTTTTTGCAATAAAACCTTTAAAACGCCCTTTGGAGAAGAACACTTTAAAGATCACTTCTAGTCTTGAAAGTAATTAATTGATTCTGTAAGAATTCACAATTGTTTACAATTGAATATATGCCACCTGGTGGCAAAGAATTGCACTATGTCTGTTGATGTGATGATTTTGCATTTAAGTGCAAATGACAAGGGTACCATACAAAGTTTCCTATTGTTCTGCAGAAATTTTTTGTATCCTCCATATGCTATACAGGGGTCAGGCTACGGCAAGAACTGAGGAAGACCGCCGGGCTATAGGTTCCCAAAACTTCATAGCCCGATAGAAAATTTTAAAGTCCCATTAAAAAACAAAAACAAGCTGCCTCGGTTAACCTAAATTACACACACATATACACACGTATATAATATATATACACACACAAACTGCTTATAGTATTGTTATTCCTCTGAGCATGACCTAAAAATGTCAATCCTTTCTTATAGCCAGCCGGGCTACAAAGACAAATATTCTTATAGCCTGAAACAATTTTCTGTAGCCTCGGGCTAGTGTGTAACTGGACCCCTGCTATACATACTGGCCGGTGCATGTGAGAAAGTTACCAGTGACTTGGTATTAGGTGTTGGTTCTCCCCAGGTACCCGGTTCCCTCCACTATTTAGAACTGTTAAGTCATGAGTATTGACTGACCAATAGCCCTAATATAGCACTAAAAGTGAAAAAAGGCAAGATTCCTTATTCCAACTTTGTATCCTCAATATTAACCCATGAATGCATGAGAATCTCCCTTACAAAAGTTGCCGTTTGAAAATAACTTGAACATGTATTCAAAATCTTATATCTCAGAGTCTTATATCGGCTTCTTTCCTTCAAATAGTTTATGAAAATACTTAATAGCTCTGGATTGATGTTTTTTTCAAAATAACAGGAAATAATCAGATATTGGTCGTAAGACTGCCTTAGGTGTGAAGTTATTATGACCAACTTTCATCCGAATTTACGTTTCCCCAAGAATTCATATTCAAAGTATCTTACCATAGACCGGTGACCAAGGCACTTTGGAAATGATTGGTTGAAACAAATTGGTGCAAGTTTCAATAGTTATTGTTATCAACCATGGCAGCAACAATTTCATTTAACCAGAGACGCCTCTGATTTAATCCAGTATACTACATCAAACTAAATGAAAAAGAATCTATAGAATTAAATATTTATTTTGAGCTTCAGTTTGTATAATGATCAGTATGCATATGTAAGAATGGTATAAATAATGGGTGTGTGAATAATTTTATAAGCAGGAGATCCTAGAATAGCTTTATTCTCTAACACTGCCGCTTTGCTTCTTAACCCATTAATGCTCACAACGGCCAAATGCAGCCTGACAATTTTGATGTTATCTTCCAGGCTAAAGCATAACTGGGAAAATATTTGAAGGAGAAATGTTAATCAGAACATAACCAAAAACTATCCTTCAAATATTTTGTGAAAATATACTAAATTCAAAAGTTATTGCCAAAAGTGTTATGGATCCAGACGACAATTTATAGAGGAGCTTTTAAGCATTAATGGGTTAACCCTTTCATGCCTGGAATTATACTTGACCAGTACCGCCTGAATCTGTCATACTTTGGAGTTAAGCATAAATTCACAGAATATTTGAAGAAGAGTTAAAGATAGAATTCTGGTGGACAATTCTCCTTCAAATATTTTCTAAACATTGCTTTTGCTGTCTAGGGAGATATCCTCAGAATTGTCAGGCTAATTTGGCTACTACACGCATGAATGGGTTAAGACCTTTTATTCTGTGTGTTTTCATATAGTGAACACTGCTATATAACATTGTTAACCCATTGATTCTTAAGAGCTCCTTCAGAAGATTTTCTTTTGGATATTAGATACTTTCCACAATAACTTCTGAATAGTGAATTATTTTACTAAATATTTGAAGGAGAGTGGTAGGTGAAGTTCTGATTGACATTTCTCCTTCAAATATTTTCCTGTCTTTGCTTCTGCTTGCAAAATATCATCAAAATTGTGAGGCTATTTTTGGCCGCTGTAAGCATTAATGGGTAATTGTAACAACACTGTCATTTTCTTTCCAGGTCATCACAATCCTTGGTCGAACTCTTGAGCCATTTGACGATGATGGAATCATACCAACATTTGGTTTTGGAGATGCATCAACAAAAGGAAACAGTGTCTTTCCCTTCAGGGCCGAGGTAAATGAAGATGAATACAATGATGAAATTTTTATATAAAAAGTATCTAACAAATTTCTGCAAAATGGTATCTTTTCCTTTAGGGCTGAAAGGGAAATGGAATTCAATAAAATATTCATTATTAGGTGACAGGGTCTTAGCCAGGATTTCAAAAATGCCTGTCCAAAACAGCAATTCCAAAATTTTTGCCCGTCCAGATTAAGCTACTAATATACAGGCATTTTACACTTCAGCTATGTCCTAGAAGATGGTTCGTATAGAAAGTGTTTGGTATTTACCCCCAAAAAGTCAAAATTGAAAATTCTTCACAGAATTTTTTGCCTGTCCAAAAAGGTGGTTTTCAGGAAACTGCCTGTCCAAAAGACAGGTAAGACGGGTCCTGGCTAAGTCCCTGTTAGGTGATCATTTGTACATGCAAAACCTTGAAGGCCAATTTTAGGACATCAAATTATTTTGATCAAGCATTTCCAAAAATGTCAATTTCATTCATGTCAATTTATAATTATTTGAAAATTAAGCTTCAATGTGAATGATTAAACATCACTTAAACGCATCATACATTCAATGATAAGTTGATGCATATTGTTGAAATGTGAAGATACTATGGTTTCCCTTAAAATACTGGACGCCTAAACTTTTCAAAATGGCCCTTTTGGAGCATAGATCTTCAAAACCTGTGAAAAGACACAGGACACATAAAATGCCTAATTTTGGGTCTAATTTACTGCCCATTTAACAATTGCCCAAGATGATCCTTGAGGCAGTTACACCATCAGTAATATTTAATTCATCCACTGATTTTGTATTTTGATCTATTTCAGGGCTACTGTGTAGGATTTCAAGATGTCCTTACGGCATACAATAAAATCACTCCAAAGGTTCAGCTGAGTGGGCCGACCAACTTTGCCCCACTCATCAAACAAGCCATATCTATAGTCAAACAGACAAAATCTGTAAGTATATTAAAGAAAATGTGTGAAGGAAATATGTTTAAATTCATTTTTGATACATCATGATATTTGAATAGACTGGTTATGAGTGGAAAGATGATGAATAAATTCAACATCCATGACTGGTTTCCCCTTCGCATACACACACTGAATTGTCTATTACAAGTTAGCAAATCTACCAAAGTTAAACTGTAATATTATATATGAATTGTGAAATAGAGGTAGAAATATTTAAAAAATTATATATAAAAAGACATTCCACCAACATTTTTCTGTTCATTTTAACAAGAGAGATGTCGGTGGCATCAACTGGAAGGTTACACTTGTGTCATGTTGAATTCCTTATACTAAAATTTAAAAAAAATAAAAAGATTTCTTATACTAGGATTTATAATAAGGTTTTTTCGTTGGTTGATTTTTCCCAACATTTATATGTTTTGATGGGGAAGGAATGAGAATGATTATATATTTTTGTCTACCTTGAAACATACGACACCGTTGTTCCACACAATCAAATAATTATGATTTCCTTTCTTTTCAGTACCACATCCTGGTGATCGTGGCGGATGGTCAGGTGACCAGCGAGCGAGCCACGATAGACGCCATCGTCGAGGCTTCGTATCACCCACTCTCTATAATCGTCGTTGGCGTGGGAGACGGACCTTGGGACATGATGATGGATTTTGACGATAGGTTGCCCGATCGAAAATTCGATAACTTCCAGTTCGTGGAGTTCCACCGAATAATGGCGCAGGCGACTCACCCCGAGTCTGCCTTTGCTCTCTGTGCATTGATGGAGATCCCGGACCAGTTCAAAGAGATCAGAAAACTTGGCCTTCTTCACTGATGAACGATTGTGAATCCCGGACCAGTTCAAAGAGATAAAAAAGAATTGGCCTTCGTGACTTATGAACAGTTGTGAATACTGGTACTCGCTACTAAGGAAATGTGTGGGTCTTAGCCAGGATTTAAAAACTGAGTGCCCAAAATTACCAATTGGAAGATTTTTGGGGCATCCTATTTTTCAAGGGACCCCATGATGTACTCAGATTACAACCATATATGTGTATTCACTTTCTAAGTTATGGCATGATATCCTTAGACAATGTCATTGATGGGATTTGAATTGGGGTTAAAGAAATTCAATTATATGTTTGAAAATGACATCTTAAAAAAATTACACACAGAAAAGTTGATGTCCTTGGGGGTTGGGTGTCCAAATGATGCCAAGACAACCTAAGAAGGCTAAGATTATGAAACTTGTCCCTCTTTACTGTCAATAGCTTATCTTGACTACTGATATGCAGTACTGGGGCATGTTGTTAGTAGTGATGTCATTGATATGAAATTTTATCGATTCGATTAATTGATATATTTTTCGATTCGATACGATTCGATACGCTGTAACATGCTCGTAGGGCACAATTATTTATAGATATGTCATTGATATCCCTTTATTTTGGTTGGATACCCTGTGTCTTGGCCATATGCCTGAGTAAATCACACCATTCCTTCCAATTTCCCTTAAAAAAGTCATAGAAAATACTTCAATATTTAGTCAGAGTTTTACTTTGCATTGGTTTAACAGGAAAATGTCTGGGGAAAGTGTATTGTTCATTCATATTCTTACGCCATTATTGGGGTACAGAATATCGATTATTTCGATTCGATACCCAACCATTCGATTCGATTTAATTGACAAAGTGAAAATGTCGATTTATTGATTTGTCGACTATCGATGACATCCCTAGTTGTTAGGAGGGTACTTCCCAGGACAGCTCTGTCATATTTTCCCGTGTTTATTATTGTATCAATGAAGGGCAGTTCCCCTCAGAGATCGTATGGTATTCTAGTGTCACACAGGGCATTATCAACCATTTCATTTTATCATCTATTTTCTAACTTTGTAGCATTTATTGCTATAGTAGAGTTATACTTATCATGTCATTTTGTATACCCTGAAAAAACATTATATAGAAACTGTTTAATATTGAAGATGACCAATTTCTAATAAGTTTAATCATCTTTAATGTTTTACAATATGATACAATACGGATATTTCATTAACAACATGATATTTTAATGAGATTTTTATCGTTACTATACATGGCACCTAATATTTTTGAATTTTGCACTGTCAACTTCAAAAAGTTAGTTAGAAACTAATTGCCTTAGTACAGAGAGGTCATGGCAGCATGTATCTCAATATTATACTGATAAGTGGCACTGGTAAAAGAGATCCTAAATGATATGATTCTTTCCCCATTTGATATTGGTATTTGGTATTGTACCAAGTTTTGGTCCACTCTCCTATTTAGCTATATTTATGAATATATATTGCAATATTAGTTTAAGTGTAAAGCTGAATGTGTTAGTTAAGTCACCAATATCACTTATTAATAAATAGAATTGAGATCTGACACCAGTTTAACCTATTGATGCCTAGAGCTGGATCAATGATACTTTTGAAAAGTATGTACATTTAAGATGTGAACGGTTTTAAAATAACAATAAAAAATCTCATGAAAATCAAGTGTCTGGCCTGTTTGAACCATATACATGTATCTATATTTATTGTATTTATTGGTTCCATTTTATCAAATTCAAAAGACAAACACATAGATATGAAAGGAATGTTATGCAAGAAAAAAATGTTGTCTCAGAAAGTGTTCTGATTATACCTTTATTCATGTATAGCGAAGTTTTATTCAAGGAAAAAATGTGTATAAATATATGTATATATATATATATATATATATATATATATATATATATATATATATATATATATATATATATATATATATATATATATATATATATATATATATATATTATATATATATATATATATATATATATATATATATATATATATATATATATATTGTTTTCATTACTTACATGTGTGCATCAGATCTATCATGCAGAGTAGTTGTCAAAGTTGTGTGAAAGTATGATTTCAGAAGATATTTATTTCAGAAATATTTTAGTTTGCTTTCCCACCTTTTGAGGGCCTGCCCTGATGGCCGTGGGCTCTAAGGCATAGCCACTGCCTGCTAGCTGTCTCTTACCACTGTCCAGGTTCGATCTCCACCGGGGCATGAGAGAAAGTTGCCATTGACTTGGGTTACGCGTGTTAATCAGTTAATGGGTTAAACAGGTCAACTCTTTGTTTGCATTTTGTGTTGGGTGTTTGTTTATCGAATAGTGTTAACCTGAATTTTTAAGGTTTTTGTTGTTAATTTATTTTGATATTTTATAGTTTACTTCATCTTTGATCTTGACCTACACTTTTTCGTGGTCTGTTTTAGTCGAGACGTGTTTCACTTTCTAAACCATTTAACTTATATACTGACCACATGGTCTCACACATGAACATATTTTGATATCAAAGCAATTTTTCAAGAAGAAAAATGATTGACAGCTGTTTTTCTTGTGGGTTAAACAATCCTTGAAATATATTTCAAATATTTCTCAATTTAAGGAGTTCTGTTTAAAAGTTTCAGACCATGTTTGTACTCCAGAGAGGTAAATGGAATAAGATCACTTTTAGGATAAGATATGCTTGTTTGATGACAGTTAACCCTTTCATGCCTGAATACCTCTCTGACAAAAGTCGTCTGGACATTCGGTTCTTTTGACAATAACTTAGAATTTAATCATAGATTCACAAAGCATTTGAAGGAAAGTTGTGCTTTGCATTTTTATCAATATTTCTCTTTCAAATATTTTCTGTAAATTTCTTTTGTTAGGGAGATATCAGCAAAATAGTCTGGTGGTTTTGGGTGCTGCAGGCATGAATGGGTTTACAATGTATGTGATCGTTTATTAGGATTTCACTGGGCATTACTTTACATCAATGTTTCTTTGTATTCATATTTTGCACTCCACATATTGAAATGTATTTTTGAACATGCTATGCATATTTCTAGAACTAGACCTTTAGTAGGAACATTTTAATATATGATTCGGATTGAGAAGTGTACAAGATATGAATGAATGTTAGTTGCAAAAGATACCCATTAACCCATTCACACTCAGAACGGCCAAAACAGGCCTGACAATTTTAATAATATTTTTCTTACAAAAGCACTTTTTGAAAAATATTTGAAGGAGAAATGTGTACCAGAAGTTGAACAAAAACTCTCCTTCAAATATTTTGTGAATTTTTGCTTTATTCCTAAGATTTTTTCAAAAGTATGAAAGTAGCAGACGATACTTTCTAGAGGAACTCTGAGTGTGAATGGGTTAATGCTAACAGTGGCTATAAGTAACCTGGCAATGTAGGTAAAATATTTCTGTAGAGAGTATAGAAGGAACAATATTTGAAGAAATGTTTATCATAACTTCAAATATTTCTAAAAAATATTTCTTAATTTCCTAGTTATTGACAAAAATGTCAAAGAAACAGACAACAATTTCAGGCATATCTCCTAAGCATTAATGCATTAATGGGTTAATGTAATTATTTGAGTTGTGAACTAGTAGCACTACAAAGTTACAATTAAAAATGTAAAGGAATAATATTCAGACAATGTAAGCACAATGACATTAAATAAGGCATTAGTTTATATCAAATAGATTGTATGGATTGAAAAATGAAAAATAATATATGTTGTACTTGTATTTACAAAATAAATGTCTGAAATGCATTGGCTTTTTCTTGGTTGTGCCTCAAATTTACAGTACAGACATTTAATTCCTGAACTAGTTGACTGTACGTCTGCCAGTGCCTGGTTGTACAAACTATCATGATTTATGAATAACAAAAAAACAAGCAAAGCACATCAATGGCCCACCTAGCTTGCGAATCAAAGCTATGTTCAGGTGTGAGGTCATCCATGCCCAGGGAGCAGGATGGCATTCGGTGGTGCGGTTGTGTATTCTGCCCGAGCTGCCGACGCACTTAGTGCAGGAATTAAATGTTGGCACTGTACATATCTACTCTTGGATACTAGTACAGTATTTTAATATTCAGGTGGCGCCATCTTTTTGGCCTCTTTCCTTCATATTTGGGAAATTCGTCATTCCAATATTTTTGGAAAGAAGCTGTCATGAAATCTAATAGTTGAAAAAGCATGTTTTTCAAAAATTAAATTGAAATCTTGAAGAAATGTGTTATATCCCTAAATCAGTACAAATATAATACTCTTCACTCTGTAGAGCTTTCCTCCACTTCTGAGAAATTTGACAGTTCTTTGACTGCTACTGTTGGACAACGCTCTGTTAGAATACAGTATGCAGCATTAATATTCCCACTGTCTATCCTCTCCCTAGCTTAGTCCTGGATCAAGATTTTAGTTATCTCTTTGTATTTAATATGAGACCTATACCAACTCTAATCTGTGTCTACCCTGGTTTAGTTCTTAAAATGCTCACTAGGTGGCCCAGTGAGATCTTTCCAGCTGCTTGATTCTGACAGGGAGATTCTATTTTAATTGATGGTGGTCTCTGATTCTGACTAACCAGTGTGACCACATTTGCCACCTATCACTAGCCACAGGAACTATCATGGAGACATTAAGCAAAAGCTAGAGAGCAGAACAGAGAAAAGCATTTAATCAGAGAAATACATCCCCTTGATCCGCAACCCCATAGGCACAGCATGCTAGTACCTACACAGTGTAGCCTGGGGAAGTATTGGTCACGTGATTGGTTTCGCGGCAATTTCTGTCTGACCCAGGGCCTGTGAAACCAGCAGGCAGCCAATCCTGGGGTACACATGTTATCTATGACTCATGGTGGTGTGAGGCAGCGAAATTTGATGACGCATGCACAGTGCCCACTCCCTGTCTACTACTCCCAGATTTAATGAAATCATAGAATAGGAGCTAGTCTACCCTCCCCCTAAATATAACCAACTGCCACCTTGCAGGGAGGATGCTTCAGAATTTCAGTAATGCCAGCTTAGGTCAAGAAAAAAATATTGTTTGTTTCCTGTAATGGTCTGAAAAAAAAAATGGATGGGTAGGTCGGTAAAAAAAAATTGTATCATTATTTTGTCAAAAATGTGTGTTTTATGCATGTTTTACGTTGATTGGGATTAGCTGAGAGTAGTATGTATTTCTCTGGGATTAGGGAGGGCGGAAAAAACTTTAGGGTAGGGATTTTTTTTGAAAAAAAACTTGTTATGGTAGGGTTACAGGAAACAAACAACTTTTTTTAGGCCTTAGATAAACAAAATCTAAGATGCCAGGGAGTGTATATTAGAGTTTCATGTCTCTGGTGATGCTTAAGGCACTCAGGGCTCCTCACCTGAAGACCATCCAGGTAACACCGATTTTGTATAAGAAGAAAGCCAAAGAAATGCACAGATTAAAATAAATTACCGCATATTACTGTGTTGCTACGTTTATCACAAGGAATACACTGTGGGTAATCTACATACTTAGTTAGGGACACAAATGGTTAATAAATCATGACCTTTGAACCTATGGATTCATTCGTTTCATTTATGCCATTTCCATCGGAAGTTCCCCGAAAGTAATAAGTGCTGCGCTTAGAGATTCCCGTAGTGTGAACTTTTTTTGGAAGGCGAGTGTTTTAGACTGACATCAGTGGTAAAATATCAGGTTAATATCTAGGTCTGTTTATAGAAATGCAACGAATTGAAATTTGATTTTCGTTTTTTTTTGTTATTTCCTAATGTAATTGAATTTACTTTTTGATATTTTCTAATTAAATGACATGTTATGCTTTTGACGATGTTATGATGTACTTTACTACCCCCTAATTGACATGCCAAATACAATGATAACTGCCTACAATTAAAACTGTTCATTTTCCGACAGTCTATGTGCCAAGAATCAGTGGATTGGAAAGGCTAAGAAGACGTTCTATGAAAGCATTTTTTTTCAAGATTCTGTGGACTTCTTTTCAATTAAATTTGGGACACATAAAGGCCGTAGCTGCTAATGACAAGGATGAACCAAGCAGCTTCAGATAAGCTATTAATAGACTAAGATGGCCGTAGCCAGTATCCCTATTTCTTGTGTGTTAGGATGTGTTTAAACAGCTATATACTTCATGTATGAAGATTGGCAGAGGTGGGAACTTTGGTTCAAGTAGAGAATACTTTGAGAAACTATTTTGGACAATGTTTTTTTCATGGTGTAATTGTTCTATTAAAAACAGCGTTTAAGCTTTAAGTAATTATGATTCCTAATTCCTGATTAAATGGAGCGTTTACTGTCCAATAGGAGGTCGAGCGGCAACCCTACTGGCCTAGGTTGTTGTTTTTATGTGAAACGTTCCCTTTATTAAAGAACAAGTAAGTAAAGGTATTGTCGATCATCGGCTCAACCTATGTCTTTCTTTTGGTGCAGGGGACAAAGTAACTCAGTTGGTTATAGACGCCGGATGTATAATCATGCAGCAGGTCGCTGGTTCAATTCCCTACCGGGGCACTTTGGTCTGTCTTTGGGCAAGACAGTTAATTCCATATTGCCTCAGTCCACCCAGCTGAAAAATGGGTACCTTTAAGCATTAATAAGGCAGTGCTTAGAGCTTGTGCGCTATATGCTGCCAGCTGCTCTGGAATATCCCTCAGGGGATTGAAGTGGTTTCCTTGTGTACAGTGCCTGCTAGCGAAGGAAGGTCGTGTGAACATTTCGGTGGATACAAGACTATAAACCGAATACCGTAACCTTTTGGAAAGCGCAAATTAGGACATATTCGAACCCGGCCCATCACGTAGAACCGTACTGGTGAAACGAATCGAACGGAATCGGAAGTCGCTTATGATAGGCAGTGTTTCACGCACAAATCTACTGAGTATCCAGTAGTCTCATTGGCTTATATTAAATCACGTGATTCTTACAGCAAATGGCACGATCGGTTTAATTTATTAGTTATAGCGTTGAAACGAATGTGTGTGTATAGGAAGTCACTGTTCACGGAAGGCGATTATTTCACTCAACCTACTTCTAACTGAGACAAAATCAAATCACCATGAACGCCCCAAACACCTCATTAAAGGTAGGTTTCATGGCATTTTTATTTCTCTTCGCATGAATTCATAAACGCATCTAATTAATGCAATTATAAAATTACCTGTATAAGTGGCCACACTATTGCAATTATATTGATACATTTTAATATTGTCAAACATTATTCCGACATCGATTTTCCATGTTTTGCGAAATGTGCTGCAAGTGATATTACCATTAGCATTTTGATGTCTTTGTAATGATACTGTGGTTTTATCTTGCAGGTGATCGTTGTACTGCACCTTATTTTGACTGTTTGGTAAGTATTTCGAGAAATATTGCTCCTGGGTAGATAGATCGCATTTCTGACCCACATAGACCAACTCATGTGACAGTGTGCTTGCGTCTATAAATAGAACAATTCTCCATGGTATAAGCGTGTCGCATATGGTAGCTTACTTCAATGAATTCATGTGACACCACGGTAGACAGATAATTGATCAGGAGGGCATGAGATGAGGTTGATAATACCACATTCAGGTATTGGTTGGATGCTAGGATTGAAAGTAACGCTTGTTCCAGAAATAAAACAAAGATCTAAAGGGGGAGGGGCTGGAAAATGTTTTTTTTTCAACCATCACCAAATAATTGTTTTGCCATTGGCAGTGTACAGTTGACCAAGTGACACAATATCAAAGTTGACATCATTTTAAATATGTGTAGTAATATATAATTTAAAAACAGCCTACTACATGAAACAACAACTCTTGAAAAGGGGGAGGGGCCAGGAAGGATTTTTTTAGTACCAAACCAATGTTTATTTTTTGTGAGTGTATGTTTTTAAAAGTCCATACCCCATGAATTGATAGTTTGCCCCAATCCTTGTTAGTTTTTTCATAAACATATTTCATTACAAAACTATATACTTCTGTATTGTATTTATTAATATTTGTTATTCAAAACATCAAAAATAACTCACTTTCATTTCACCTTAAGCTTAGCCTGCTTACCAGGCCTTTTCCATCCCTTGTGGATAGATGGCATGAGGTTCTTAGGCAGCAAGGGGTCTGGGTATATATTGGACATCCACACCCTCAAAATCACCCCTCCGGACATCCAAATTTGTTTGTGAGGAAATTCTTAAAATATCAATGCTTGGTGTTCAAAACATTTAAGCTTGGTAGCAAACTAATATCAAATATGCAAAAAAATGCTTAGTCATGTTATGGTTAACTAAGAATAATAGGAAGATGCCATTAGTTTCAGCAAAGGTTGTTGATAACCGTCTAAACCCTGTCATGTTGATATTCATTGGAAAGCTTTCACTGTGTACTCTCAGATGAGTGTCCATGTGCCAGGGTTTCAAGGTGTTTGCATAATTTTGTATTGGCCAAATTAGCCACCACCAGCATAAGGGTTAGCTCATCTTTATTCATTTCCATATAGGCCAGGCACAACCTTCCAAAACCTACATAGACATGTATAAAAAACTTAATTGATTGAAAATGTTGATTAGCATTTGTGCTGGTACCCATTAGTGTTGGGAATACTTGGGATAATTACCCAAAAACTTTAACAGCTGATGTATTCTGGGACACTTATGAGCACTCAATTTGAAAAGTTGCAGCTCAGAATTAACAAGCTCAGGCACTTCGAAAGCCACCTTAGGTGAGTTTCAGGAAGTGAATGCATTAATTTAAAATTACCTCTCAAAATCTCACCCTGTCCAATGCTGAGGCTACTTTCCTCCAAAGCACAAGGACACAAAGATTTCTGAAAAACATCTAAACCCTGTCATTTAAGTATTCATTTTGGCCCCTACCCTAATCTTTTTATTGTCCAAAATATATATTTTTTTAAAAGGAAGGCAAAAGTTTATAATTGCTTCATGTTCCATGCATGGCATCCAAAATTAATTGAAAAAAGAAAGAATAAAACATCAAATATCAGCATATAATACTAGTTCAGTGGATTTAAATATATCTAGATACCCCACTACTTTAAATGTTGCTATTTTGCTTTACATTTACATCTAATACAGCATGGTGAAGAGAAAAAAATATATGATAAAACAAAATAAATTCCCTACCTACCTACCCTATTTTTTTCTAGCATGTAATAGGAAACGTACATATTTTTTGTTTAGGCCTTATTGGTCTGTGCTGACCAATCCATGTGCTATTCATCTAAGCACACAACCCCTCAAAAATCCCATTTTGTTGAGAGGAACTTTTGAAGTGTCAGTTTCAAGCACAGTGAGACAATTGAATACTTTCACCTCGGTGCATTTTCTAGGAAATTTCATATGGATATTATGCCTTTCTTTATTAATAGGTAAATGCATGTCTATGGTTATTATCTGAGTAAATTGTGGCCTCTAGTGGTGGGACGATTGATCGCAAACTCGATTGCTCGGCTCGCTTTGGACCGAGTTCCGATCAATCGAACTTGCCATCCATCGCTCGATCTTTGCCGAGCGATAATGAAAATAAACACGACCAGACAGACGCCATTTTGAGAGATACGTTTCATCGGCAGGATACACTGTTACTCACTTCTGGAGTGGATTACAGTGTATAATCTCACAGAACCAGCGGAATTGGTAAGTAACAATGTTTATATGATTCAGCTTCATTGTATGCATTACATTGATACTTTATTTCAGGATGAAATTGATGCGTAGAGTAGTCTTGCAATCCTTGGTATTCACTTTCAGTTTCATACATTTCGCACATTGATTTCTATCCTTATTTTGGCTTTTATGTTCATTATATTTATTTATTATTACCACAGATTGCAAGTTCAGAATGTTTTGGGTTTTATGAATGCGTAGTTTTGCCGTTATTGCGTCATTTGCGTGTATATTAGGTAGCCGCGATGAGGGCAATGAACCTGCAATCTGTGGTCATCGTAATTCTTGAATTTTCTGTGGCCTCACACTAGCTTTCTGTTCTCGTTTTGTCCTTATTTATTCTTTATATTTCTTATATATTGCAAGTCCAAATTGTCTTGTTTCTAGCTACTGTAGTTTGGGCTGAAAATTGTATTTTTTTTCGTTTTTGGGGGGCTATGAAACAAGTGGTAGTTTACCTCAGGTAAACTACCAAATAATCGATTATAATCGATTAATCGTTCGGCGATCTTGCCGAGCAGTCGAGCGGCAAAATTTCCACGATTCCCAGCACTAGTGGCCTCCCTTGAAAATTAAGGCACCCAAATGTTTGACAATTGCCCACTTTAGGCACACCGTTTTTAAATACAAGGTAAAGCCATGCCTCCCTGACCAGAATATGGAGAAATTGCAAACTATGAACATTTCGGGCATCCTAATTTTCAAAGGAGACCACAATATACTCAGATTACAACCATAAACATGTATTTACAAAATGAGGCATATGATATCCTTATAATATCCTTAGGCATAATATCCTTGAAATAAAGCATAATGTCCATATACAATGCCAGGTGAACTATATTTAGGTGAAAGAAAATCAATTCTATCCTTGAAATTTACATTTTTAGAAATGCATCCCAAAATTTTGGGGGTGTCCCGAAAGGTGACTTTTGAGGGGTTTGGGGTCCAAATGAAGCCCCAACACCCTGCTGGTTAAGAGTATGCCCCTCTCTTCATTCTCCTCCATCATTGTATAATGGCTAACATGTCCTGGCTGACAGTGTGTACATAGCAAAGTTCTCACAGGGCAAATCAGATAGTCAAACACCAAGTCATGTCACATGACCCTGACTGCTACTGCTGACTTCACCATATTTACACTCACTCTCCAGCAGGGCTTCGTTGTACATAGTAGCCTAGATTTCTAGGCTGTCATCAGGGACTTAGCCAGGACCAGGGGCTTAGCGGCCTATGCGTCCAGCGTGTCATTTGGACACCCAGAACACTGTTTTTTGACAGTTTGGACACCCAAAGATTTTTGTCAGAATTTGCTGATGACTTTTCTTAGAAGATAGAAGATGTAGAAGCTGTAGTGTCACTTTTATAAGACATACAAAGCAGTTACTGGCATAAAAAAGCAAAATCTCTAAATATATAGGGTGTATTTTATCAGTAGTATGTACTTTGTACCACACTATGGACACGCAAAAGTCTATGAAACCTCTATTTGGACATCCTGTTTCCAAATATTGGCTAAGACCATGGCCAGGACCTGTCCTGCCTGTCCTTTAGACAGACATTTTCCTGAATAACACCTTTTTGGAGAGTCAGAAATTTCTATGAAACATTTTCATTTTTGACATAGCTATTTTGGACTGGCATTTTTGAAATCCTGGCTAAGACCCTGGCTGTCATATGTATTTTTGTTGGTTCCCATGACCATGGGCAGCCAACCTAGTCATCACTCACTAGGTAACTTGAGTGTATCCATATTCAATTAGCCTGTCTCTAATGTACATTTTCATTATTTGGAGTGGCATTATCCTTTGTTATTCATGAGATCTGCGTATGGAAATACAGCGTTATTAAGTGTGTAATATTAAATTATAAATGGCTTACCTTTCTCTTCTCCCCCTTCGTAGTACCTTTTTCGATATCTTTTTCTTGTTTTATGTGTTATAGTCGTTGTTTTTCACCGACTCTATTTCGCTGTTCTTCCTCTTGACTGAGTTCGTTTCGGAGCTCGCCATCTTGGGTTGTACGATTCACTGATCGCCGGTGTAATATCGCGGCTTGTTGTAACGGCCCGGTCTGTAACGCGGCATATTCTCGCGGCTCAATCGATCTTTATCTACCGCGGCAAGCTCTCGTGTTGCAATCGATCTCCAAATAGGAATGTAGTTTGTCACGTGGGGGGATTTCCCCTGTTGACGTATGTTGGTCGTAGTAGGCTATTTTGAATGGTCGACGTCAGCAGTGATATAGGGAATTCCGTCCCTATAAACGGCGAATTCGGCGAGTCGAGGATCCCATCATTTGACTTGGTTAGTATTTCATTACAGCTAATTAAAGTGGGTGGCCGCGAAGCGGCCGAGTATGATCGATAGTTAATTTTATACCGCGAGTTCTAATGGCGGACGCGAAGCGGACGCGCCGCCGCGCCGAATCCAAGTATTTCTACTTCATTCAATCATGGACAACAGATATCCTGATAGTGGGATATCTATAAAATAAACATTTTCGGAGGATATATACACACCAAGTTAGAAACTTATTTCCATAGTGGTTCCAGTCTGCCTAACCGACAGCGATGTCCATATGAATTTCTTCTTTAATATATCATTTAGAGATGACTGACATGAAATGAGTTTTTCATCTCATATGCTATGCAATAGGATTCTAACCAGACACAGGATATATATACACTACAAGTAAATTGTACTGCATAAGTCATCTATGCCATTTGCAAGGTGGTCATCTTGACCATTTCTTTGAAATGAGATACTGGTTGCAATAATAACTAAACAATTGTTATTGAAAATCTGAATTCACAAAATACACGAAAAAATATTTGAATTTTAATTTATCACGGTTGAGTTTATGGTTGTCAGAATGGAAAGGAATATGCCTACTGCCTTTAGACATAGCATCTTGATGCAGTCTCCCTTTTGGTGGTTCTCTAGAACTCAAAATGTGAATAAAACTTTTGATGCCATGATCTATAATATAGCTTCAGAATTGTTGTTATTATGGTCCTACACCTAAACCTTTTGCATCTGGAGTTTACATATTGCTGACAACTTATAACACAAACTGATTGAATAAACTATGTGAGAAAACAATTTATAGAGGGATTGTTAAACTCATCAGGAACATAACATTTCAGTTAAAGATTTCTTAACCCTTATGCTGCTGGTGGCTAATTTGGCCAATACAAATTTGATGCAAAAAAACGGTAAAATGACTAAAACCCTGGCACATCGGAACTCGTATGAGAGTCCTCGGCGAGAGCTTAATCCAATGAATACCAACATGACAAGGTTTATATGATTTTCAAAAATCTTTGCATCCTTGTACTTTTGAGGAAAAAAGTCTCAGTAAGGTTTAAAATATTGCTTAGTTGTCAAGATTTTATTTTGCTTAACCATGTGTACAATCTAGATGTAAATGGACTAAATATATCCATTTGATATGGCTGTATTCTATCAAATACAGTGGCTGGTTTTTTCGGGGCTTTTGCTTAAAGCGATTGACGTGTGCGAGCTGGCCGGCTATTTTCCATCTGGATCTACAATACTTATGAACGCCGCGCCGAATCCAAGTATTTCTACTCAATCATGGACAACAGATATCCTGATAGTGGGATATCTATAAAATAAACATTTTCGGAGGATATATACACTACAAGTTAGAAACTTATTTCCATAGTGGTTCCAGTCTGCCTAACCGACAGCGATGTCCATATGAATTTCTTCTTATCACTCAGAGATAACTGACATGAAATGAGTTTTTCATCTCATGCTATGCAATAGGATTCTAACCAGACACAGGATATATACACTACAAGTTAGAAACTTATTTCCATAGTGGTTCCAGTCTGCCTAACCGACAGCGATGTCCATATGAATTTCTTCTTATCACTCAGAGATGACTGACATGAAATGAGTTTTTCATTTCATATGCTATGCAATAGGATTCTAACCAGACACAGGATATATATATACACTACAAGTTAGAAACTTATTTCCATAGTGGTTCCAGTCTGCCTAACCGACAGCGATGTCCATATGAATTTCTTCTTATCACTCAGAGATGACTGACATGAAATGAGTTTTTCATCTCATGCTATGCAATAGGATTCTAACCAGACACAGGATATATACACTACAAGTTAGAAGCTTATTTCCATAGTGGTTCCAGTTTCATCTCATGCTATGCAATAGGATTCTAACCAGACACAGGATATATACACTACAAGTTAGAAACTTATTTCCATAGTGGTTCCAGTCTGCCTAACGGACAGCAATGTCCATATGAATTTCTTCTTATCGCTCAGAGATGACTGCATGACCTGAAATGAGTTTTTCATCTCATGCTATGCAATAGGATTCTAACCAGACTCCACTCCATCTTATAAGATATTGTTTAGGAAGTAAACCAGTTTATACACGTAAATGATTAGAATTAGTGCTGGGGTGGGTGGTGTAAAAGAATGTAAGACATACAAAGTGATTTCAAACAGTTTACTTCCACAATTATGGAGTGTGCAACCAGTGATGCCCTGTATTTGGGCCTTGGATCCGTGCGCTGGCCATCAGTTTCGGCGCATGGATCCCCACAACCACACTACAACAAGCCCTATTTTTGCAACCGCGGGCGCCCCATGCAAAACAGCGCGATTTCCCTCCTGAACAGAAATATAAGCACCTATCTCACAACATCTTGCATTGGGTTATTTCACTGGATTATTGCCATGCAGACAGTTTTCCTGCAGTACTGATTAAAGTACATTTTCTTTCTGTAAAGGAATTTGAGACTGGATTAGCCTTATATATGTTTTTCTGGGCCATAGATTTTCCTGACAGGTCTTGGTCTAGACGACCACCCAGATATGTAATGCTTAGTGCCGATTAATAAATATATTATTCCTAATGGTGTATTACTTTCTTAATATTGGATGATAATAAATATTTTTGTTGCCTTGTTCTTTAATATTCCCCAAGTTAAATGAGTGGTCAGGTTACCAATCCACTGCCCTTATCAATTCTGATATATAATTATAAATCCTCTGGTACTTGGTGTCCTAAGCCACAGTGCTCCAGTCCCGTTACATGATACTCCAACTAATAAAAAAGAAGACAAACAAAACACTACAATACATATAATCAGTATAACACATACTTAATATTGATAAAAGACCAAACTTATTCATACACTGGAACCAACAAGCTGACGCTGACAGCGTCTCTCTTGTTCTGTTATACTTTTGTGCTACCCAGCTGGCACCAGATATTCTAGATGCCCATAGTGGTAATTTTAGTTTACACTTCAGTGTTAGCGATAGGGTCAGAAAAAATTGCATCCACACTAATATCAAGACCCAGAAAATCCTGCTTCCTGATCATGGGCCACAAATGAGTGTTGACTATCTATGCCATCAAATGTGGTCAGGTTAAGGGGTTAAATGGGTAGATTGCTTTATCCAGCTTGTGAAGTTGAGTTGACTGTGCTACTGCTTACAGCTCAAAGAACTGTTGTGAACAGGAAATTAATGGGTTCTTAATGGGAATTTTATGCGTCCTCTCTGGAAGCAGACACTTCACACCTCTGCGCAGACACTTGTTTGTTTCCTGTAACACTACCCTAACAAGTTTTTATTCAAAAAGAATCCCTACCCTTAAGTTTTTTCCGCCCTCCCAACTCCCATTCAACGTAAAATGTGCATAAAACACACATTTTTGACAAAAATTTGTATCATTTTTGTAGAAATGAAACAAATATCGGAATTCTAGGCGCAAGCTGGAGACTTCGAAATCTCTTGGGTGCGAAGCTACTTAAGGTTAAGAACCAGTTTGGTTACGAAGTCTCCTGATTTCATTCTATACACATAGTAATTTTTTTCTCAGTAATTTTCCTTTCTATACTGAAAAATATACTTTATGTCCGCTCAAAATATTTTATATATTTGAAAACTTCATGCTAAATTAAAATAAGGAAGGCACGATTTTCCGCGGCAAATACAACATTTATATTATAACCAATCAGAATAGAGAATTATATTCAGTCCGGCCTTAGCATTTCCAACATGGCCGTCCGAACTATGTACATATCAAATCGGCTTCCCAGATAGGCGCGGCCTGAGGGCCCCGCCAATAAACAAATGTCATCTGGACCTATTTTACTTTTGAAAATAATTTTGAAATTATCCATAAATTCACAAAATATTTAAAGGGGAGTTGTAAGATGGGTTCTAAATTATACTTTATGTAGAGCACACTGTGCGACGATGGAGAGATGTACTCAAAAACAACTAGTAGAGCTGAGTAATGTTGAACGCATGGCGATGTTTATTGACATAGTTCCATATCATATCACTATTTCATTGGCATGACGAATTTGACACCAATGTGTCGACAATGAATACCAATGTGACGCTTTGACATATATGACGAACATGTGACGAGTGTCTAACGAGTATGTGACGAGTGTCTAACGAGTATGGTTCAACCTATAAGCAAACAGAAAACACAATGTCTTACAATATATTCATCTTAATCATCATTATCATCATCATTATCACTCAAAGTACAGTATTGTCAGATAATAACATCATAACATTCAAATTATGTATTTACTAAAGCATGATCAATCATAATGATTGTCATTGGCAATTAATGCTACTGACTTGAACTGATCTATCCATATGCTTTACAATAACATGTATACACAATAGCAAGCTAACTGACCAGTGTCAGTGAAAACAGTCAAGTTATCTGTCATATCATTACAAAGTCAAAAATATCACTAAATACTCAAAGTCACCACTAAAGAAAGTCTACAAGTATTCTATAACTATTCATCCTTAAGATCATTAAGGTTTTGACATGCAATACATAGTGTACTTACAACTGTGGGCTCTTATATCTTTTCCATCTCACAAACTTTCTTGACAGAGAAAAACATGGCTTCCAAAAAAAAGAATACACCGGTGACACCTATCCTGAAACATCTAAACTACTGACAATGGCAATATAACAATGACCGGTGCTGCCACCTATTGACACAAATTATACCTAAGGTCAATTGACCTGTGACCCAATTAGTCAATCACACATACACAATATACATCTCAAACAATGACCAATCAAAATATTACATTAATTCACCAATATATAATCAATGTTGACCTGTCCATTACACTGGCCCCTAAATGTGACAATACAATAACCATTTACACTTTACTCAATGGACAGTCTCAATTCAACATCTCAATCCATAGTTCACTCTTCACTTAGTATAGCCAATGTACTTCTTCCAATAAGCACAGCTTATTGACTGGGCGGACCAATACTGAGTTCTTGGTCGTTTGACTGTGATGCCCAAAAGTTACTGCCTTTCTCAACACAGGGCGTTCGAGATTGAGTGCGGTGACTGCTTGAGTCAGTGAGCCCTCCGTAGACGGGATCATTGGCAATCTCAGCACCCTCTAACACGAACTTCGAAATGTCACTGATGTTTGGGTTTCTACACTGCGCCTTGCGAATCTTGCGCACTTCCTGTTTCCATTTATTCTGCATGAAAAATGGCAAACGAGCAATAATCTTGACCAATGAACTTTGCACATTTATTTCCGCTGAACTTCCCATGGCCTGCAGTGTTTCCATACAACTTCTGAGTTCATCGGCAAAGTCCTGTAACTTCTGTCTTTCATTTGGTTTGATTTGAGGGCCGTTGGTCACCTGATCAATCCATGTTTCAGTAATTATGAAAGAATTACCAAATCGTTCTTGGAGCAGCTCTCTCGCCCTCCGGTAGCCCATATCAGGATTCATCAAATCACAACACCGAATGACTGCTCTTGCTCTACCGGATGTGTACTGAAGCAGAAGTGATAACTTAGAACTACTGTTGACTGTATCCTTTTCTACACTATTGTCAAACATGCGAATAAACCCCCAATACTTAAGTGGGTCCCCATCAAAAGTCATCAGTTCCACTTCCGGTATCTGTATGGCATTGATCAACTGTCTTTGTTGCCATTGACCTTGTTGAAGGATATGTGCTAACTGATCATCCTTTCCATGCACTTGCGGCGGATTACCATAATCAGCCAAATATGTTGAAGTGTCTGGTGCAATGCGGTGTGCTGTCCATTCAGGTGCATGAGGATTCAACACGGTATGTGTATGCACTGCAGTAGATCTTGAAGCACTAGCGCCACCTGCTGGAACAGTAGCGCCATCTGGATGACCTGGTGTAACATCAGCATCTGCCTGGTGTAGATGAAGAGGCACTGCAGTGGTGGCGCCCCCTACAGGTAGCGGGATAGGCGCAGGGTCAGCAGTGGTGCCCCCTAGTGGCAGACGAGGATGCTGACGCGGAACGATGACACTTTCCACCGAAGGATGAAAACGTGAAGTGGCGCCCTCTGGTGGTGGACAAGGAAGCGAAGACGAAGTCACCATGTGTCTAGAAGGTGAGTAAATGTCAGTAGTGGCGCCCTCTAGCTGCTGACGATGCAGCGAAGGCATAGGAGTGACACCTTTAGACGAAGGACGAATGTTGTCAGTGGCGCCCTCTAGCAGCGGATGTTGATGCGAAGGCGAAGCGATGACATCTCTAGAGGTTGGACGAACGTTGTCGGTGGCGCCCTCTGTGTGTCGACGATTACCAGATTTGGAAAGTTTTCCAACCAACGATTTCTCCTCTGCTTCCACCAAGATATTTTCTTTGGCTTCAGCTTTAGCCATCTCCGTTTCTATTCGAAGCTTTTCTTTCATTTGGCGAAGTTTCATCTCCATTTCATCCAACTCTTGCTGTTTTTTCAAAAAAGTCAATTCAGCTGTAAGTGCTGCTTTCTCTGCTGCAGCTTTCAATAAGGCACTAGATACCGATGAGCGCCTACTTTTTCTGCTGCCACTCGCAGATTCTCCAAGTTTCAGCTTGTCAGATTCAGCCACTCTGTGTTGAATAGTCCTCTCAAAATTGCAGATTTTATCTTGTAGGTACTCATATTTCGATTCCATATTTTCTGCATACTCCTCTGACTCCTTTCTGTCAGTATCACTAGTGAGCATGTTATGATACTCTATGTGTTTTTCCCGAAACCGATTCATGGTCTGTATCATTTCCTGCTCTTTGTCTTTTACAAGTTTTAAGTCCTCAAGCTCAAAACTGCTCATGGCTTGATGAATTTCATTTTCTTTTCTGGTTACTGCAGACTTGCAAGCTTTCCTTGCTTGCCACAATGACTTGAGTGTCGTCTGTATCTGTGTCTGTGTGTCCTTTATAACTTTGTCCGAAATGTCACTTTCTCCTCCTGATGCCATCTTGATTTGACGCAGAAGTTGTTGAACTAATGTAGAGCACACTGTGCGACGATGGAGAGATGTACTCAAAAACAACTAGTAGAGCTGAGTAATGTTGAACGCATGGCGATGTTTATTGACATAGTTCCATATCATATCACTATTTCATTGGCATGACGAATTTGACACCAATGTGTCGACAATGAATACCAATGTGACGCTTTGACATATATGACGAACATGTGACGAGTGTCTAACGAGTATGTGACGAGTGTCTAACGAGTATGGTTCAACCTATAAGCAAACAGAAAACACAATGTCTTACAATATATTCATCTTAATCATCATTATCATCATCATTATCACTCAAAGTACAGTATTGTCAGATAATAACATCATAACATTCAAATTATGTATTTACTAAAGCATGATCAATCATAATGATTGTCATTGGCAATTAATGCTACTGACTTGAACTGATCTATCCATATGCTTTACAATAACATGTATACACAATAGCAAGCTAACTGACCAGTGTCAGTAAAAACAGTCAAGTTATCTGTCATATCATTACAAAGTCAAAAATATCACTAAATACTCAAAGTCACCACTAAAGAAAGTCTACAAGTATTCTATAACTATTCATCCTTAAGATCATTAAGGTTTTGACATGCAATACATAGTGTACTTACAACTGTGGGCTCTTATATCTTTTCCATCTCACAAACTTTCTTGACAGAGAAAAACATGGCTTCCAAAAAAAAGAATACACCGGTGACACCTATCCTGAAACATCTAAACTACTGACAATGGCAATATAACAATGACCGGTGCTGCCACCTATTGACACAAATTATACCTAAGGTCAATTGACCTGTGACCCAATTAGTCAATCACACATACACAATATACATCTCAAACAATGACCAATCAAAATATTACATTAATTCACCAATATATAATCAATGTTGACCTGTCCATTACACTTTACTTTCAAATATTTTCTGAAAATTGCCATTGTTGCAGAAATATCATCATGGTGAGGCAGTTTTGGGCGCTACACACATGATTAGGTTCATCAGTTCCATAAACATGGTTTTAGTTATTTAAGTAAGGTAAAATATTAATATACAATGTCGTGGTTATATTTTTGTGGAAAAATGCTTGAAATAAACATTTCAAGAAATTCCTCACAATTTCTTTTGGGGTGTCCTGAGGAATGGTTTTTGAGGGTTTGGTTGTCCAAAAGACACCTACGTACACGCCCTGCTCGCTGTCGAGACTATACTGTAATTAATTTTTCTCTTTCCAGGGCTTCTATGGCTCCAATATTTCTACCCACTTCCTATATTTATATGAATGCCTTCATCTTGGCGTTCGGCGTGTGGTCCATGGCATGTCCTGAGTCAGTGGATGCTTTGCTTATGGTAAGATCTTCTATTTCTCTGTGACTTAAGACATTAACACTCAGAGTGTTTCTAGAAGGTATCGTCTGCTACTCTCATACTTTTGATAATAACTTTTGAATAAAGCAAAAGTTTACAAAATATTTGAAGGAGAGTTGTTGTTTGGCTGCTGATCAACATGTCTCCTTCAAATGTTTTCAAGAAAATGCTTTTGTAAGTAAAATATCGCCAAAATGGTCAGGCCTCTTTTGGCCGCTCTGAGTGTAAATGGGTTAATTGAAATGTAAACTTCTAACAAGCATTTTAGCCATACTTTGTAGTATGTACTTAAAGAAAAAACCTAAAAGGAATGAGAAAAAACAACTTGTATGCAGATACATTTAGTAGATGATGATTTACAATATGTTTTATACAGATAATATTAAGATAACAGTGGGTATCTTGATCAGTCTGTCAAGTTTATAAAAAAAAGTTCCTTGACATACTTGAGTTCTAGTAGACTCCCTTGAGAGTTAAAATATAATGCATTTTACCTAATTAGAGCAGATTTGGAACTAGTCTTTTAAAGAAACGCTGGTAATGTCAAGCAGGTTAAACTATATACTAAATATCTCATATAATTAACATTTTCATCAGAAGTTCTCCTTTTACACTTAATTTGCATACATAATTAACCATTAAGGTAGGGGACTATTAGGCTGTACTGGTATATGATGGATCTTTAATGAGATGCTACTTTTTCCTATTTTGTTTTGGTATTTGGTATCCTACCTAGTACCAGTACATTCCTTAATAAACCATGTACTATTTTGGTAACAAAACTATCTTTACTTTGTGACCTAATCAAACACCTGTAAACTTTTTTATGATAAATTGAAAGATTCCAATACTTTTTCTGATATTTTGCTTGACTCAATATTTGCAGTTGTTTAAATAATATTAATATCTCTATTGTCTAGTTCCTTATCCTCCATGTGATAAGTATCTTATACTGTATATATGTTTGTTATCTCTAGTTCCTTATCATCCATGTGATAAGTATCATATTCTATATTTAATTTGTTATCACTAATTCCTGATCCTCCATGTGATAAGTATCTTAGGGCAAATGCACCATCAGAATGATTTAGGTTCAAAATGAGCGTATACATGTCACCTTTCAAATAAGACCTCCCCCGAACCTGTCCTCTTCAGCACTACTCAGTTATAGCTTACAGAAGTTCAGCAAGCAACAGTCCTGAGGCAGCTATACAGGGCCTCCATGCATCCCAAGATGCACTCTGTTTTTGACACCTTCTTAGCACCAGCCTGTGTCACTAGTGCTTAAGAGATAGCAGTAATAGGGGGCTGGGCTCCCCTTTCCTGCTTAGATTTTCATTGCTGGCTTTCAATAAGTAGTCACAATTCCCAAAGATTGAACTTCTTCAATTTCCTATTGTATATTCCAACAATCCTTGGAAGTTATACTATGTGGCTTGTCTTTGATTTGTAGCTTATTGTTGGGTAGAAACCATTACTTCCTAATTGCTATGAAATCAGTTTGTGCTAATCACTTACAGGAAATTGCAACACTTGTGTCAGTTAGCAGTTACTCATGGGAATAGTGTAGGCTTATTAGTATGTGTATTCCTTCACTTCCTGTTATCAAGATGCTATCTTTGAGTAAAGAACCTGGCACCATTGAGTAAAGGATCATGTGGGTCTAAGGGAGAAGTTCCCTAGGTGAGTCAGATATTTCCATTCCTCCAAATTCCTGAATTGCTCAATTCTGCCATACTACGTAAGTTTAACTTCTTGAAGTTTTATTTGCTTCCAAAAATTGTGATCAGGGATGAGCCAGGAATAAAAATTAGCAAGAAAGGGAAAGCCATGCAGGCTTCTCTGCTACTGCTATCTCTGAAGCACTAGTGAGTAGTGACACAGGCTGGTGCTAAGAAGGTGTCAAAAACAGAGTGCATCTTGGGATGCATGGAGGCCCTGTATAGCTGCCTCAGGGCTGTTGCTTGCTGAACTTCTGTAAGCTATAACTGGGTAGTGCTGTAGAGGACAGGTTCGGGGGAGGTCTTATTTGAAAGGTGACATGTATACGCTCATTTTGAACCCAAATCTTTCTGATGGTGCATTTGCCCTTTAAGTTCCTGATCCTTCATGTGATAAATATCTTATACTGTATATGTTTGTTATCTCTAGTTCCTGATCCTCCATGTGATAAGTATCTTGATGGACATCGTCTTCCTGGGTATCTACCAGCCTATTGGTCACAGAATGTACGAATGGACATCAAGTAAGTCATGATCAACACTAGGCCTAAAAAAAGTTGTTCGTTTCCTGTAAGCCTACCCTAACAAGTTTTTATTCAAAAAAATCCCTACCCTAAATTTTTTCTGCCCTCCCAACTCCCAATCAACCTAAAACATGCTTAAAACACACATTTTTGACCAAGAAAATAATACAAATTTTTTTTTTATCGACCTACCTACCCTATTTTTTTTCAGACCGTTACAGGAAACAAACAATTTTTTTTTTTTGGCCCTACCACTTTCACTGTCTCATTAACCCATGCATGCTTTAAGATATATCTACTTAACCCTTCCATGATGAGGCTACTATCGCCCAAAGCACAAGGATGCTAAGATTTTTGAAAACCATTTAAACCTTGTCACGTTAGTATTCATTTGAAAATGAGCAAAACATGTTTTTCAACTACTAGATTTCATGACAGAGTTTCTATCCAATAACATTGTAGAACACAGAATGACAAATTTCACAAATATGTTTGAAAGTGTCCAAACAGATGGCGCCACCTGATAATTAACCCTTCCAATGCTGAGGCTACTTTTTGCCCGAAGCACAAGGATGCTAAGATTTTTGAAAACCATTTAAACCTTGTCATTTTGGTATTCATTGGATAGCCCTCACTGAGTATACTCTCGGATGAGTACCCATGTGCCAGGGTTTCAATTAACTTTTTTTTTTTTTCTTCATCATTTTGTGTTGGTCAAATTAGCCACCAGCATTGTAGGGGTCAATAGGTGTTTTCTGGACTTATAATACTTTTGAAAATAACTTTCAAATTAATTATACCAGGGAGTTTTACCTAAAATCTATATATCTCTGATTATACATAGCAAAATGTTTCTGTTTTAATCTATTCCTTATTTGTCTTTTGGCACTGTTTGATGTAAGAAAGAATCTAACTACTATTTTGCTCTTGTTGCAGGTAGTCGTGTCGGAGAATACAGATTTTGTCTTGGGTATCCTTTGTGTGGATGAAAAATCTTTGAAAAAGTGTAAAATGTGCATCATCATCGTCATCATTTTCATTATCCCTATCCTTGCCATTATTGTCATCATCTCATTATCGTCATTAGCTTCACCATTATCATCATTGTCATCATCATCATCATCTCCATCATCATCTATCAATATCATCATCATCATTATCATCATCTCCATCATCATCTATCAATATCATCATCATCATTATCATCATCTCCATCATCATCTATCAATATCATCATCATCATTTTCATAATCATCATCATTTTTCTTATCATCATCATAATTATCATCATCATTATCATCATCACTATCAATACCATCATCATGATTGTCATCATCATCTTCATCATTATCATCATCATCATCAGCATCATTATCATCATCAGCATCATTATCATCATCACTATCAATATCATCATCACCATTTTCATTATCATCATCATAAATATCATTATCATCATCATGATTGTCATCATCATCTTCATCATCACTATCAATACCATCATCATCATGTTCATTATCATAATCATCATTTTCATCATCATCATCATCATCATAATAATTATCTTCATCATCACTATCAATATCATCATTATCATCATCATCATCACCACCAACACCACCATCATCATCATCATCATCATGGTCTTAGCCAGCAGGGCGTCTGGGTGCCTTTTTGGACGCCCAAACCCTTGAAAAGAACCCCTCAGGACACCCAAATCTTTTTGTGTGGAATTTCTAAAAATCCCAATCTCAAGTTTATAATTGAATTTTTTCATCTCCTTATGATTCCCATGACATTGATTAATGATATCATGCCTTATTTTGATGAATTTATACATGTTTATGGTTGAAATATGAGTATATTGTGATCCCCCTTAAAAATTTGGACACCTAAAAATTTTACAACTGCCAATTTTAGGCACCCAGTTTCTAAATCCTGGCTAAGACACTGATCATCATCATCATCATTGTGGCCACATTCATCCTTTATGTGTGTCCTTAACTGTTCGCCAGCATGAGCATACTGAACCTGCTGATCAAGCCTCTCACCGGCTTCATCCTCTACCGCATGTACCAGGACCGCGGCGGCAGCTACAGCGATTTCGGAATCCCAGGTATACCTAACTTTGGTAAGTGCTTGGCGTGGTTTGGGGCTTTATTTCCTTACTGCATGCGCCTTTATGTATATATGTGTGTGCATGCGTGTTTGTGTATGGTCTATGTGTATATGTATGTTATATATATATATATATATATATATATATATATATATATATATATATATATATATATATATGTATATATATATATATATATATATATATATATATATATATATATATATATATATATATATATATATATATATATATATATATATATATGTGTGTGTGTAAACTGTGTATATATATATATATATATATATATATATATATATATATATATATATATATATATATATATATATATATATATATATATATATATATATATATTTATATATATATATATGTATGTGTGTATATATATATATATATATATATATATATATATATATATATATATATATATATATATATATATATATATATATATATATATATATATATATATAAATATATATATATATATATATATATATATATATATATATATAAATATATATATATATATATATATATATATATATATATATATATATATATATATATATATATATATATATATATATATATATAAATATACATATACATATACACACAGGTAGCCCAAATCATTCCTATCTAGTTCAATGAGTTACACATAACTCAGGTTCAGTTACCTTGTACACCTTTTCTTGGTCCCTATTTGTCTGAGGTAAGCAAGGTTACCCGTTATATAAGTATGCTTTGGTAACTTCTATTACTGTGGCAGCTTTTTGCAATCATTGGAATTTTGTTACAACCTTTTTTCGATATTGATGGCTGAGCACCTTATAACGTCGACCATTTTTTTATGATAATGATTCAATTCGTTCTCCAAACATCTTTTGCCTGTAAGATTTCACCTACAGTGGAAGGCTGCTTTTGGCCGCTGTGAGCATCATTGGGTTAAGTGTTAAGGGGCAAAATTTGGGAAGGAGACTTGTCATTTCTCTATCTATATTTTTGCTTAATTATGCTTTGATGAGAACTGCAAAACCAACAGTAGTCATACGTAGGGTCCTAGCCAGGACCCATCCAGCCTGTCCTTAGAACAAGCAGTTTTCTGAAAACCTTCTTTCTGGACAGGCAAAATTCTCTATGAAGGATTTTTAATTTTGACCTTTTTGGGGGTAATGACCAAATTTTATTCTTACAGATAATATTCTAGAACATGGCTGAAGTGTAAAGTGCCCTTTTTGACACAATAGGATATGAAATGTAGTTGGTATAAGCATTTGAAGTTGCTAAATCAGGACGGGCAGAAATTTTGGAATTGCTGTTTTGGACATGCATTTTTAAAATCCTGGCTAATACCCTGGTCATACCTTTTCAGGGCAATCTTACTACTCTGGGCCAGTTGGTTAAGTGCTATTGCGGGACTTTGTGATGGTTATCAGCTTTTTTTCAGCTTAGGCAGAAGTGGATGTGTATTTACTTTATTGCTTAGATAACAGGTTTCTGCATGATTATACCGTAAATCCTGGTTACAAAGTTCAAAGATGCAAAAAATTTTGAAAACCATCTAAACCCTGTCATGTCGGTAATCATTACATAGCTCTCGCTGAGTAGTCTCAGGTGACTACCCATTTGCCAGGGTTTCAGTCATTTATTTAGGTTTTTTGCATCATTTTGTATTGACCAAATTAGCCACCAGCAGCATTGGTGTCAATTTACCAATGTTTTTATTTTGCCATTATTTCCTGATCAAACGGTAAAATAATATTTGTAATATTGTGAAAAGCTTCTGATTAGAAAATTTACAAGACTAATAAGCAAACCAGATATTTTCCATTTTGGTTAAGCTTTATGGGGATGGACTGGGACAGATAATATGGACACATTTATGACTAGCCTAGCTACAAGGCTTTACTGTGTTTCTACTTTATTATCTATAAATGTATCCCTGCAGCTATACTACATAAGGACTTGTGGCCTACTGTTGGCCATGTAGTTCACACAATTCCCACACGAGGCGGTTGTCATGGTAGTCCAACTACCCTGCTAGTATACCGCAGTGCCATCTATCCGAGAGGGATAACATTTGAATATGGCCTAGGAGGCAGACTGATTTATGACATTCTGGGCCAAGTTTTCTTTGGTTTGGTTCAGCCTCGTGGTCGATTGGGCGTTGTTCAGGACCATCAACGTTGATCAACGTGGTGGGAAAACGGAATCTGAACAGTATCAACGTTTACTTGCGATGAAGATCTGAACGGGATACATTGGATCAACGTTGATCAACGTTTATGGTTTTGAACAAGACCCACGTCGAACCCGAGGCTAAACCAAACCAAAGAAAACTTGGCCCAGATTGAGGGCTTGGGAGGTTAAATAGTAATCAATACCTATGTGCGCCTGGTTGTTGACTTGGCCCATTAGAGTCAGGATGTGAGCAGGCACCAACTAGTGTATACGCTTATCAGTATTGATTTCAATCCATCCTCTCACTTAATCACTTCATGATAATGTAATTGTAATCCAAGTAGATGTACTGCTTTTTCTCCTCCCAAGATGGGTTTCAATGGGATAAACGATTATAAATGTTTTTAATTTGCTAATCACATGTTTGTTCATGATCAGTGAATTAAGATTTGGAAAGAAATTCTGATTAAGGCTCGACCGTCAGATTTTGGACAGTCAGCAAATTAACCAGATCTACAGTAGTGTATTTTCTAGAATGGAGTATTTACTGTAAATCAAATAAATATATATATATATATATATATATATATATATATATATATATATATATATATATATATATATATATATATATATATATATATGTATATATATATATATATGTATATATATATATATATGTATATATATACATATATATATATATATATATATATATATATATATATATATATATATATATATATATATATATATATTATATATATATATATATATTATATATATATATATATATATATATATATATATATATATATATATATATATATATATATATATATATATATATATATATACATTAGTATTGATATATAATCATACATACATACATGTACATAATTCATTTCATGCACCTGACTTTATGATTTTCTTACTGCTCACCAGGTGGCGCCAATGCTGGCAAGGGTAACTATGAGAATATCGACCAACCAGTACCAACGAACAACGTAGAAACAGCGAGCCCGCACCAGACTATTGACTCCCCCTCCTCCTTGCCCTGAACGGAGCACCCTCACAGCAACGCAGCAGGAATGGAGACAGATATTCTCTCAACGCGGGCAGCTGAACCCTTCCAATGCTGAGGCTGCTTTTGTCCATAACACAAGAACACAAAAAAATTTGAAAAACTTTTAAACCCTATCATGTTGGTATTCATTGGATAGCTCTCGTTGAGTACTCTCAGATGAGTACCCATATGCCAGGGTTTCAGTCATTTTTCAGGTTTTTGGTATCATTTTGTATTGGCAAAATTAGCCAACAGCAGTATGAGGGTTAAAGATGAGAATGGGAAGGGTGGCATTTAATATGTGGGGTGGGATATTGTGTTTTGAAATGGGTTGTTCATAAGGAGAGGGGTTTTGTTCTGAACAAAAACGTTGCATTTGGAATATATGATGTTTGTTGTACAGATGTAGGGTTATGTAGGGATGGATAGCTGTAAAATGCAATGGTACAGTACGTTATTGGTACCAATGAAACAGTTTAACCCTTCCAATGCTGAGAATTAACTTTCGTCCAAAGTACAAGAACGCAAAGATCTTTGAAAACCATCTAAACCCTGTCATGTTGGTATTCATTGGATAGCTCTCGCGGAGCACTCTCAGATGAGTACCCATTTGCCAGGGTTTCAATCATTTTTCAGTATTTTTGCATAATTTTGTAATAGCAAAATTAGCCACCAGCAGCGTAAGGGTTAAGATCCTGGGCAATCCTTAATAAATGATAGCTTCACAGTGGTTGGTATCGTTAAGAGTACCTAATGAATCATTATGATACGGTACTTTTTAAAAGGAAAGAGGTACCTGTACCGATACCTCTCATCCCTTCCAATGCTGAGGCTACTTTCGTCCTTGTGCAAAGAATTTTGAAAAACATCTAAACCCTGTGGCGTTGGTATTCATTGGATAGCTCCTGCTGAGTACTCTCATATGAATACCCATATGCTGGGGTTTCAGCCACTTTTCAGGTTTTTGCATCATTTTGTATCGGCCAAATTAGCCGCCAGCCGTATAAGGGTTACTGGTATCCAACCCTAGGGGTTTATGGTTAGTTTTGACCACCCCCCTGAACCCCCAAGGATACCATCTATTAGGGTAAGAATTGGTAGGTGAGGATTGGATTTGCAGAGTAGTGGGAGTGAAATGATGTGTATGGGGAGGTGATAACTCTATTTAAGCATCCATCAAATGTGAACAACTTTTCTATGAATTTATTTCTCTTTGTTCAAGCAATTTATGCTCATAGCCACCATGTGGTCTTACTTATTTTACATATTTATATATATATATATATATACATATATATATATATATATATATATATATATATATATATATATATATATACATATATATATATATATATATATATATATATATATATATATATATATATATATATATATTTATATATATATATATATATATATATATATATATATATATATATATATATATATATGCATATATATATATATATATATATATATATATGTATATATATATTTATATATATATAAATATATGTATATATATCAGTGTCACAAATCTGTGCATTACAAGTGAAGCGTTACAGCTTGTCCTATCTATGATTGTTGTATAACTAGCTTGGTTAATGCCACAGACCTTGGTCAAGGCCACAGATCAAATTCTAATGGTCAGCTTCAAGACCATAATTTTCACTTTTTTCATGCCTGTAAATTGATTCACAATAGTAAGTAAATAAGAATGAAATGAGATAGATGATAATAAATTTAAATTAAACAAGACAACTGTTTATTATTCCAAATGTCTAGGTACATAGACAATTTAAGAAATTATGGGCATCAAAGGATATTGTGAAAAATCCAAAGTATTATTGTGTGTGAACATTCCAGACAGCAAACATATTCAAGATATAGAAGAGGGTGAGGAATAGAGGGATGTTAGTTATTGTAATAATTATTGTTTGGGAGAATATATTAAATTCTGTGATCTAAAACACTAAACGTGTAGATCTGAATGTTTGATCAAACACTTGACACTTGCAGACCTTTATAGAATTGTGTTAGATTAAAAGGTCAGTGCTGTGATAAAAGGTATTTGTTAGGGGGATATTGGGAAACAAATTAATAGCTGCCCAAAGTTCTCTTGTTTTTTTTCTTACCTTGCTTTATCTGATTCTCATAAACCATGGCTATGACATATTGTACTTTTCTACTGATTTCATAAGGAAAATGATAATTTCGAACAGCTTTGGGTCCGCAAAACTGTGAAGAATTATCATTCTAGTTAGAGTATGTTTGATAAGTTATTGAGTAGAATAAACAGTGGACTATTTGGACAACTTTTATTTATAACAAAGTAATGTCTGCATATATATATATATATATATATATATATATATATATATATATATATATATATATATATATATATATATATATATATATATATATATATATATATATATATGTATATATATATATACATGTATATATATATATATATATATATATATATATATATATATATATATATATATATATATATATATATATATATATATATATATATATATATATATATATATATAATATATGTTACAGTAAGAGTGTCAAACCAGGGATTTAGTCAAATCCCTAAAACTTTCAGGGAATCTGTCAAATTCCTGTTTCACTCAAGGATTCGGTCCCTAAATGTCTATGGATATGACTAAACCCCTAAAAATAGGTGGGTCATTTTTGACTTGTTTACTGGAGACCTTTCAGAGGGATTGTTGAATGACAATTACCTTTGTTTTATGCTTAGTTGAGCGCTATAGTCAGGTGCAAATTCCAGAAAAAGTGACTTATTGAGGCATTTTGTGTTAAAAGTCGGTATCCAGTGTTTCTAGCCTAATTTGAGGGTGTTGAATCTGAAAATGACGGATACCAAGCTGAATTTTTGGTTTTTAGTGTCCTAATCGCCATTTTTGGGTGATTTGGGCACTTTTTTAGAGGTTGTTGTACAAACAACAACCTATATTCAGTTCGCTTTTGTTGTCTTGCATTCCCGGGGGGGGTCCTGGGAGCTGGTTGATGCATTTTCCCTATGTTGTCTTACATGGCATTTTTGGAAAATTCTAGGCGAATGATCTGGAGAGTGGGGTGTGGTGGGGTCGTTTTGTTTAATGTTTCTGTTAGAGTTGGGTGTGTAGTTTATAGAGTTTGTTTCATTGTTTCTGTGGGTTGCCTAGTTTTTTTTTGGTGGATTTTTACGTGTTTATACATTACGTTTTCTTCACTCCAATACGATTCTGTAGCGCGTCTGGTCTGGTGGGGCGGCCGTTGGATGCGCATGCGTGGGTGGATGCGCATGCGTGGGTTTTCTGCATATTTAATGCGATCGGCTAATCACGTGACAGCACCACGTGGTTTGTCTCTGGTGAATTATCCAATGAGCGGTCTCACTGCCTCACCGTCACACCACGTGGTACTCTTTCCCGCGGTTTATTAACCAATGAGCGGCTATTTGTATTTCTTTTTGTACTATTTTACTCACGTGTTCATTCACGTATTTCTTACATTGGCTAGGTTACCCTCCGCCATTTTGAATATCGGTTTTGCCGAAATTTGCACCCCGATTTCAAAGCTTTCGTTTGTGGCCATCTCTAACTCTAAAATTCTGAAACCAAAAATATTTTGAGATATTTGTCAACACGCATCGATGGTGGCGTGAACATGGCGATGGGTCGGGTTTGACGAAATTTGCACCCCGATTTCAAAGCTTTCGTTTGTGGCCATCTCTAACTCTAAAATTCTGAAACCAAAAGAATTAACAAGCCAAGTATCTATATTATTAAGATTAATTCTTTTGGTTTCGGAAAATCGAAAATATTTTGAGATATTTGTCAACACGCATCGATGGTGGCGTGTTGACCACGGCGATTAGTACATTCTCAATGGTACCTCGCCGATTCCTGTCAATTTCATCAAGCTATCTCCCCCCGATCACAATATGACTACCTACCTGGATAGATGAGATCCTCATCTATCTGATTCAATCATTTTTTTAATTCAACTTCAGGTTGGAAGCGAAAAAATAGCTTTTCGCTACAACCGGAAGTTGATTTTTTTGATATAGCGAGATTAGGGCATTGATATGCATTGTGTGCATTTCACACAAAAAACATACTTTTCTGCGATCGGCTAATCACGTGACAGCACCACGTGGTTTGTCTCTGGTGAATTATCCAATGAGCGGTCTCACTGCCTCACCGTCACACCACGTGGTACTCTTTCCCGCGGTTTATTAACCAATGAGCGGCTATTTGTATTTCTCTTTGTACTATTTTACTTACGTGTTCATTCACGTATTTTTTACATTGGCTAGGTTACCCTCCGCCATTTTGAATATCGGTTTTGCCGAAATTTGCACCCCGATTTCAAAGCTTTCGTTTGTGGCCATCTCTAACTCTAAAATTCTGAAACCAAAAGAATTAACAAGCCAAGTATCTATATTATTAAGATTAATTCTTTTGGTTTCGGAAAATCGAAAATATTTTGAGATATTTGTCAACACGCATCGATGGTGGCGTGAACATGGCGATGGGTCGGGTTTGACGAAATTTGCACCCCGATTTCAAAGCTTTCGTTTGTGGCCATCTCTAACTCTAAAATTCTGAAACCAAAAGAATTAACAAGCCAAGTATCTATATTATTAAGATTAATTCTTTTGGTTTCGGAAAATCGAAAATATTTTGAGATATTTGTCAACACGCATCGATGGTGGCGTGTTGACCACGGCGATTAGTACATTCTCAATGGTACCTCGCCGATTCCTGTCAATTTCATCAAGCTATCTCCCCCCGATCACAATATGACTACCTACCTGGATAGATGAGATCCTCATCTATCTGATTCAATCATTTTTTTAATTCAACTTCAGGTTGGAAGCGAAAAAATAGCTTTTCGCTACAACCGGAAGTTGATTTTTTTGATATAGCGAGATTAGGGCATTGATATGCATTGTGTGCATTTCACACAAAAAACATACTTTTTTCAATAAATTGTCACGTCGCCGTTTCTGGGTCAAAATTTACAAATGGCCCATCAAAGTGTTCGCAACAAATAGGGCTTTTACCCTATTATCATAACTTGTTGCTTATATTTGTAATTTTTGAAAAAAAATGGCGACTTCGGAAAAAACGGCAAAAACGGCTTTTTGGAATGTTGATTTAGGAACCCTGGCGAAATTCTAAATTTACTTATTAATTTCGCCACTCAAACCGGAAAAAAAGTTTCAACTTCAAGAAAACAGACTCTAAATAATCCATCCTGCCCATTTGTGGATTTTCTTTGATCCCCACAATCGTAAGAAAACAACTTTGAAAAAAACGGAAGTAGTAAATATTTTTATCGCGATTTCAGCAGTCAGTATATATACCCTTCTCACCATGAGTGTAGTATGCAGTCCTGAGGTTAGCAGACCTTTAATCCTGCCATCCCTTCCGTTCTCACTGTTGTTGTATTTTAGATAAAGATATGATTTTAATTGTTTTGGGTGACAGGAAAAGTGTGTACTGTTATAATTTATTGGTCACAAACTTATAAGCCCAAAGAGCATGTAATGCGAATGCATGGGATGGCAGGGTTAATGGTCTGCATACTTCAGGATTGCATTTTCACTCATGGTGAGAAGGGTGTCAAGGGACATAACTGCAGGCAGCACTCATAGAAACTGGCTTCGACATCATACTGCATCTACACCAAAGAGCATCATAGGAACTTGATTCACCTGACAACCCAAAATAGTAAGCCTACATTAAATTGAAATAAATACAAAAGTATCAATACAAAACTATCACTCAATATACAATTTTATAAAAACACATCCACAAAATATAGAAACCATGCAAATCTTCACTGTCCCTCAAACAAAACAATTACTGTTTAAAGAAGATATTGTGTCGGTGTGATAATATAAGATTGCATTTGGTGAGATATGTTTTGTGTTGATATTTTTGTGTTGCTTTGATGGTATGTATGACTCTAAATAATCCATCCTGCCCATTTGTGGATTTTTTTGTTCCCCACAATCGTAAAAAAACAACTTTGAAAAAAACGGAAGTAGTAAATATTTTTATCGCGATTTCAGCAGTCAGTATATATACCCTTCTCACCATGAGTGTAGTATGCAGTCCTGAAGTTAGCAGACCTTTAACCCTGCCATCCCTTCCGTTCTCACTGTTGTTGTATTTTAGATAAAGATATGATTTTAATTGTTTTGGGTGACAGGAAAAGTGTGTACTGTCATAGAAACTGGCTTCGACATCATACTGCATCTACACCAAAGAGCATCATAGGAACTTGATTTACCTGACAACCCAAAATAGTAAGCATACATTAAATTGAAATAAATACAAAAGTATCAATACAAAACTATCACTCAATATACAATTTTATAAAAACACATACACAAAATATAGAAACCATGCAAATCTTCACTGTCCCTCAAACAAAACAATTACTGTTTAAAGAAGATATTGTGTCGGTGTGATAATATAAGATTGCATTTGGTGAGATATGTTTTGTGTTGATATTTTTGTGTTGCTTTGATGGTATGTATGATTATTTTTTCAGGTTGCATGGTGTAGGTGAAGTAGCAGACCTGAAGTATGCAGGCTTCTACCCTTTGATGCCGATGCCGGTCCCATACCCCTTCAACCCAGTGCTCGGGCCCAAGCAGCATCTCCCTGCATTTGTATCGCCCAAGATGCAAAACAAACGAAAATACTGATCAAAATAAAGGGAAAATTACAAAGTTTGTGTTTCTGATGTATTTTTTAACACTATTAGGTATGATAGAAAGATAAAGAAGTTCAAAGAATGGGAATTTTTTTTGAAATTGTTCTAGACTGATATTTAATGTACATTCACAAACTGGCTCTTATAGTTGTATTTCTTGGCACTATTAGGTGTGATAAAAAGATAAAGAAATTCAAAAATAGGGAAGTTTTTTTAAGTGCGGATTTAGATAGAAATCTTATGAAAAGTTTGGAAGATATGTGTTTCAGATGTATTTTTTGGCACTATTAGGTGTGATAAAAAGATAAAGAAGTTCAAATAAAAGGAAATTGTTTTAGATTGCTCCAAACTGATATTAATGTCTATTCAAAAACTTGGTTTTTGATTAAAAAGTCTGTAAGTATCATCAGCAGCATTACAAGTGTGTATCAGTCTATTTTAGGTTTAAGTACAAAGTTATTGCATGCATATTGGGTTTCTGGTAGTGCTGGACCTGCTTTAGTGGCGGAAGATCATGGCCAGGGGCATATGTCCCTTAAGGGGCCATATGGTTGATATTTGTGCATGTTTGCATTCAGGCAGTGTTTGGCCATTTTCATGTAAAGGTAAGTCACGGACTAAAGTTCTTCAGGCAGCAGCATATTAGTTGTGGCAAGCATGCTGCTGGTGGGGTTTTGTTGGCTGTCATTTGCAGTGCTGGTTGTAGGCTTTTCCCATTCATGTTTGGTGATCTACTGGATTAGTGGTGGTGAGTTTGCCATAGTTTCTTGGATAGCTAGGAGTGGGTTATAGTTTTCGAAAATATTTGAGGGAGGGTTTTAGATAGAATTCTTTTGAGAAAATTGAGGGATATGTGTTTCAGTTGTATTTTTTGGCACTATTAGGTATGATAAAAAGATAAAGAATTTCAGTGGAAGGGAAATGTTTTAACTGTCCAGGTTTGGGGGTTTTGGAGCATTTTTCCAGGGAAAAAATTGAATAGTTTGTGTTTCTGATGTATTTATTGGCACTATTAGGTATGATAAAAAGATAAAGAAGTTCAAGAAAATTGAATTTTTTTTTAAATGTTCTAAGCTGATATTTAATGTCCATTCACAAGCTTGGCTCTTATAGTTCATCATCAGGTAGCAAAATCACATAATCCAGGAACATATGCCCCTTAAGGGACCATAAGGTTGATCCTTGTGCATGTTTGCACTCAGGCAGTGTTTGGTCATTTTCATGTAAAGGTAAGTCACGGACTAATGTTCTTCAGGCAGCAGCAGGTAAGTTGTGGCAAGCATGCTATTGGTGGGGTTTTGTTGACTCTCATTTGCAGTGCAGGATGTGGGCTTTTCCCATTCATGTTTGGTGATCTACTGGATGAGTGATGGTGGGTTTGTCATAGTTTCTTGGATAGCTAGAAGTGGGTTATAATTTTGGGAAATATTTGGGGGAGGGTTTTAGATAGAATTCTTATGAAAAAATTGTAGGATATGTGTTTCAGATGTATTTTTTGGCACTATTAGGTATGATAGAAAGATAAAGAATTTAAGGAAAAAGGAAAATGTTTTAAAATGCTCCAAACATATATTTAATGTCCTTTCACAAAGTTGGCTCGTATATTTTTTCATCTGGTTGCAATATCACATGAACCAGGGGCATATGCCCCTAAAGGGTACATAAGGTTGATCCCTGTTCATGTTTGCTTTTAGGCAGTGTTTGGCCATCTTCATGTAAATGTTTTGTGTTACTTTGATGATATGTCAGATGTCAAATTTTTAACCCCGCCCCCCATCGCTCTCTTTTTCTGAAGTATGTGTGTTAAAATGTTCATGTTTATATTTGGCGGATAGGCTTAGTGATTAGTTTAGTTTGTCAAAAGTTGCATTTTATTTATGCGTGCTGAATTTTAGGTTATGATGAAATTTTTTATTCGCTGTTTAACTGTTGGTCTTTTTTAATATTTGAGAGCCGGCACTTATTTTAATGCATGGGCTTTGTTGTATATACTTAGCTTATGTGTTAACATTTTGTGTTGTGGGGGAGAGTCACAAGCCTCTGTTAAGGGGGAGTGGATTTTTGGCTGTTGGCAACATGTTTGATTTTGATGTGGTGTTATTTGCAGGCAGCCAGTCAGTTTGTTACATGCATCAGTGATTGACTTTAACATTTTCAGACAGGAGCAGATTTGGCTCCCAGGATTTTAAGTTTAGGGGCTATTAAATTCCTGTGCGGCCACCACGACGGTATGGTTTTGCCAGGGGTGCATTGTCCAGGTTTGGGGATCTTGGGGCATGCTCCCAGGGAAAAGTTTGAAAGGTTTGTGTTTCAGCTGTATTTTTTGGCACTATTAGGTATGATGAAAAGATAAAGAATTTCAAAAAAAGGAAAAGTTTTTAAAATGCTTTAAGCTGATATTTAATGTCCGTTCACAAACTTGGCTCCTATAATTCATCATCTGGTAGCAAAATCACATGGTTCAGGGGCATATGCCCTTTAAGGGACCATAAGGTTGATCCCTGTGCATGTTTGCATTCTGGCAGTGTTTGGCCATTTTCATGTAAGGGTAAGTCACGGACTAAAGTTCTTCAGGCAGCATTAAGTAAGTTGTGGCAAGCATGCTATTGGTGGGGTTTTGTTGACTGTCATTTGCAGTGCAGGATGTGGGCTTTTCCCGTTCATGTTTGGTGATCTACTGGATAGGTGATGGTGGGTGGTGAGTTTGTCAAAGTTTCTGGATAGCTAGAAGTGGGTTATAGTTTTGGAAAATATTTGAGGGAGGGTTTTAGATAGAAATCTTATGAAAAAATTGAAAGATATGTGTTTCAGATGTATTTTTTGGCACTATTAGGTATGATAAAAAGATAAAGTATTTCATAAAAAAGGAAAATGTTTTATAGTGCTCCAAACTGATATTAATGTCTATTCACAAACTTGGTTTTTGATTAAAAAGTCTGTAAGTATCATCAGCAGCATTACAAGTGTGTATCAGTCTGTAACCACTAACGAAAAAACACAAAAATCAGAAAAATTTCAAAATAGCAAAATATTAAAAAAACAAAAAATTGCAAATGATTAACTACAAAAAGACATACAAGGAATCAACCTCTTGACGCCACTGGCGTCTATCTTGTTGTATGTTAATTTGCATAATGTGTCATTTTTTCAGAACAGTGTCAGATCATGGCAAATGAGGTATCAAATTAAAGCTCTCCACTGTGGGAGTTCATTCATGTATAATTTTGGTACTTTTAATGGTTGCCATGGCAACGATATCCAATAATTAATCAAAAACAGAGAAAAAATGCTCATTTTTGTAATTTGTGTGATATTTAAGTGCAATTTATCCCCAATCAACATATCTAAGGGCATCAGTTTGTTTATCAAAAACTTCCTTGCTCTTTTCTTGATCAATTCAAGGCAATTTTATATGATTAAAATATTTTGGGTCTGAAGTACAGTCCTTTGAAAATGACGATACCGCAAATGTGGAGTCTATCCACAATATGGCTTCAAATGAGTCATTTTATCAGATCAGTGTCAGATCATGGCAAATGTGGTATCATATTAAAGCTCCCAACTGTAGGAGTTCATTCATGTGTATTTTGAAAATTTTCAGTGGTTGCCATGGCAACGGGAGCCAAAAATAAATCAAAAACAGGGGAAAATGGTCATTTTTGTAATTTTGTGTGATACTTAAGTGCGATTTACCCCCAATCAACATACCTCAGGGCATCAGTATGGTTGTTAAAAACTTCCTTTCTCTTTTCTTAATCAATTCATGTCAATTTTATATGATTAGAATATTTTGGAGTCTGCAGGACATTCCTTTGAAAATGACGATACCGCAAATGTGGCGTCTATCCACAATATGGCTTCAAATGAGTCATTTTATCAGATCAGTGTCAGATCATGGCAAATGTGGTATCTTATTAAAGCTGCCAACTGTAGGAGTTCATTCATGTGTATTTTGAAAAATTTCAGTGGTTGCCATGGCAACGGGAGCTAAAAATTGATCAAAAACAGAGGAAAAATGGTCATTTTTGTAATTTTGTGTGATACTTAAGTGCGATTTACCCCGAATCAACATACCTCAGGGCCTCATGGTTTTTAAAAACTTCCTTGCTTTTTTTGATCAATTCATGCCAATTTGATATGATTAGAATATTTTGGGTCTGAAGTACAGTCCTTTGAAAATGCTGATACCGCAAATGTGGAGTCTATCCACAAAACTGCTTAAAATGAGTCATTTTATCAGATCAGTGTCAGATCATGGCAAATGTGGTATCAAATAAAAGCTCCCAACCGTGGGAGTTCATTGATGTGTATTTTGGGAATTTGCAGTGGTTGCCATGGCAACGGCAGTCATGAATAAGTCAAAAACAGCGAAAAATCAGCATTTCTATTATACTTAGGCGTGATTTCCCTCAAGTACATACACATGTGGACCAGTATGGTTATTAATTTTAACTTCCTTGCTCTTGATCAATTCTCTTAGATACCTTAGATCTGAATACCGCCCTTTAAAAATGAAAACAATGCAAATAGGGTGTCTATCCACAATATAGCTAAAAGGTTACAGTTATTTTGATCTAGTATTTATTCTCTCTTCTAAAAGGGTACATCTCATCGTATTCTGCTAGATACATAGTTTTCCCATGTGAATTACTATTTTTGGTTAATATCAGTATTTTAGTAAATAGTAACTTTATTGTTTGTAAGGGCTTTCAAAATAAAATACTCAAACTCCAGGATTAGTTACCCCACTTACCTGCTGCTAAATTAAATGAGGAAACTTGGATAAACAAATGCTATAGTTTCTTAGCCTTGTATGTGCACTTATATGATAATTAAGTGATCATTTCCATTTAAAGGGAAATGGTTAAGCAATGCACTCTAAGACATATGATATAAGTACACATATTGCAAGGCTGAGAAACATATTTATATATCAAATCTAATTTGGTGGCAGCTAAAAATTGAACCTTTTTAAGATCAATATATTTCAATGATAAAGAGAACTCATCCTGCAGTAGTATGGCTGTATGCACTGATCCTACTTACCATACGTTTTAGCTGGAGCTTACCTAAGTAGTACTTAGCTGGTAATTTTACTAATGACTTACTGTGCTGTGCTGCGGCACACCAGCCAGCACACTTAAGAAAGTATGGGTTTTGTGGTTAGAGGTCCCAACCAAGGGCCATAATGTTCTCAGCTATTTTTTCTTTTTGGAGGGGGTGGGGGGGGGGGGGGGGGGGGGGGGGGGCTAGCCCCTTAACTGTGTGTGTCACCCCAACCTGATCACATGATCTCCTCTCTCTCTCTTACTGATGTGTAGAGCAGGCCAAGGAGAATGTCTCTAACAAGAGAAAGGGAAGCACCCAATTTCTCAGAATATGGCAAATCTATTTTGGTTTTAAAATGTGGTGGGAGAGTTCAATAATACATATCTATCCATCACTCTATCTGCACATACATGCATATACATACACAGAGTAGAAGTGATCGCCCCTTTAAGTTTACCACCCCTCTAAAGTGACCACACTCTGACAGTCCCATACTAACCTATTCCTATTACTTTTACAGTATAAAGAGTCCCTCTAAGTTGACCAGCTGTGGCTTGTCACAGGATGTCACTTTAGAGGGGTTACACTGTATACACATATGCATATATATATATATATATATATATATATATATATATATATATATATATATATATATATATATATATATATATATATATATATATATGCATATGTATATATATACACAACTCAAATAACTGGAATTTACTTAATGACTTCATAGTCAAATGTATGGGCACTGCTTAGTGATACATGTGAAGATGAATTTGAATTTTCTAATCATCGATTCTTTTTCTGCCATTTGAGGCTGATTTGCCAGTGTCAAATGGTGGAGGAAACCAGAATACCAGGAGAAAACTTCTA
>OZ012697.1:1921720-1924220 GCA_963942565.1 Maea johnstoni
ATATATATATAGTATATATATATATATATATATATATATATATATATATATATATATATATATATATATATATATATATATATATATATATATATATATATATATATATATATATATATATATATATATATATATATATATATATATATATATATATATATATATATATATATAATATATATATATATATATATATATATATATATATATATATATATATATATATATATATATATATATATATATATATATATATATATATATATATATATATTATATATATATATATATATATATATATATATATATATATATATATATATATATATATATATATATATATATATATATATATATATATATATATATATATATATATAATATATATATATATATATATATATATATATATATATTATATATATATATATATATATATATATATATATATATATATATATATATATATATATATATATATATATATATATATATATATATATATATATATATATATATATATATATATATATATATATATATATATATATATATATATATATATATATATATATATATATATATATATATATATATATATATATATATATATATATATATATATATATATATATATTATATATATATATATATATATATATATTATATATATATATATATATGTATATATATATATATTTATATACATGCATACATAAACATAATTCATTTCATGCACCTGACTTTATGATTTTCTTACTGCTCACCAGGTGGCGCCAATGCTGGCAAGGGTAACTATGAGAATATCGACCAACCAGTACCAACGAACAACGTAGAAACAGCGAGCCCCCACCAGACCATTGACTCCCCCTCCTCCTTGCCCTGAACGGAGCACCCTCACAGCAACGCAGCAGGAATGGAGACATATATTCTCTCAACGCGGGCAGCTGAACCCTTCCAATGCTGAGGCTGCTTTTGTCCATAACACAAGAACACACAAAAAAATTGAAAAACTTTTAAACCCTATCATGTTGGTATTCATTGGATAGCTCTCGCTGAGTACTCAAAGATGAGTACCCATATGCAAGGGTTTCAGTCATTTTTCAGGTTTTTGGTATCATTTTGTATTGGCAAAATTAGCCAACAGCAGTATGAGGGTTAAAGATGAAAATGGGAAGGGTGGCATTTAATACTGTAGAACAAATATATTACGCGTGTCCCAAATATAGTGAATTAGGGAATTTTCGTGTCATAGCGTATCTCTATGTTAGCGACGGTAGCCGCCGCTGACCGCGCCAGTACAGAAAGAAAAAAGTACAGCGTTTTTATATATAGCGAAGCGGAACCACACGCTATGTACGCTATATATAAAACAGACGCTAACATTGTGTGTTCTACAGTATGTGGGGTGGGATATTGTGTTTTGAAATGGGGTGTTCATAAGGAGAGGGGTTTTGTTCTGAACAAAAACGTTGCATTTTGAATATATGATGTTTGTTGTACAGATGTAGGGTTATGTAGGGATGGATAGCTGTAAAAATGCAATGGTACAGTACGTTATTGGTACCAATGAAACAGTTTAACCCTTCCAATGCTGAGAATTAACTTTTGTCCAAAGCACAAGAACGTAAAGATCTTTGAAAACCATCTAAACCCTGTCATGTTGGTATTCATTGGATAGCTCTCGCGGAGCACTCTAAGATGAGTACCCATTTGCATGGGTTTCGGTCATTTGTCAGATTTTTTGCATAATTTTGTAATAGCAAAATTAGCCACCAGCAGCATAAGGGTTAAGATCCTGGGCAATCCTTAATAAATGATAACTTCACAGTGGTTAGTATCGTTAAGAGTACCTAATGAATCATTATGATACGGTACTTTTTGAAACAAAGGAGGTACTTGTACCGATACCTCTTAACCCTTCAAATGCTGAGGCTACTTTCGTCCTTGTGCAAAGAATTTTGAAAAACATCTAAACCCTGTCACGTCGGTATTCATTGGATAGCTACTGCTGAGTATTCTCGTATGAGTACCCATATGCTGGGGTTTCAGCCACTTTTCAGGTTTTTGCATAATTTTGTATCGGCCAAATTAGCCGCCAGCCGTATAAGGGTTAATGGTATCCAACCCTAGGGGTGTATGGTTTGTTTTGACCACCCCCCTGAACCCCCAAGGAGGATACCATCTATTAGGGTAAGAATTGGTAGGTGAGGATTGGATTAGCAGAGTAAAGGGAGTGAAATGATGTGTATGGGGAGGTGATAACTCTAAAGCATCAATCAAATGTGAACAACTTTTCTATGAATTTATTTCTCTTTGTTCAAGCAATTTATGCTCATAGCCACCATGTGGTCTTACTTATTTTAGATATTTATATATATATATATATATATATATATATATATATATATATATATATATATATATATATATATATATATATATAAATAAATACATATATATATATATATATATATATATATATATATATATATATATA
>OZ012697.1:1926720-1978558 GCA_963942565.1 Maea johnstoni
TGGCAAAATTAGCCACCAGCAGCATAAGGGTTAAGAATATTCCAAAAATGCTTTCAAAAGAAAGTTATTACCAAAATAGACTAGCTAGCTATTGTATCTTCTATCATTGGACATCTGATGTCCGACTTGGAACGTGGAATCTTTTTCTTAGGTTCTATAGAATATCCTCTCATATAATTATGTTTGTACCTCCTATTTATCACTGGATATCTGATGTCTGACTTGGAATCGATACGTAGGTTCCAAGGCATCTCCCCTTCATTTAATTCTGTTTGTACCATCTATCTATAATTGGATGTGAATAACTTTACTAAGTACTTGAATAAAAATGTGAAGTCTCGTCTTTGGTTTCTGTTGTACATTGGCAAGGGACCAACGTAAATTCTCGGCAATATCGGCCACTATATTTACTTTACAAAATAATTACTGGGGGATCTCGACCACCCTCGATTTATCCGCGGTCACATTTCAGCAAATATAGGCCACCCCATAAATCTTGCCAATAAAACAAGTTATCCGCCATTTTCTTCGATTTATGTCCTGTTCCCACAGGACCCATCAGAATCGTTATTATTTAAAAAGTGTCCGAAATTACCGTGAATTTACGGTAGCACTTTTAATTTTTTCGAGGCAATATACATGATCAATATTACCTCATTAATGGTACAATACTGTTCAGATACTTTTAATGATACTGCCTGCCTCCAGTGGACTAAATTTTGTTGAAATAAGCACTGTCAGCTTCGGAATTTTGGTAATATATAGTAAACTGCCATCGTACAGAGATATACGGGGAACAATTAAATCAATTTTATATTTTTAATTGTAACACTATCATATAATACAGTACTTTACTTCTTAGATGCAAAATTTTTCCCTTTTGCTATCGGTTTTTGGTGTCATATTGAGTACTGGTTCCTAATATTGGCTTCGCCTCATTTAGTCCGGGGTGATTTTCTTTGAACTCCAAATTCTGAACTGCATAAAATTGCTTTTTTATGCAAAAGAAAGCTTTAACCTATTAATGTTTATGAAACAAAAGAAGCTGGACATTTTGGGCAAAATCTAAGAGTTATAAGCATATTTGGAAAAATTTGTGACGGAGAAATGTGAAAGAGATCACTTCCAACAATTATGTGAAATTATTCTTAATTCCCAGGTTAGCGTCATAAATACCTTGGATCCAGCCATCAATTTCTAGAGAAACTCTTACACCATTAATGCTTTTAGCGGCCAAAAGCAGCCTGACCATTTTGATGAAATCATGCAGAGAAATGCATAGTTAAAAATATATTTGATGGAAAAATGTTAATCAGAACCTTAGCAACAAACTCCACCAAATATTTTGTAAAATCATTCTCAATTCTTTATTTTTTTATGTTTAAAGGCTTTTCACTTATTGTCAAAAGTGACATAGTCCTAGACAACAATTTCTGGAGGAACTTATAAGCATTAATGGGTTAAAGTTTCACTGCAAACACATAAGCAAAGCAAACATACAATATTTTCAAGGGAAATAAAACTAAACAGAAAATTGTCTTTTGATGATTTATTTACAAATATACAATCACAAAATTCATTCCTTTTTCTTTTAATTCGATTTTCCAGAGAGCGATGCTGCATATTGTTGGCAATTAGAAGAATGTAAATTTCCTCAGTCCGACTAATCAACTTATTGAAAAAATTAAATATTTAACTAATTGAACAAATTGCATTCAAAGTGCACGCATTGTCAGACAAATTTGAGCAAAAACTCTTCAAATCCAATTATTAGTGGTAGGATGATTTATCCACATTTCGATCATTCGGTTGATTGTACTCACAAAACGATCAATCAAGCTAAACAAAAATGGTCAAGGGAAACTGAATATCACTCAAAATGCTTACCATATGATTATTTCAAAGCGGCGCCAATCTTCAGTAAACAAACTGCCGCTGCAATATAGAACTTAACTGAAATCACATTCACATGAACGTGATTTCAGATAATTTCAAAATGGTGGTGGTGGTTTGTCTAGTGGAAATGGCTCCCAGTATAATAACCTATCAGGAACGATGAAGAGGTTAAGTAATTGGCTCACAATTTGATGACTACAGTTGGAAAATATGTGTCTAGGAATTTGTTATAGGAATTTCGATTTTTCTTCATTTTATCTGCCATATTGCGGCTAAGTCGTGACTAGCCATTTGTTAGTGGTGTAGTATCCGGCAAAAACCACCGCCTAACCGCAAGTCTCTTGCAACTTCCTCACCTGCCCCGGCAGGGATTAGAACCCGGGCAGTGGTGAGAGACAGCTAGCAGTCAGTGGCAGCAGAGTCATCAAGGAAGGCCAAGGTCCAAAAGTCTAGGCGCATCTGCACCCTTTTAGGTCAAACCCTGAATTCTGATGTCAAGATGCTTAACTGATGCTGTTCGAGCACTAATATTTTGGTAGGTAACACCTAATAGAATAATGATTATAATCAATTAATTGAATGATTAATCAAGCTGAAAAATATTGACGATTCCCAACACTAACAATTGTATTTTGAAATGAAATGAACAAGGATGGTTTAACCCAACATAGGCTAAAACTCGCAGGAAATATAGATCAAAATACAAATTGTTCCAGTAACAAATCATAGTACCAGGTTGCTCATGTTTGATGATTTCATAAACTTTTGATACACCATAGTCATGTGACAAATCAAAAGGAACCTTGAATCGAGCACAACATTCTGAAAACCAATTGCCTAATTTTCAAGATATAAAAGGGGCCTTTTTGATTGGGTAGCCAGGCTCTTCATAAAATGAATTTGATATTTTTTGCATGCAATGTGTGCATGGTTCTTTAGATTATTTTACCACAAATGCATATGTGCGATTGTGGCATTGGAGGGGTTAACAATTGGGGTATATAATACTTATGTAAATCATCTTTCAATGACTTCCGCAACCAATAATAAAAATCATTCAATTGTAGTTAAAATATGAAATTATAACAGTACTATATATCAAAATGTTGCCAATATCATAACTGATGATGATTTTTCAATCGCTAAATATCGGCATAATGAATATGCCAACAAATTAACCCTTCCAATGCTGAGGCAACTTTCGGCCAAAGCACAAAAATGCAAAAATTCTTAAAAATCATCTAAACCCTGTCATATTGGTACTCATTAGATAGCTCTCACTGAGTGCTCTCAGATGAGTACCCATTTGCCAGGGTTTTAGTAATTTTTATATTTTTTTGCATCATTTTGTGTAGGCAAAATTAGCCACCAGCAGCATAAGGGTTAAAGTAATTCGCAATATATCCTAGTAACCAATTATTAATGTCTGGTTATTTACATCCCCTAACATTTTCTGAAATAAATTAAAGCAATAACATCTATTCCATTGGTGCAGATGACAATCAAATACAACGGCATTGTGGAAGTGATTTTGCAGGAAGTTTAGCTACTGGTCAAATAATTAAGTCAATCGCAGGCAAGAACTGTAACAATTTTTAACATCTCGGACTAACTATCTAAGTCTTGAGGGCCTTAGCCCATCCATGCCTTGAGATATACTTGACAAGTGTTGTCTGGAAGTGACATACTTTTGAAAATAACTTTGGAATAAAGCATAAATTTGCAAAATATTTGAAGGAGAGTTGTAGATAGAGTTCTTATGAACAACTGTCCTTAAGAGTATTCTAAATATAGTTTTTGTAAAAAGAGACATCACCAAAAGAGTCAGGCAGTTTTGGCTGCCACAAGCTTAACCCATTCACACTCAGAGTTACCCAGGAAAGTATTGTCTGCTACTTTCATACTTTCAGAAATAACTTGGGAATAAAGCAAAAGTTCAAAAAATATTTGAAGAAGAGTTGTAGTTAAACTTCTGGTTAACATTTCACCTTCAAATATTTTCCAAAAAATGCTTTTGTTAGAAAAATATTTCCAAAATTGTCAGGCCTGTTTTGGCCGCTCTGAGTGTTAATGGGTTAAAAGTTTTCTATATATTGTTTTTGTAAAAAGAGATATCACCAAAAGAGTCAGGCAGTTTTGGCTGCCACAAGCTTAACCCTTCCAATGCTGAGGCTACTTTCGTCCGAACACAAAAACCTTTGAAAATCATCTAAACCCTGTCATCTTGGTATTCATTTGAAAGCTCTCGCCGAGTACTCTCAGATGAGTACCCATTTGCCAGGGTTTCAGTAATTTTTTGTTTTTTTTTCATCTTTTTGTATTGGCCAAATTAGCCACCAGCAGCATAAGGGTTAAAGCGGTTAAATGATTCCAAATCATGCATGATTTATTTGCAATGCTGTTTCGAAAAGGAAGACTGCTATTCATGTTAAGAAAAAGTTGCATAAAAGAGCAATTGAACTCGATACATTATGTATTATAAAAATCACTTGAATAAGGAACTTTTAATGAAAAGTTCCTGCTTGAATCAATGACATAATTTGCTTTACAAAAAATTTCATAAAAAAATTTATATAAAAATTTCAATCATTAAATATCAAGTTAAGAATTCCCGGCAAAATCTTCTCTTTGATTTCTCGGCGAGATGCGAACAACGCCGACTTGAACCCTCCCTGACCATTCCCCATCGGTCATGTCTCGACGTTGAGTTCCGAAATTAATTTATCTAGGTCGCGTACGTCGCAGGCGTGGTGGAGTTCGGGTCGGCCGAGCATGGATATCGCCATTCTCATTGTGGACCAGATGTTATCGGACATGACTGCTCGCTCGCCCTTCGGCCCTTTCCCCTGGCGCTGCAGGTTCAAAGCGCTCACAAAATGTTCTACCGCTTCCCTGAAAAAACAAAAACAAAAATCACACTTTTATCAGCAGTGATTCAAAGCACTCACAAAATGTTCTACCGCTTCCCTGAAAAAACAAAAACAAAAAATCACACTTTTATCAGCAGTGATTCAAAGCACTCACTCACTGATTTTATGTTAATGAGCTATTTGATTGTCAGCTCAAGTCGAATACAAAGTGTAATAAATTGAATTCAAAGGTTTTAAGGCCTAAAAAAAGTGTTTGTTTCCGGTAACCTGACCCTAGTCTGTTTTTATACGTAATTTTTCCTGACCCTAAAGTTTTTTGTACGTTTTCCCCAAAGTCAATAAATAAAACAAAAAAATGTGTACAAGGAACTACTTATCTTCTTTAACCACTCATTTTGGCCTCAGATAAGGCTGAGAATGCATCTTAGATCATATATAATCCTCTAGCTTCAGGTCTAGCTTCATTCTACTACAAGCAAACGGATACTTATCACCAAAATACCACCTACAGCTCTTCCTGGCAAATAAAAAAAAGCAAAAAAAAAAAATTCCTATTTACCCTACCTAGTATTTTAGCATGGTTATCGGAAACAAACACTTTATTATTTTAGGCCAAATGTGCCCTAGCCTTTGATACCCACTTCAGCAACCCTACCTACCTATTAGCACCCAGGTTGATGCAGGCTATACCGAGGTTATAGCGGGTTCTGATGTCTCCCGGAGCCTTTGATACCCACTTCAGCAACCCCACCTACCTATTAGCACCCAGGTTGATGCAGGCTATACCGAGGTTATAGCAGGTTCTGATCTACCCTACCTACCTATTAGCACCCAGGTTGATGCAGGCTATACCGAGGTTATAGCGCGTTCTGATGTACTCTACCTACCTATTAGCACCCAGGTTGATACAGGCTATACCGAGGTTGTAGCGGGTTCTGATGTACCCTACCTACCTATTAGCACCCAGGTTGATACAGGCTATACCTAGGTTATAGCGCGTTCTGATGTACCCTACCTACCTATTAGCACCCAGGTTGATACAGGCTATACCGAGGTTGTAGCGCGTTCTGATGTACTCTACCTACCTATTAGCACCCAGGTTGATACAGGCTATACCGAGGTTGTAGCGGGTTCTGATGTACCCTACCTACCTATTAGCACCCAGGTTGATACAGGCTATACCGAGGTTGTAGCGGGTTCTGATGTACCCTACCTACCTATTAGCACCCAGGTTGATACAGGCTATACCGAGGTTGTAGCGGGTTCTGATGTACCCTACCTACCTATTAGCACCCAGGTTGATACAGGCTATACCGAGGTTGTAGCGGGTTCTGATGTACCCTACCTACCTATTAGCACCCAGGTTGATACAGGCTATATCGAGGTTGTAGCGGGTTCTGATGTACCCTACCTACCTATTAGCACCCAGGTTGATACAGGCTATACCGAGGTTGTAGCGGGTTCTGATGTACCCTACCTACCTATTAGCACCCAGGTTGATACAGGCTATACCGAGGTTGTAGCGGGTTCTGATGTACCCTACCTACCTATTAGCACCCAGGTTGATACAGGCTATACCGAGGTTATAGCGGGTTCTGATGTACCCTACCTACCTATTAGCACCCAGGTTGATGCAGGCTATACCGAGGTTATAGCGGGTTCGGATGTAGCCCGGAGCCTGCTCCAGTGCGTGATGATACGCATCCACTGCCTCCTCACTACGATTACCATTAGCCAACGTTGCACCAAGCTTGTTCCATAAAAGAGAGTCCTGAAGGAGACAAAAAACCATTAATAACATTGCTAAGCTTGTCCCTTATTATGGAATCCGATTACATACACATATCAATCAAACTTTAATTTTTTTTCTGGGAGGAAAAGTTTAAATGTGTTAACCCTTTATCACTCAATGACGCAATAACTCGTAACATGAGTGCAGCTGCACTTCCTCAGTAGCGAGTTATTGCGTCATTGTATTTGTGCACTTATTCCTACGAAGCGAGTTTTGGCGTATTTTGGGTACCACGATCTTAGATCGCTGGTACACAAATGATTGTTAAATAAAGATACAATATTATTGCCCTTACCTTTTATCGTAATCTATAGTTATTTAATGCTTATTTTCGGACTCAAAGTCCGTGATTTTCGGCGGGAAAACTACGGGAAAACCCCCTCCAAATATGGAAGTCATGGGGAATTCCCGCCAGTGACGTCGTCGTGTTGTGGCGTCCTTAGCAACACACAAAACCATTGATATTCTCCCGTGTTTTTTCGTTGTTTCTGCCATCAAATGGCTAGTTTAAACCAGGATAATTCCTATGAAGAGTGGAAGAGGATCGACTATCGTCCCCTTCACGATCCATGGGAATCAGACGATGATATCCCACTCATTTAACCACTCAACGAAGACGAACTTGCCGAGGTGCGTTATTGACAGTGCGTCAAGCGCAAAATCAGACAAATAATCAACTTATAAGTTAATATATTCTAAACACAAATAATATCATATTTAACGAAATGAAAGATACAAATAAAAAATGGAAATTACTCGTTTAACTTGTTTAAAGCACTGCTCCCTATGCGCTGCAGTGCACTACGCACTGCGCAACAATGTCTCTGAGGAGTAACCCCTCATGCAGTGCAGGGGACATGGCAACATTGTTGCGTTGAGTGATAAAGGGTTAAACAAAATCCACTGACTCCCAGGAAATTAACTTAGTTAGATTTAGCACTAACAGCTTCAGAAATTTCACGAATAATTACCAAATTGCCTTTGTACAGAGACGTCCAAATAGCAATTGAGTCAAATAAATAAATATTTAAAATCTTAACAATAACATATGACAATTAACTTTTTTTTTGGTATGATACTGTTTTACATTCAATATCAGTATTTTGTATTGTAGTACCGCTACCTATCCCTACCACACGACACCAGAAATATACACCAGTATTGGGGTCTTACCTTGGGCCTGATTTGTAGGGCCGCTGTGAAACAATCCACCGCCTTATCATAGTCACCAGAGAGATTGAACAACACACCCAAACCAACCTGAAAAAATGGAAAATTGAACAATTAATTCAAGTTTAATTCAAGAGGGGAAAAAATCTGAAACTTCAATTCTCTAGAAAATTTGCTTTTTATGTGAAGAAAGATGTGATGTTACCTGAGAATCTAATTCAAGTTTCTCTACATACAGAGGAAAAGAAATTCCAAAATTCTAAATTTTCTAAAATTGCTTTGTTAAGTGAAAAAAATATGTAAATATATTCAAGTTTGTCTACAGAGGGAAAAAAATCTGAAAATTTAATCTTCTAAAAAAAAATTATGTGAAGAAAGATGAGATGTGATTTTACCTGAATGCTGAATTCAAGTTTGTCTACAGAGCAAAAAAAAAAATGGAAATTCTTGTCTACAGAGAAAAAAATAATAATTTAATTTCCCCCACAAAAATTGATTTATGTGAAAGAAGATGTAATCTTACCTGGAAACTGGATTCCAAGTTTCTCTACAGAGGAAAAAAATTGAAATTGAAATTTACGAAAAAAAATGCTTTGTTATGTGAAGAAAGATGTGTTTTTACCTGAACATCAGGGTCTATGTCTTGAGGCGAGGAGCGAGCAGCAGCAATAAAGTATTCCTTCACTTCCTCATGCAGAGAGCTGGAAAAATACAAAAATACCCAAATATTTCATCTCTATTGGAGGTCAAGATGGAAATGAGCAGGCCAGTTCCCAAAATAGATTTATAGATACTGTTTTTTATGGATGTTTCCTTTCTATGTGTTGTAAAATAGCAGACTTCTTGTTTAATGCACTCTTTTATTTGAAAAAAGAGTGTAATAAAAAAGCACAAAACAATATAATATTTGTTTGATACTTTATACTTTATATTTCAAATTGTATATTTTACATTTCACATTTCATATTCTATATTTTATAATTTACATTCTTTATTTCATAATTTGAAATATTTACCCTGATACAAATGATGTGACGGGATTGGCTGTTTGTGGTTTGCCGATTTGTTCCGCGGGTACAAGAGGGGTATATTTGGGGTTGCCCACCAGCCATGCCTTGAGGGTTTCGCATGCCTGGGGTTGCATCGACTCATTCGTATAACTGACAGCCAATGACATCAGGGCAGTCAGGTTCCCTGGCTCCATTTCAACACATCTGAAATAATGACACAATATTACAATTTTCATACAATATAGATACAATAATACAATATCCATACAATATTGATAAAGTATTACAATATTCATACAATATTGATATAGTATCACAATATCCTTACAATATTGATAGAATATTATAATATCCATACAATATTGATAGAGTATTATGATTTTCATACAATATTGATACAATATTATGCTATTCATACAATATTGATACAATATCATAATGCTCATACAATATTGATACAATAGTATAATATTCATACAATATTGGTATACTATTACAATATCCATACAATAATGATACAATTATACAATATCCATAAAATAAAGATATAATATTACGATATCAATACAATATTGATATAATATTACAATATCCATACAATATTGAAATTGATTACAATACTTTTTATCAATTCCCTGATACCATCTACGCACATATGAAGTACAATATCCATATACTATTGAAGTTTGACACAATATTAAATTCTATCATATAATTTTGACACAGGATTGAGTTTTATCAAGTTCAATATAGCACTATTTCTACACATCTGAAATACAATGTCCATGCAATATTGAAATGGATTACAATATATTTAATTTCACCAATTCCCTGGCACTAACCATACACATTCGAAATACAATATCCATACAATATTATATTTTGATACAATATTTCATTTTATCAAATTCCCTAGCTCTATCTCTGAACATCTGGACTACATTATCCATAAAATATTGAATTGAATTAAAATATTTCATCTTCATCAATTTTCTAGCACCGTTCAAAAAATATTTGTATTGAAATGGGATTGGTTAGTCAAAATATTTCATTTTCATCAATTCCCTAGCACCATCCCCACACCCAATATCAAAACAATATTGACATGGATTAAAATATTTCTCTTAACCATCATAAAATATTTGAATTGAGAAAAGATACATTATTTTATCAAATTCTCTCACTTTATCTCTGAATGGAACGTGGGAGAAATGTGCTTGGCTTACTTCCTGAGGGCAGCAATGGCGGCGGGTTCCTGCTCGTTATCAGCCTGCGTCGTCCCCAGGTACTGCCAGCCCTACAACAACATATACAACTTGAAACCACATTGTAAACATATACAAATTTAGGCTTAGGCAAAAAATTATATATATATATACATATATATATATATATAAATATATATATATATATATATATATTTTAAATGATTTTAAATGAAAACGATACTGTTTCCTATTCAATATCAGTATTTGGTATTGTATCAAGTACCGGTACTAATTCCCATGAAATTTTGTAAAATTTGTAAAACTTTTGTAATAATTCCCTACCTCTGCATGCTGCGGGTTTTTCTGGACTGCGGCTTCAAAGAGTAGCACGGCATTGGGTATGTCGCCCTGTTTGAGCCTCTCCATACCCTCCTTGAAGGGGTCGGGGTGCTCCTTTAAGGGGTTGTCCTGCTCAAAGGGGTAGTCCTTGTACATATCCGGGCCCATCTGGTCAAACTCTGATAACCATGGATGATGCTCACCTTCCCTGCTATAAGGACAGAAAAAAAGTATAATGTCAGTATTTGTTTGCAAGGAATATTGGGCTCCTAACAGTGAACACTGTAAAAAGCATTGTTAGGATCTCAATACAGTCCAGTAAAACAAACACATTGACCAATCAGCATCAAGATGAAATATCTTAACAATAGTTTAAGGATACTGCCTTTAAACTATCTCAAAGTTATTTTTAAAAGCATCTAAGGTCCAGACAACACTTGAATAGAAGATTTTCAGGCATGAATAGGGTAAAGATAGCTACCTGCCCTGATGGCTGTGTGGTCTAAGGCATTGCGGTTGACTGCTTGCTTTCTCTCACCACTGTCTGGGTTCGAATCCCACCTGGGACATGTGAGAAAGTTGCCAGTGACTTGGGGTTAGGCGGTGGTTTCCAATGAGTACTCCAGTTTCCTCCACCATGTACCAGTTACAACTGGCTACTCACGACTTAACCGCAAAATGTCAGAAAAAGTGAAGAAAAACGAAAATTCCAGATAGCTACCTGCCCTGATGGCTGTGTGGTCTAAGGCATTGCCGCTGACTGCTAGCTTTCTCTCACCACTGCCTGGGTTTGAATTCCACCTGGGACATGTGAGAAAATTGCCAGTGACTTGGGGGTTAGGCGGTGGTTTCCAATGAGTACTCCAGTTTCCTCCACCATGTACCAGTTACAACTGGCTACTCACGACTTAACCGCAAAATGTCAGAAAAAGTGAAGAAAAACGAAAATTCCAGATAGCTACCTTGACATATCCTCCCACTGCTTCTGAAGCTGATCCCAGAAATCTACATCTGACTGAGCCATTCCGTCCTTGCTCGAAGAAAACTCCTCAGCCCATTTATCAGTCAATGACATCTCCTAAAACACAAGATTAACATGGAATACTGGTATAGATGCATAAATGAAGTAGTAGTAGTAGTGGTAGTAGTAGTAGTAGTAGTAGTAGTAGTAGTAGTAGTAGTAGTAGTAGTAGTAGTAGTAGTAGTAGTAGTAGTAGTAGTAGGAGTAGTAGTAGCAGCATATTAATAAGTAGTAGTAGTAGTAGTAGTAGTAGTAGTAGTAGTAGTAGTAGTAGTAGTAGGAGTAGTAGTAGCAGTAGTACTAGCAGTAATAGAACCAGTAGTAATAGCAGTATGAACATTGATGAAAAAGTAATAATAGTAGAAGTAGCCATGGAATAAGTTGTATTATGTAATTACCATAATAACATCAGTGTTACCAACTTAACTTTCACCCATGTATTGATTCAAGACAACTTGCTGTGAACCCCTATTTGCATAATGTGAACCTTTATTTGCATAATGTGAACCTTTATTTGCATAATGTGAACCTTTATTTGCATAATGTAAACCCTATTTGCATAATGTGAACCTTTATTTGCATAATTTAAACCCTATTTGCATAATGTGAACCTTTATTTGCATAATGTAAACCCTATTTGCATAATGTGAACCTTTATTTGCATAATTTAAACCCTATTTGCATAATGTGAACCTTTATTTGCATAATGTAAACCATATTTGCATAATGTGAACCTTTATTTGCATAATGTAAACCCTATTTGCATGATGTGAAGCAGGAGGAGTAGCATGATCCAAAAGGAAAATCAATTTAATGCTTAATCAGATTGATTCAATAATCAAGCACACATAATCATACTTACATATAATCAGTTAGCTACATATTGTTACCGTAAATTCTCAGTAATACAGGACAATTTGTAATCATTAGGATTTTTATTGGTTGAGGGTGGCCCATGTTTTCTAATTTTCTAAAAGAAGCAGAGGAAAAGCAACCAGAGAGAATCAAATAGCCACCATTGAAAATACATAAACAAATGGGTCGTGAGATACAGACCAGGGAAACCCTGTTTTCTGTTCTTTTTAACTATCCCCAATTCATTGTTACTTGATATGCATATTAGAATATTTTAGGGGGGAAATATGGTTAGGTTTTTATGTATCATATATATTAAGATGGTGTTCCATATTCTAAGAAATCTCCATCGGCCTTCAAAGACAATGGTCCATATTTCCCGGTAATTACTTCGCAAAATAATCATGGTGGACATAATTTCTTCGGGGGGGGGTCCAAATTATCGAGAATTTATGGTATTTATGATTACTGTGATTGCGCTAACCTTGGTTGAGGGTTGCTGTTGCAGTTTGAAATCATCGACCCACGCGTCGGCCGAGCGCGAGACAGGGGTGTTTTCGATGACCTGGTTATCGTGAATCGAGACCTCACCATCACCGATCTTCTTCATAAACTTCATAAACTGCAAGCAGATCAGAGCATGCTCTTCAGACCAGGTTAGCTACCAGGGGCGGATACTGTATAACGGGTAATGTTAACATCTACTTAATCTTCCTGAATTTACCTAATGGGTTTGAGACGGTAACAATAAAAACGTTATCTTTAATCGTTTTTGTTGGTATGGTGTGGCAGACGATGTTTGTGGGTGACGATGTGTACGCATCTGAATTCACAGTGTGTGTTACGATATGAATTTGTAACGTTATAAATACTACTTTTTTGTCAACAATTGAATCTTAAAACTAAATAGAAACATCCATTTATTCATAAATTATTATGAAATAGATATAAAAACAATCAAAGAAGCATTTAGATCAAGTAATGGCAATACTGGCCTGGGCAAGTTTTGCCTTCTTTAACGAGTGATACATGTTTGCAGTACTCACAGTCTCTCACAAACCTGCCCACGAACCGGTCAACATTGGTGAAATGCTTTTTTTCAGTGCTATTAATGTGCAAAACGATATAGCCAGCCATGCCAGCTCAATTGAGCTGGCATGGCTGGCTTTGTTGCTCCAATAATAATTACGCAGACGACATGTTCAGGATGGAAAACGCTTGGTAGCATTATCGCCAAACTTAATATCAGTGCAGCCATGTGTGGGCCGGAAAAATGAAAAACGGAAAAAAGCTGCATTCATCATTTTTTGGGAAATAAAAGTCCCAGGAAATATACCCGTTATACAGTATTCTGAACACAATCATCAAGGGTCTTAGCCAGTATTATTAAATGTCTGCCTGCGACAGCAATCACTAAATTTCTGTGTAAGGCATTGGAAGGGTTGAAATCATTCTCCCTCTACAAATATTTTTCGAAAATCTCTCTTTTTGATGAGATATGTTCAAAGTTGTCAGGCAATGTACATATTCCCGCCCTAAATGGCTTGAAACAGGGACTCAGGCAGGACCCATCAATTCTGTCTTTAACACAGGCAGTTTCCTGAAAATATATTCCAAATATTTTCCAAACAAACCATTTTGTAGGACATGGATGAAGTTTAAATTTCCCTTTTTGACACAAAAGGCTATAAAATGTAGTTGGTATATGGATTTGAAGTTAGATGAGTAGTTAAATCTGGACGGGCAGAAATTCTGGAATTGCTGTTTTGGACAGGCATTTTTTAAATCCTGACTAAGACCCTTGGTTGAAGGACTTCTATATAAAGCTATGAAGGATGCATGATAATTCCATGAATGCAAGCAAAGCTTAATCTACCTATTAAAACACACAGTGGCCAAAAGCAACCTGACAATTTTGGTGAAATCATTCAGGTGAAAGCATAGTTTGGAAGATGATATTTGTCAAGTAGGCCTCAAGGCAAGAATGCGTAATGGCCAACATGCGAAACTGTGCATCAAAATATTCTTACCAAATGGTACTATAATGTAACCCTTAACCCTTTCATGCATGGAGAACGCCTTGATAAGATTCATCTGGACTAAAGATACTTTTGAAAATAACTCTGGAATTAATCATAAACTCACAAAATATTTGAAGGAGAGTTGTGTGTCAGATCTTGATCAACATTTCTCCCTAAAAGATTATTTGAAAATTGCTTTTGATATACAACCAAAATTAACAGGCGGTTTTTAGGGTGCTACAGGCAGGAACAGGTAATATCATTGGAACAGGTAATATCATTGCCAAAGGAGAGAACGAGGAAGGAATTGCAAAATAAACATAAACTCCCTTGTATTCAATACATATGTAAATACATATATCAATACATATATACATATATCAAAACATATATAAATAGGGACTTAGCCAGGAACCGTCAAGCCTGTCTTTTGGACAGGCAATTTCCTGTAAACCACCTTTTTGGACAGGCAAAATCTTCTTTGAAGAATTATGACTTTTTTGGTTATTAACCAAATATTTTCTTAACAAACCATCTTCTAAGGCATGGATGATATGTCAATTGCTCTATTTGACACAATAGGCTATTAAATATAGGTGCTACAAGGATTTGAAGTAGCTAAGTACCTAAATCTGGATGGGCAGAAATTTTGGAATTGCGATTTTGGACAGGCATTTTTGAAATCCTGGCTAAGACTCTGCACGGAGGAATGTTAATTAAGAAATTACCAACAACTCCATTTACCATATAAAATTTTGATAGTGTTGACAAGTTTGATGACATCTGTATCAAAATAAATGCTAAGGAAGTATCTATAGACCTAAACTGGCCATGCTCTCTGAGAATTGAACAATACTAGTTGGAATTGGCCTGTCCCACACTTTGAGGGCTTTGTCACACAGTTGTCGGACATTTGGACACCCCTAAATCCCAAAACAATTACTAAGAAAATAAGCAGGACTTGCGTCAGGAAGAACCTGGTGTCTCAAAATGGGGGAAAAAGCAGAAGGATGCAAAGGTTTTTTAAAATCATCTAAACTCTGTCATTTCAATCATTTTTCAGGTCTTCTGCATCATTTTGTATTGGTCAAATCAGCCATCAGCAGCATAAGTGCTAAACCCGCTGACACCAGGACCTTACCTCTGAGTTAGAGAACTTAGGATCATCACAGGTATCCAATAGTTCATTGGCTGTTTTTGACATATCACGCTCCTCTTTGTATTCATCCGCCCATTTCTGATCATCAAGTAGTTCCCTTTCATATTCACCGGCCCTGCAAGTGGAAAGTACAAGTATTACGGAGGTGAGGAATTGCAAAATAAACATATGGTCCAGTGTATTCAAAATGGCTGCTCCCCAAGGGCGAGTGAAAAAGACTGTCAGAGCAAACAAAACCTTCTGACATGACATAGGGATTGGTACCATTAAAATTTTCACAATACAATATGATATTGATATTTCCTAAACAATATGATACCTTAACAATATTTCTAACAATACTGCCTGCCTCTCAGGGACCTAAATTTGTTACAATCAGCATTTTCAGCTTCGTAAATTTTGCTAATTAAATAAATAGCACACTGCCTTTGTAGGGAGATGTCCAAGTAGCAATTAAGTCCATTGTATAGATTTTTTTAATCTCAAGGATACGATACTTAACTTTTTCAGTACAATATTATTTGAAAATAGTTTTTTAGGAAATTTTGTCCAAACATTCAGTCGGTTTTCGCTGCTACAGGCACGAATGAGCTAAATAACAAATATAATCGATTACATTTGATCTATCAAATTATATTCTGAACTAATAATCAAGCTGGAAAAAAATTGTACGTTTCCTGACTCTAGCAGAGGGCTTCAGGGAAGATCCTTACCACTGGACTGAGTTACCCTCTTTAAATAAAGATTATTATTATCGTTATTATTATTATTATTATTATTATTATTATTATTATTATTATTATTATTATTATTATTATTATTATTATCATTATTATTATTATTATTATTATTATTATTATTATTATTATTATTATCATCATTATCATTATTATTATTATCATTATTATCATTATCATTATTATTATTATTATTATTATTATTATTATTATTATTATTATTATTATTATAACAACTCACCATTGATTGGTTTCTGTTTCCTGGAGGTACTCCTGTGCCCATTTCGCATCAGGCGCCACGACTGCGTTACCGAGAGGTTGCGGTGGCGCCGCTATGAATTCCTGGGCCCAATCACCACCATGGGACTTGGCTTCCTCCGCCAGGTATTCCTCCGCCCAGTTACCGGACACGGCGAGATCTACGATACCCGGAGCTGTAAGAACAAGTGAGAGTGATTTTTAAAAAACTTTCATGTGTTCACTCTTTCAGTTAAAGCAAGCTTTCAGATTCAGATGTTTTAAGTTCTCATTTGGGAAAAGTCAGAAATGAGTTTTTTATCAGGGTAATAGCACCAAGTTTGTCAGGCCAGTTTTGGGTGCTTCACGAATGAATGAATAAATCAAATATTTCTAGATCTGAAAAATATATGTGCTAACATGAAATTCTATTCCCCTGCTTTACAACAAAAATATATTATTAATTTCATGATATATGTCTGCTTGTTTGTTTCAAACCAAACATGCTTTGTTCAATTGTAAACGATGAACAAATTACAGAAAACATACAGAAAAACATACAGAAAAACAAACATTTTTTGCAAGTAAAAGAATCAAACATAGGTCATAGTTGACATGAGGGAATTCATCTTTTTTTAAATGAAGATTTGTATTCGCACCCTGTTGTGGTTGCGGTTATAGCAGCAATGCAGGAAAATATTTTGTTTTGTTTTTTAAATGAAAATTTGTATTCGCACCCTGTTGTGGTTGCGGTTATAGCTGCAATGCAGGAAAATATTTTGTTTTGTTTTTTAGATGAAAATTTGTATTCGCACCCTGTTGTGGTTGCGGTTATAGTTGAAATACAGGAAAATATGTTGTTTTGTTTTTTAAATGAAAATTTGTATTCGCACCCTATTGTGGTTGCCGTAATAATTGAAATGCAGGGAAATATTTTGTTTTTTAATGAAAATTTGGATACCAACCCTGCTGCGGTTGCGGTCTCAGGCGCGCATGCTCTATCTCGTGCATCTCGCGTAGCAGGCTGTCCATCCTGAAGGTCTGCGGCGCCATGGCGCCACGCTGCTCCAGCAGGAACTCATCGGCAAGCTCATCCTGGCTCGCTTCCCCGAACGGCTTCTGGACCTGAGGATAATGATAATAATAACAGTAACAGCAATGATAATAATAATAATGACAGTAAAAATGATACTGATGATGATAGTAATAGTAATGATAATAATAATAATAATAATAATAATAATAATATTATTATTATAATAATACCAATAATAACAATAATAATAATAATAATAATAATAATGACTAGCTGGCCACCGTGCACAGCACGGGTTAAGATTAATGTCATTCTTTATTGCCATGTCTCACAATGTTGCATTCTTTTAAAAATACATGGTACCATGAGGACCCATGAGACCATATTTTCCAAAGAAATAGGCTTGAAACAGTGGGTTTATTTTAAAGGAGTACTAAACGATGCAACAGGACCTAGAGAGGTCGACAAATTCACTCAAATTCAAGTCTTATAAACAATAAATAATCTTCTGCAAATCAAATAGGATTACCCCCCCCCCCCCCAAACCCATAGGGTGGGGGGTAAGGAAAGAGCCTGTTCACACTGACTTGTAGCAAGTCTAGTATTTCATGTGTTGAGAGATTATTTCTTGGGTTTTGTATACACTCTACTACTATAAAGAGTACTTACTGTGGGCAGTGGTCTGTGTCTCCTGAGGCCCTCCTACAATAGAAAGCCAGAATGTAATCACACCTGTCTAGAGTAGTTATATGAGCTGACATGATGTAAGCCTGTGTTTACATGCACCAACATAAGTATCAGTACTAACTTGCCACAGGGTCGGACTTAAGTACTTGCCTGCTTGCCCCGGCAAGTGAATTTTTGAAGAAATGGCTTTCGGGCAAGTACATTTTAGTTTTTACTTGCCCGAATGGGCATGCTGATTTTCAGAGCAGTCCACACATTTTTATGTAGAATATGTGGCACAAATACCTAGAAATATGCAAACAATGCAACAAAATCAAAAAGAAAATGTTTTTTAAAAACATTAAATCCACAACTAATAATACATGCCATTCTAGAATATGTTATACATAAACTTATTACGGGCAAGCCACAAATTATGTCGGGCAAGTAGAAATCATTAACTACTTGCCTGGCAAGGAGAGTTAGTTCCGAAACTTATGTTGATACCGGCCAAGTAGTTAATGACTTTTACATGCCAAACCTCAATGGTCATCTTGATCGGTAAATAAAGATACGGAAAATTTCGATAAAGCCTAAGTCAGCAAATTTTGGACTCGGCAAGTTAACCAAATCTACAGTACTTAATAAGAGCCAAATCTGCTCCTACCTGGAAATGTTAAGGACAACCGTTGAGTTCACAGTCACACATGGTTATAAATAGGACTGTCATTGATATGACAAGTATCGATCGATCGAAACAATTTTTCCAATTAATCGAAAAAAATATTATGTCAATTGTTATGTCAATTAATCGAAACACATTTTTTCAGCCTCTTACACCATTTTTAGCCAACCCTAATAAGAATTTAGAAGAGAAACTCAAGTATTCAATCAAAAAGTGTTGAGAAAACCTTCATTGTCTTTGCATTGTGAGAATCTTAGGATCCTTAGCCACAAAAATAGTGTGGAACATGTGAAAATATTCTATTAGTGCAGTTCTTCAAAATCGAATCGAAAAAATCGGAATCGAAAAATAAAATGTCAATGATCGAATCGAAAAAAAAAGGATGTCAATGACAGTCCTAGTTATAAATATTAAATAGTATCTGAATAGTTTGCTATGTAGGCAAAAAGTGTAGATGAATTGTATGTTCTTTCTTACCTGCCTGAGGGACCTGTCCTGTGTGAAATGGGAGGTGAGTTTCATGAGGGGGTTAGACGCCCCACACTCCCCCTCCACCAACTCCCGCATAGCCATCCTCTACAACCTAAACAATAGAAACATCATCATCATCATCATAATAATAATAATAATAGTAATAATAATAATAATAATAATAATGATAATCATCATCATCCTCCTCCTCATCACCATTATCATCATCATCATCATCATTAAAACCAGGGCATGGTGTAAGTTTCTTGAAAGAGTTAAAACCAGTGTCTTAGACAGGATTTAGAAACTGGGTGTCAAAAATTGACAATTTTTAGTAAAATTTTGGTGTGTCCTATTGTTTAATGGAGACCACAATATACTCAGATTACAACCATCAAAATGCTCAAACTTACTAAAATAGGCTATACTATCCTTACACAATGCTATGGGAATTATAGAGGTATAAATAATTGATTGATTTCCTTGAAAATGACAATTTTAAAAATTCCTCAAAAAATATTTTTAGGTGTCTTGGGTGAATTTTTGAGGATTTGGGTGTCCAAATGAGGCTACTAATACTCTGATGTTAGCTAGATAACTATAATCAGCTATGACTAAATCTCTTACTCAAAACACAAATTATAAGCATGCTGGGAGTCAGGGACCTAGCCAGGATTTTCATAACAGGGTGTCCAAATTGGGATTTCAAGAATCGAGGGTGTCCAAAATAAAGGGTTGAAAAATTGAAAATCAATACACTGATTATGTATATTAACAAATAAAGTAGTTAATAATTTAATTCTTCAAGAAATGCCTTTGTTAATATTTTGAAGTTAAACTCTTTAAAAATCTAACTTGGAACTGGTATTTACAAAAAACACACACTAAAATCTAGGGTGTCTTTTTACCTATAATTAGGTATTTTTCATGAACCAGGGAGTCCAAAAGACACCCTGCCACCCTGCTGGCTAAGACCCTGCTGGGAGTGGATACAGGTGTACACATTGCAGGTGTGTCAGGGTCTGACACTTAGATTTCAGGCTAGGGGCCCGAAATGGTCTTTCGATGGAAATTAGTGGTCAAAAACAAGATTTCTGGTTATTTTTTATACTATTTTGGGCCCCTAGACTGAAAAATCTAGGGGCCCACAGCAAAATCTAGGGGCATATGCCCCCGGGCCCCTGGGAAAGTCGAACCCTGTGTGTACTGTGCCTGTGAAAGGCCACATGCTGGTGCCTGGAATGCTTAAGCAAAACATTGATCAGCACGTGAGCAGGCCAGCTTAGTCTTAGCCTCTGGACGTCATTTGGACACCCAAAGCCTAAAACATTGCCCGTCAGGACCCACAAATATTTTTGTGAAGCATTTCTTAAAATGTCAATTTCAAGCATAAAATTGTTGTTGTTTTTTTCACCTCAATATAATCCCTGTGATCAATACATTTATACATGTTTATGGTTGAAATCTGAGTATATTGTTGTCCCACTTGAAATATTAGATGCCCCAACATTTGCGTTAGCAAATTTTGGGCACCCAGATTCCAAGGCCTAAAAAAAAGTTGTTTGATTCCTGGCTGTATCCCTACCCTTTATTCAAAAAAATCCCTACCCTGAAGTTTTTTCTGCCCTCCCAACTCCCAATAAACGTAAAACATGCATAAAACACACATTTTTGACTAAAAAAATAATGCAAAATATATTTTTTTCCGACCTACCTACCCTATTTTTTCCGGACCGTTTCAGGAAACAGACAATATTTTTTCTTGGCCTAAGGCTATTAGACCCTGCATGATACCAGGTGAAAGCCCCCGCTGGTGCCCGGAATGCTAAGAAAAACATTGATCAGCGTGTTCACATGGCTTCCCCACAGACAAGCTCTGATTGACCTCCTTCCTGGGGCTTCATAAACATACACACCTGGCTGACAGGTAGCAAAAGAAAGGAAATCATTCTTAACCCTTATGCTACTGGTGGCTAATTTGGCCAAAACAAATAAACAAACACACCTGAACGACAGGAAGTCAGGGAACAAAAGAAATGAAATCATTCTTAACGATAATTGTTTAACCCTTTTTCTGCAGGTGGCTAATTTGGCTAATACAAAATGATGCAAAAGACCTGAAAAATGACTGAACCCCTGGCACATGGGTGCACATCTGAGAATACTCAGCGAGAGGTATCCAATGAATACCAATTTGACAGGGTTTAGATGCTTTTCAAAAATATTTTTGTCCTTGTGCCGAGGACGCAAGTAGCCTCAGCATTGGAAGGGTAACTAATCCATCCATGCCTGGAGATCTTCTTGACACTTAACCCATTAATACTCACAGCGGCCAAAAGCAGCCTCACAATTTCAATGATATTTTGCAGGCAAAAACAAAGTCAGGAAAATATTTGATTGAAAAATATTAATCAGAACATTACCTACAACTCTCCTTCAAATATTTTGTAAAACTATTCTTGATTTCAAAGTTATTGTCAAAAGTAGCATAGATCCAGACAACAATTTCTAAAGGTATTACCCAAGGGTATTGTGTACGAGTGCTCCTCAGGCAAGTTTTTCTTGGCCCATGTTTGGCCGATGGCAGTCATTTGAGTACAAGCTACATAGACCCCCCATACGCTGTACTTGGGGTTTCTCAGCTTCATCTTGTAACCTATAGTTACAGCCAGCCCACAGGGCGCCTGGGTATTATTACATCTTATCATTGGCTACCGCTTTCCGGCACTTTGCCCATGACAGGGGAGCTGCCGTGGTGTCGTATCTTACCAAGTGTCCCCTGACCTAGGGCAGGCGTCCTGCCCACTCCCCAGCCCCTGTTTCTAAGTGGTTATGTAATCACTTCTCTAATCCTTCACCTTTAATCCTCGTCCCCCAAACAATTACTCAGTCACAGAACGGTGACACTTTCGACATCATTCTAGTAGGTATGTATGGGGAAGCTAGACCTTTTCCAGGTATACAGAGCATTAACATGAAAACATTAGGGCTCATTTTTAATTGCACCTATTCTGATGTCACCCCTGGACTTAACCGACAGCAATGTCCATACCCTGATATTTATAATTTTTTGCTATTGACTATATGGTATGAACATCGACACACACCCCTATATGGTCTAATGGTAGTATAAAATGATAATTTAATTTATTGTGGTGCAGTGGACAAAAATGCAAACATCAATGGATAAAACTCTCTTCAGATTTTGTCATCAGGTAGCTTGACTGGATTGGTGTCTGAGGACCAATTCAGACGTATGAGAGTTGAAGGGGAAAATGTTGATTTGAGAAGAAAGATCAAGAATCTGGAAGCCAAAATAGCGCAGCTAGAAGCCACAGCAGCTTCCAAAACCATGTGCACAACAGAGACACAGATGGATGATGCTTCCACAACCATGTGCACCACCAAGACTGAGACCGATGATGCTTCCACAACCATGTGCACCACCGAGACTCAGACCGATGATGCTTCCACAACCATGTGCACCACCGAGACTCAGACCGATGATGCTTCCACAACCATGTGCACCACCGAGACTCAGACCGATAATGCTTCCACAACCATGTGCAGCACCGAGACTCGGACTGATGATGCTTACATAACCTTGTGCACCACCGAGACTCGGACCGATGATGTTTCCACAACCATGTGCACCTCGAGACTCAGACCGATGATGCTTCCACAACCATGTGCACCACCGAGACTCGGACTGATGATGCTTCCACAACCATGTGCACCACCGAGACTCAGACCGATAATGCTTCCACAACCATGTGCACTACCGAAACTCCAACCGATGCCACAGAATCCAACAAATAGATGAGGTCCCTCCTGAAGATTGCACAAGCATGTCTTCCAGAGTACATACCTGATGCTCACAATCAGGAACACCCAGAGCAGCAAATAGAGGTGGTGGAGGAGGAGGCGGAGGCCATGGTGCCCCCTATGAGACCAACCATGGTGCTCCGCTCCTCCACCAGACATAAGCTAAGATCTCAAGCCTGAAACTGATTTTTAAGCCTATATATATTTTTTTTAAATGGCTACACAATATCTGAAGAAGATAATAAATCCAAAGGGCATTCGAGGATTCCGATATAGTGGGAAGGAAGCCCCGAGCGGTTGGCAGCTTGGAGTGGATTCAGGGCTTTGTCCTCTCTGCCTACTGAACATCTACTCCAGGAATTTGGAGGCCAAAATAGTGTGGACCGATGATGCTTCCACAACCATGTGCACCACCGAGACTCAGACCGATGCCACAGAATCCAACAAAAAGGAGGAGGTCCCTCCTGAAGATTGCACAAGCATGTCTTCCAGAGTACATACAGATGCTCACAATCAGGAACACCCAGAGCAGCAAATAGAGGAGGTGGTGGAGGAGGAGGCGGAGGCCATGGTGCCCCCTATGAGACCAACCATGGTGCTCCGCTCCTCCACCAGACATCAAACAAAGATCTCAAGCCTCCAACAGATTGTTAAGCCTATAAAAAATAAAAAGATGGCTACACAATACCTGAAGAAGATAATCAATCCGAAGGGGTGCCGAGGATATAGATATAGTGGGAAGCAAGCCCGAGCGGTTGGACGCTTGGGAGTGCAGTTCAGGGCTTTGTCCTCTCTGCCTACTGAACATCTACTCCAGGCAGACAACGCCGTACGTTAGACACAACTGGATATCTAAAGAGTTCAGCTCTGTAAGGGAAAATTAAAAATGCCCTGCCTCTTCACACTCTCACTGGGGATTCATAGTACCCTTAGTGTGATAGTGCCCAGCCATGAGCATGCTCTTACTGGTATTGGAGTCCCTTTTTTGTCTGTTAACACCGCGGTTACAAGAAATCTCGACAGATGCTAGGTTGTGGCTGTGGCGGTTGTCGAGCTAACTCGGTTTTGCCAGTGATTCATGTTATATCTGCCATTTTGGATTTAAACAGCAATACTAAATATGGCAATACCAGTTTGAGATTGTGAGTAGGACTACAACTGGGAGAAGAGTCTTTGTAGGTGAAACAATGTGACAAGATGTGAAATATCACTATCGGCATTTTTTCTGAGAAAGAATGATAATTGAATTTGTGGTGCAGTGGACCAACTTGGCCATCTGCACGGGGGTCCACTGGCACTACAGTGGCGCATGCTACAGAAGCTTGCAAAACTCAATGGATTAAATTCCCTACAGATTTTGTCATCAGGTAGCTTGACCGGATTGGTGTCTGAGGACCAATTCAGACATATGAGAACGGAAGGGGAAAATGTTGATTTGAGAAGAAAGATCAAGAATCTGGAGGCCAAAATAGCGCAGCTAGAAGCCACAGAAGCTTCAAAAACCATGTGCTCGACAGAGACACAGACGGATGATGCTTCCACAACCATGTGCACCACCGAGACTCAGACTGATGATGCTTCCACTAGAACTGTCATTGATATGACAAGTATCGATCGATCGAAATAATTTTTCCAATTAATCGAAAAAAATATTATGTCAATTGTTATGTCAATTAATCGAAAAACATTTTTTCAGCATTTTACACCATTTTTAGCCAACGCTTATAAGAATTTTAAAAAGAAACTCAAGTATTCAATCAAAAAGTGTTGAGAAAACCTTCATTGTCTTTGCATTGTGAGAATCTTAGGATCCTAGCCACAAAAATTGTGTGGAACATGTGAAAATATTCTGTTAGTGCAGTTCTTCAAAATCGAATCGAAATTATAATCGGAATCGATAAATAAAATGTCAATGATCGAATCGAAAATAAATGGATGTCAATGACAGTCCTAGCTTCCACAACCATGTGCACCACCAAGACTCGGACTGATGATGCTTCCACAACCATGTGCACCACCGAGACTCGGACTGATGATGCTTCCACAACCATGTGCACCACTGAAACTCCAACCGATGCCACAGAATCCAACAAATAGATGAGGTCCCTCCTGAAGATTGCACAAGCATGTCTTCCAGAGTACATACAGATGCTCACAATCAGGAACACCCAGAGCAGCAAATAGAGGAGGTGGTGAAGGAGGAGGCGGAGGCCATGGTGCCCCCTATGAGACCAACCATGGTGCTCCGCTCCTCCACCAGACATCAAACAAAAATCTCAAGCCTCCAACAGATTGTTAAGCCTATAAAAAATAAAAAGATGGCTACACAATACCTGAAGAAGATAATCAATCTGAAGGGGTGCCGAGGATATAGATATAGTGGGAAGCAAGCCCGAGCGGTTGGACGCTTGGGAGTGCAGTTCAGGGCTTTGTCCTCTCTGCCTACTGAACATCTACTCCAGGCAGACAACGCCGTACGTCAGACACAACTGAATATCTAAGAGAGTGGAAGGGGAAAATGTTGATTTGAGAAGAAAGATCAAGAATCTGGAGGCCAAAATAGCGCAGCTAGAAGCCACAGAAGCTTCCAAAACCATGTGCTTGACAGAGACACAGACAGATGATGCTTCCACAACCATGTGCACCACCGAGACTCGGACTGATGATGCTTCCACAACCATGTGCACCACCGAGACTCGGACTGATGATGCTTCCACAATCATGTGCACCACCGAAACTCCAACCGATGCCACAGAATCCAACAAATAGATGAGGTCCCTCCTGAAGATTGCACAAGCATGTCTTCCAGAGTACATACCTGATGCTCACAATCAGGAACACCCAGAGCAGCAAATAGAGGAGGTGGTGGAGGAGGCGGAGGCCATGGTGCCCCCTATGAGACCAACCATGGTGCTCCGCTCCTCCACCAGACATAAGCTAAGATCTCAAGCCTGAAACAGACTTTTAAGCCTATAAAAAAAAATTAAAAAATGGCTACACAATATCTGAAGAAGATAATAAATCAAAAGGGGTGCCGAGGATTTAGATATAGTGGGAAGGAAGCCCCGAGCGGTTGGCAGCTTGGAGTGGAGTTCAGGACTTTGTCCTCTCTGCCTACTGAACATCTACTCCAGGTATTTGGAGGCCAAAATAGTGTGGACCGATGATGCTTCCACAACCATGTGCACCACAGAGACTCAGACCGATGCCACAGAATCCAACAAAAAGGAGGAGGTCACTCCTGAAGATTGCACAAGCATGTCTTCCAGAGTACATACAGATGCTCACAATCAGGAACAGCTGGAGCAGCAAATAGAGGAGGTGCTGGAGGAGGAGGCGGAGGCCATGGTGCCCCCTATGAGACCAACCATGGTGCTCCGCTCCTCCACCAGACATAAAACAAAGATCTCAAGCCTGCAACAGATTGTTAAGCCTATAAAAAATAAAAAGATGGCTACACAATATCTGAAGAAGATAATCAATTCGAAGGGGTGCCAAGGATATAGATATAGTGGGAAGCAAGCCCGAGCGGTTGGCCGCTTGGAGTGGAGTTCAGGGCTTTGTCCTCTCTGCCTACTCAACATCTACTCCAGGAATTTGGAGGCCAAAATAGTGCGACTAGAAGCCACAGAAGCTTCCACAATTATGTGCACCACCGAGACTCAGACCGATGATGCTTCCTCAACCATGTGCACCACCGAGACACCTCCTGAAGATTGCACAAGCATGTCTTCCAGAGTACATACAGATGCTCACAATCACGAACAGCTGGAGCAGCAAATAGAGGAGGTGGTGGAGGAGGAGGCGGAGGCCACGGTGCCCCCTATGAGACCAACCATGGTGCTCCGCTCCTCCACCAGACATCAAACAAAGATCTCAAGCCTCCAACAGATTGTTAAGCCTATAAAAAATAAAAAGATGGCTACACAATACCTGAAGAAGATAATCAATCCGAAGGGGTGCCGAGGATATAGATATAGTGGGAAGCAAGCCCGAGCGGTTGGACGCTTGGGAGTGCAGTTCAGGGCTTTGTCCTCTCTGCCTACTGAACATCTACTCCAGGCAGACAACGCCGTACGTCAGACACAACTGAATATCTAAGAGAGCGGAAGGGGAAAATGTTGATTTGAGAAGAAAGATCAAGAATCTGGAGGCCAAAATAGCGCAGCTAGAAGCCACAGAAGCTTCCAAAACCATGTGCTCGACAGAGACACAGACGGATGATGCTTCCACAACCATGTGCACCACCGAGACTCGGACTGATGATGCTTCCACAACCATGTGCACCACCGAAACTCCAACCGATGCCACAGAATCCAACAAATAGATGAGGTCCCTCCTGAAGATTGCACAAGCATGTCTTCCAGAGTACATACCTGATGCTCACAATCAGGAACACCCAGAGCAGCAAATAGAGGAGATGGTGGAGGAGGAGGCGGAGGCCATGGTGCCCCCTATGAGACCAACCATGGTGCTCCGCTCCTCCACCAGACATCAAACAAAGATCTCAAGCCTCCAACAGATTGTTAAGCCTATAAAAAATAAAAAGATGGCTACACAATACCTGAAGAAGATAATCAATCCGAAGGGGTGCCGAGGATATAGATATAGTGGGAAGCAAGCCCGAGCGGTTGGACGCTTGGGAGTGCAGTTCAGGGCTTTGTCCTCTCTGCCTACTGAACATCTACTACAGGCAGACAACGCCGTACGTCAGACACAACTGAATATCTAAGAGAGCGGAAGGGGAAAATGTTGATTTGAGAAGAAAGATCAAGAATCTGGAGGCCAAAATAGCGCAGCTAGAAGCCACAGAAGCTTCCAAAACCATGTGCTCGACAGAGACACAGACGGATGATGCTTCCACAACCATGTGCACCACCGAGACTCAGACTGATGATGCTTCCACAATCATGTGCACCACCGAGACTCGGACTGATGATGCTTCCACAACCATGTGCACCACCGAAACTCCAACCGATGCCACAGAATCCAACAAATAGATGAGGTCCCTCCTAAAGATTGCACAAGCATGTCTTCCAGAGTACATACCTGATGCTCACAATCAGGAACACCCAGAGCAGCAAATAGAGGAGGTGGTGGAGGAGGAGGCGGAGGCCATGGTGCCCCCTATGAGACCAACCATGGTGCTCCGCTCCTCCACCAGACATCAAACAAAGATCTCAAGCCTCCAACAGATTGTTAAGCCTATAAAAAATAAAAAGATGGCTACACAATACCTGAAGAAGATAATCAATCCGAAGGGGTGCCGAGGATATAGATATAGTGGGAAGCAAGCCCGAGCGGTTGGAAGCTTGGGAGTGCAGTTCAGGGCTTTGTCCTCTCTGCCTACTGAACATCTACTCCAGGCAGACAACGCCGTACGTCAGACACAACTGGATATCTAAGAGTTCACCTCTCTAAGGGAAAATTAAAAATGCCCTGCCTCTTCACACTCTCACTGGGGATTCATAGTACCCTTAGTGTGATAGTGCCCAGCCATGAGCATGCTCTTACTGGTATTGGAGTCCCTTTTTTGTCTGTTAACACCGCGGTTACGAGAAATCTCGACAGATGCTAGGTTGTGGCGGTTGTCGAGATAACTTGACAAATAGCGTGTCCCAATGTTTGCCATTATCGTGTACGGCTCATCAACTTCTGGTTGGCCGTACTCGATAAATACAGCGAGTTTTTGCAAATTTCTAAGTGAATAGGTGAGATATGTATCCCACCTATTCATGTTTTCTATCATGATTATCAAGGAAAACATGATTTTATTAATTACTAACAAGCAAGACATCGAACGAAACAATGTGTTCAACGAAATGCGAAGTGTGCGATTACGGCGAAAGTGATCATAACGCTATTGATCGTGTGCTTCCAGTTTTATACACGAACAATAGCGCTCGTTCCATGACATATTTCAACTAAATAAAGTGACATCTAAGTCAAGTTGATGCCACTGAACAATAATATCAACTTTGATTTCAATGTTTGGATTGATTTAATTATCTACCAACAAACTTAAGTTGGACTTATAGATTTTGATGAAGCTTTTGATCACGTAAACCCAAAATGGCGCCTGGAAGCGCCCGCGCCCAATCGAAGTGCTTCTATTTCATTCACTGACAACAGATATTCAGATGGTGGGATATCTATAAAATAAACATTTTCGGAAAGCTGAGAATCAGCTTGTTTTGATAATATAAGTTTATTATTTATTTTCGCCACCGCTTTCTTGTTGTCAATTAATATAGTAAGGGTTGCATGATTTTACAGCTCACGGACGAATGAATTGAAGGAGCGTAAACTAGCAAGGAATATGTCCTAACCATGTTGAATTGAGGTCTCAGAAATCGATCTCTCAAACATGGTATAACAGAGTTCAAAAGGAAAACATTTTTCTGGTAGATATGAAGGTAAGTAAACACCATTTGTAATTTTTAAATATAAGGCAGGGTTCAACAGTACCCGACCAACCCAGGTAGTCAGGCGGGGCAAGTTGGACCCAAGATCAGATAGTCCCGCCAGGCTTTCAGATAGCCCCGCCAATTTGATAATATCTACCTGGTTTGCTGTGTATTTCTTGTATTTGTACCTCCACATTTTTATTTGAATTTCAATTGTATTTTTTTTGCCTTGAAATGAATCTTCTGTATTGACATTTTGCACCAGCAATGTGGCAACTTGATAATCAGAATATGGAGACTGTAATTCAACACCTTAATCTTCTGTTCAGTCGATGATTTGTGGAATAAAACATAAAAATCTAAAGAATAAAAGCACATAGGGCGATGGAGGAGGTTTGAAGTGTTTAAGATATTAATGTTTTTTTTCTTTCAGATACTTTTTTCTTCATCTAAAGTGATACTCTTATAGGGTAAATGAAATTTTGGAATTCCTTTGATATAATCTCAGAATTCGTTCCTTGCTGGTCTCCCTTTCCCTTCATGACTTCCAAAGACAAGTTCACCCATAGAAATAGATAACGGATGTGATTAAGATACTTATAGTTACACATCAAGAAATCACAGGGGATTATTAATTTGTAGTAAATCAAACTCTGAATGTTCTCTGCCAAATCTTAGTTTTACACAGGTCAAATATTATATAATTAATTTCATATAGCGACAACAAAACATTTTCTGGAAGATCAAGAACAGTAGTTTCAGGAGATGTTTTTTTTATTTCTGAATTATTACAATATTTTGCTTCATGATAGTGAAGTGATAACATATCTCTGAAGTGGTATGATGAAGAATCTTGTGTCTCTGTTGCATATTACAAGGTAGAGCTTGGGCAGCAAAATTGTATTTCTTATGAGCCATTTGTTATTATTAACATATCTTTTATTTTGGGAGGCACACATAAATGTTTTCATTTTATGAGCTCATGATGTAAGACCAGGAAGTTGGAGGTGCCACTGAGCTGAGTCCCTGTGACAAGTGCTTAGTTCATATCTCTGAGTGGTAAGCACTTGACCTTTGACCTAATTATTGAGCGGTGCCAAAGAGCTCTTTATGTCTGTGGGTGACAGTCTGCAGTGAAGCTATTATTAGATAGTCAACTCGGGCAAGTTGGAGGGCACTTCAGATTGCCCGACATGCTGGTTTTTGGTGATTAGATAGTCATGACTATCGGACTATCTACTGTGTTGCACCCTGTAAGGTTGTTTATTTCAATGGGAAATGGCTTCATAACATGACTTGATGCATAAAAGTCATACACAATTATCTGAAATGGCCGCCACAGTTCTTAACTGTATTTTTTGTGTTAAGTTGATGATTTTCTGCACAAAATGGTGGTTATAAATTATAAAATTACTTGTGGCGATTGAGGGGGTTCTGATTATGCTAGCAATGTAAATTTTATATGGCCAGATGTTTAATTTTTTGCAGAAGCAGTACTTAGATAACATGGTACATGGGCTTTTCATTTGTTTCAATTTCTCTCTCTCTCATGACATGCTATAGTGTAGCCACTGCCCATATAGTCCCATATATTGTCCTAGCACAAGAGGGTTAACTCAAGTAGGAGGAAATCGAGTTACTTTCTAATGAAACAGCTATTCTTTTTGTACTATCAGAAATACTGACATGCTTCCCTAGAATCTGCCATTACTTGGCATGTGGCCAGGCCATTCCATGGGCTGATGGTGGCATTGAGGTAGGAAAATAGGAGCGGTCAGTCTGAGGGTATGAAGGATAGTTGTAGATATCCAAATTGCCCTATTAAAGATTGTTTATTCCAAAATTTTTATTATTTAGCTACCACACTTAGGCATTTTAGCCTACGTTAGGCATAATTTTGGACTTAGAAAATACTAAAAATTGAGGGGCCTCTAAGTTTTTGGCTTGAATTTTCTTGATAATCATGGTAGCAACCCCTATTACTTTGTTGTTTTACATACAAACCCTGGTATGCCAGAGGAGAGGAAGACTGCTTGGTGTAGTCTGTACTGCCATGTTTTCCTTGTCCATTTATAGTGTCTTGTACTGAGAAAGGAGACTCACAGTCCACCCCCCCCCCCCCCCCCCCAAATGTTAAATTGCCTACCTTTGTTGTTTGAATGTCTAAATAACATACCGTACAGTTACCTATCTAATGAACTTAGAGAAGGAGACCTATTCCATAGTAGATAAGGAGACTCGCATTACTTAATTATGCAATGTCCCAGTGTTCGCCTCCTAAATATAGCACTGTTTATTTGTGTATATGACTTAGTCACCTACCTACCCCAACATAGGGAAGGAGACTGGTCAAACCCCCCCCCCCCCCCCCTCTATATTATCAATAGTTTTTCCATATTTACCTCATAATTATGAGAGTTAAACATGTTGCCCCCACAATTTCACTGTTATTTCCATAATGACATAATTAATTTGTCCTTGCTGGTGGTTACCTACCTGAATTAATTCAGGGAAGGAGACCCCTATAGTCATATTTACTCAATCAACTTTTATGTAATATTTGCTGGACCTTGTGCTGACCCCCGATTCACAGATAGACTATAGCACAAGCCCTACCTCCAAATAAAATGCCATCAATCATGGTTTATTTTACAATAATCGCGACCTACCCCACAACAGAAAATTGCATACATGTCCTTTCACATGCTATTGCAAAAAACATTACATGCAACTTATTAGCCTTTGTATTAGTCAACCAAAAACAATAACCCTTCTTGTTCCATACCTACCAGGTCACTAGTATGATATTATGCAGTATTTAAAACCATTCACAAATTGAAACTGTATCAAACCCTTTCTCATATTCTCTCTTCCCTTTCACTTTCTAAAGGACAAGTACTAGTTAGCAGGTTAGCCATTGTCATAGTGGCAACTAAAGCAAAACTAGTCCCCCCTTTGCCCCATACTTGGTACTGAGACCAAATGGACATCCCACCAATAAATTGTCACAGAATACAATTACCTGCCCACCCTTTCACCTATGCCGGCAAGGGGCACACCTTATGGTGTGCAATAGGAGTTAGCACCTCCTGGGGAACCCTAAGTTGGTGGGCACCATGCTTGCCTTATAAAAGAAGGGGGATGTGTGGATCTGTCTATTGATACCCTGCATCTGAAATATCCCTTGGTCCTCTTTGGATCTGAAGGCTCTGCTCTTACTCTCCCTCTTTTTCTTCTTTCACTTAGAATAGGTATGCTTTGACATTGTTCCTCAACCATGGCAAAGGACCACTTTTTGTAAAAACTTTATGGCACTAAATGACCTTTGCGTGTCGATGTACCTTTAAACACCCATTCATTCATTCACCTATGCCATTAACCAATATTCTTGCTTATGTTCTTTCAGATAAAAATGTCAAAGGTATACAAGAATTGGAAATCGTCCAACAAAGTTTCCACTGGCAGGACTGTCACAGCAGCAGAACCTGCCAATAGAAAACTTGCAATAAAAACCAGGGGTTTTGCCAGCGCAGTGGAACCCTAAACCCAAAGTCCACCCAGCAGCACAGCCGTGGAAGCTGACACTGCTGAAGAAAACCTTTCAATAAAGATCAGGGGTTTCACCAACCCGATGGAACCTCGAAACTCACGTCCAACTAGCGGGACTGTCGCGGAAGCAGACACCGCTAGTTCAAAAAACAAAGCCAAGTACCCAAACTGGATCTCTCTCCGCCTCTAAGGAGAAAATACTTAAAAAGGAGAGGAAACTGAGGTGAATGAGTCCCGCATACAGGCACATCGGGACTTTGAACGCGCCTCAGAACCCCAACCTCCCCTTCCTATGCGGTCTCCTCCAAGTCCCCAGAGACTTGTGGACGCCAACACAGTCACCTGGAGACCCAAGGTCTAACCCGCATGGCCCACCTACCCCCTGGATTCTTATGACATAGGATCCACCCCTCCTCATCCGACTCACGCAGTCTGATGAAGCACCCTCCACTAGTGCCAATGCCCCCCACCCCCCCAAAGCAGCAAACCACTCGGGGCTCTCAGCCCCTCCCTGGCATGTTTCCCAGTCTGCTGCACCGAGGCACACTCCTTCGCAGCCTACATCGTATGCCAACGCTGCACATGAATCCCCTGCGGCTTGGCCAAAGACTCCCCCTTCCACTGGCTGCATGTAAGGGGCCCTCCCTCTTGAACCCATCAATCCAGACCCCCATGCGTTATAGAACAGAGGACAAACTCTGGAAATATGTCCTTTAAAGTCACCCAATAGATGATATGGATAGGGCACATGGTGGTGTCTCTATATTTGTCAAAAGCAATTTACCTCAGAGTCTTGTAGATGGGAACTCGCCTTTGCAAATGATTGTTGTTAAGGTGACTCTTCACACTACAATTACCTTCTGTAATCTATATATCCCTCCGAGCACTGCACTTCATCTCTGTGACCTTGCACACATAGAAATCCAATCACCTAAGCTATTTATGATTGTTGGGGATTTTAATTCTCACAATTATTTGTGGGGAGGGAATAAATCTGACGCCAAGGGTAAGGTCATGGAGACTTTTATGACTAGATGTAATATCTGCCTCTTTAATGGTGACACCCCGACTAATCTACATCCAGCAACTGGTTCTTTAACATCTATAGATCTCACCATGTGCTCTCCTTCACTTTTCATGGATTTTACGTGGAGGGTGGAGGCAGATCTTCACGGCAGTGACCACTTTCCTATCATCTTAGAAAGTCATTATCATCCTCCAGACGACAGACCACCAAAGTGGCAGTTTCACAAAGCTGATTGGAATCTTTTTAAAGACCTGTGTTTGGAGGCCTTTCCTCAAGATGATCTTGATGGAGGTCTCCAGCTAGAAACATTTATTGACAAGCTTTGTGAAATTGCCAACAAAACAATTCCAAAATCAAATCCCAACCCCAAGAAGCCACAGAAGCCATGGTTTTCTGATGAGTGTAAGGAAGCTATATTAGAACGAAAGAGATCTCTTAGAGTTTTTAAAAGATCTCCAACAAATACAAATTTACAAGAATATCGTATAAAAAGGGCTAAAGCAAGACAGGTCATTCGTGCCAACAAAAAGAATAGTTGGCACAAATATGTGTCCAAACTAAATGCCAGCACGTCTATGAAGAAATGCTGGGACATGGTCCGTAAAATTAAGGGTAAGGGGGAAAGTCCATGCGTAAAACATATTGAGAAGAATGGAAAAAAAATAACACAAACAAGGGATATTGCCAACACCATTGGGGAGGCAATATCCTTCAATTCCTCCTCTGCACATTATTCACCTAAATTCCAACGCATCAAAAATAGACAAAGAAAGATATTCCCTTATATTCCAATCTGACAATACCGAACCATATAATCAGCCCTTTTCAATAGATGAGCTCAGGACTGCGCTTGGCAAAGCCCATGACACAGCTCCTGGTCCAAATCAAATAAATTATCAGATATTGAAGCATCTTCCTGAAGCTTCTCTCCAGTGCCTTTTAAAGGTTTTTAATAATATTTGGGAAAATGGAGAGTTTCCACCTTCCTGGAGAATGCCACTATCATACCCATTGCCAAGCCAGGAAAAGACTCCAAAGATCCAAATAATTACCACCCAATAGCTTTGACCAGTTGTGTCTGTAAGACAATGGAACGAATGATAAACGATCGTCTTGTTTGGTATCTTGAATCTTCTTCACTTATGACGGAAGCCAAAAGTGGCTTCCGGAAAGCAAAGCGCAATGGATCACCTTGTGCGCTTTGAAACTTTTGTGAGAGAGGAATTTTTAAAGGAGAATATGTGGTGTCTATCTTTTTCGACCTTGAAAAGGCAAATGACAACACTTGGAAATATGGAATCATGAAAAATTTACATGATATGGACCTCAGAGGACGTTTACCCCTTTTTATCCAAAACTTTTTATCAGAATGGAAATATCGCATCAGAGTAGGGACATCCCTCTCTGACTTTTATGACCGAGAAATGGGAGTTCCCCAGTGGATCATTTCATCTGTCACCCTTTTTTATCGTCAAAATCAACAGTATCACCGGATGTATTAGAAATGGGGTTGACAAGTCTCTGTTTGTTGATGGCTTTGGTGTCTCATATCGTTCAAAACATATACACGCCATAGAAAGGAGGGGTTTTCATCCTGATCCCTACTTAGTACTTTATGATAACCCCATTCCTATAAAAAAGGAAACAAAGTTCCTTGGCATTTTACTCGATTCAAAATTGACATTTGTCCCTCATATCAAGGGCTAGGGTTGCATACCGGTACTCGGGTACCGATAGGAACCGAGATTCATTTCGAAAAGTACCAGTATTTTACCGTTGCATTGAGAACCGGTACTTAAAGGCACCATTTCCTTTTCGTGCACCGTTTTGTTTAAACAAATAAAACAAGTTGTTACCTACTTGTGTCAACAGGCACGGCTAATCCAATGACGCATCGTGTCCTATTCCCGCCTAAAAAGTTTCAGACAGCGTGAAAAACCCGCGCTGTCTTGAATAGCATTCGGCGGGAAATACAATAGATTGTGGTGGCGCTCATTTGCTTCGGTTAACTTTGTCAATGTTTGGCGCAATCATTGGTTCTGTTACCCAATTCTACTAATCATTCTTGCCAAAGAATTGAGGAATAGAACCACTCATGTTGGCAATAGAAACTCGTAACAAAGCCGATCAAGCCACAGAGATCAGAGGTACCGTTTCACTGTTAAAGATACCGATACCACTGGTACCGTTTCGCCAGTACCGGTACCGGTATCGTACCGTTTTGTGTTAACGGTATGCAACCCTATCAAGGTCCTTAAGAAAAAATGTGTCAAGGCTTTGAATTTGTTGAGAGTAGTTTCCGACACTGACTGGGGTGGGGATCGTACAATTCTTTTACGGCTGTATAGAGCCCTTGTTCTTTCGAAGCTAGACTATGGATGTTTTATTTACGGAGCAGCATGTAAATCTCTTCGCTGGATCCTATTCAAAACCAGGGTTTGAGGCTTTCTCTTGCAACCTTTAGAACTTTTCCTGCACATAGTCTTTGTGTTAAGGCGAATGAGCTCCTTCGCCTCAGAAGAGAAAAGCTTGCTCTCCAATTTGCAACTAAAATAGCTGCCAACCCAAATAACCCTGTTTACGAAACTATTTTTAACCCTCGATATGTGAACCTTTTTGCTAGAAAACGAAGAGTCATTCCAACTTTTGGTATTAGTATTAAGGAGTCATTGGAAGAATTGTATTTTGATCCTGACATCATCGCAAAATTTGAATTTCCTGAAACTCCTCCATGGACATATCCAACTGCTATGGTCAACCTCACTCTTTCGTATGCCCAGAAGGATCAAACGGATCCTTCGAAGTACATAAGTTTGCATAATGAGGTGAAGGATGTCTTTCAAGACTATGATTTCATCTACACTGATGGCTCTGTTTCAGATGACAAGGCTGCAGCAGCAGCAGCAGTTATTGATAATTATTCTTCCAATCTAATCCTAGATGTGTTGCCATTGGTGAAGTTGGGCTGGATTTTCACCATGCCCAAAGCAGTAGCGCCATCGGCAACCAAAAGCGTCTGTTTAGGCCACATGTTCGACCTTGCGAAGGCAAGGCAAAAACCCCTTCTTATCCACTGCCGTAAAAAGCAGGAGGAGGACTACAATGTGGCTATGGAGATGCTATGGGAGGAAAAAATGGTCGAGCATCCAATCCATCGACATTGTTTCTTTGGAACTGTCCCCCAATTGGGTGAGTGGGCCGAGTTTCTCCCAAACTGCATGTTCGGGATTGCCGCAAAATCCCTGAACAAGCCCGTCCAAAGGGAAGTTATCAAGCGGACGCCGCCCCATCGTCTTCTCTTGGAAATGGCCTCCACCAGGATGCTCCGGGCCAAGAGACAAATTCCCCCTGGCAGCTGCGGTACCTCATAAGAGAGGTAGCTACCCTACGGCAGGTGTCCCCTGAGCGTTGATTGATCAGTGTAATGCCAAGTTGCCAACGCTCAACAACATTTATAACCCCCGAAAGTTTGGCCAGGAACTTGGTCTGGGAGCCAGCTTGCACTGGAGCCTGGAACCAGCAAGTAGCAGAACTTCATTCGAATGGTCAGCCCGGGGGTTCTGCCAAGAACTGACTCTGGGAGCCAGCTTGAACTGGACCATAGAGCCAGCAAGTATCGGAACCCCATATATCACCTCCCACACCACTGAGAGATAATCCAGCCGAAACGGAAGTCTGGGAGCCAATGCCAATGGTCCCGGTATGCGTTCAAGTACTGGATTCCCTCTGGCCTTTATCCGCCCCTGCCAGCATGGCGCAAGGATCGGAAACCAGCTTGTACTGGATGGCCGATTAGCGACATCCTGGTTAACCCCTCTTTCGAACCACTGAAGCGATTTCTGGCCCCACTCGATTACCAAAGTAAAATTACCTATGGACCAGTCCCCCTTCAACCCCACTACCATCCCCAAAAAATGTAACCCGGAGGGATGTAGTGCTTGGAGCCCTGTTTGGTGCTCCCATCTGGTGGTGGCTTGGGATACTAACATATCCCAGGGGATAATAACATATCCCAAGCTGCATCCTGACAGGAAGCCACCACCTGTATAGGCCCGGGGGTGACGAGTGGCCTGGGTGGTAGGGGAGCTCTCCGTAGGTCCTGCATCGGGAGTTGACCCTGTGGGACAAATGCGGTTACGGATCCAAAACAAACAAACAAACATATAAATTGCTGTCAGCACATGGACAGCCTTCTTCTACTCCAGAGACCAGTACAGCTTGGAAGGTCTTTGGACGCCTAATCAGGTGAGTGGCTGCCACATTATGTGGCATTATGTAACGTAGTGCTCTTGTGGTGCAGTGGACCAACTTGGCCATCTGCACAGGGTCCACGGGCACTACATTATTGAGCTGGAGAATAATCCCAATCGGGAGATTTCTCGGGACAATGTATCCCGGTCGGGAGAAATCTCTTAATCGGGAGATTTCTCCCGATCGGGGTATCTAACCGGACCTGGTGACAGACTAGTTGACACTGACACAGTAAGTTACTACATGTCAGTGTCAACTAGTCTGTCACCAAGTAACTATGAGCCTGCACCTCTCTAAACTATATTGATATACTTCAAGAACAGGTAACTGCATACAGACTATAACTATTCACCATATGCATGGATACTCACCCTTCCTTTTAAATGGCCGAAGCAGTTCAATGAGATGAACAGGGACGGGCTAACTTCTAAAATAACTTACAAAATAATGCATAAACAACATCCCATGGAGGCTGACATGTTGAACCCTGACTTCCGGGTCAATTGGAGTGCCCGGATGACGCACCTGTATCTCTAGAATAAATAGTCCAAACAAAATAGATATTGAAATCATACAGCTTCCACACTGCATGGTCATAAATGAATACTTTACTGTTAACCGAAGTATTCTTGCTGGTCTCGTAGCCATGCATTAAAAAATCAAGACTTATCTGTTTTCTTAGATGTATTCATACGCTGAGAAACAAGTGGCCACCATCTTGGATTGTTGACATCGATTCGATAGACCGGACGGGGGACTAACTTCATTTTGATTAGGAATTTCTATGCCTTTACAACAGTTCTAGTTTTATTCACAAATTAAGGAGACAATGAATACCCAGCAAAGGCAAGGTCAAGCTACACCAGATGAAATCATGAGAGGATTTAAGCTGTATCCTTTATTTTAATGCGCTGATTGATCGTTGCGTTCCGTTCTTGAGAGTTGAGTTGATGTTCATGTCGTTTTTGGGGATGCATGATTACGACTTGAGATTAAAGCAAGACTGCAGTATGAAACTAAGGAAAAGAGAAAATATGCAGTTTAGTGCTAGTGTATTTAAAGCGTGGATATGCTGGTGTTTATTGTTCGTTTATTGCACGAAACTTAGATTGACGCATCTTGTTAGGGGCTTAGATTTGGCTTCGTGTTGCCTAGAAACCGTCATCGATAAATTCCACGCATCTATCAGCACTGATCAGTGTCTATATCAATATCCTGATTGATCATGTGACATGTCATTAACCTGTACGTTACTCAGGGCAATAGGATATATGTGTAGCCCTGCCAACACACAAACAGCTAAATGCTCAAGTCATAGTTGTTTTGACAAGTGGATTTAGGAACAGTGCCCAAATTTTCAATTATATCAATTATGATTTGTTGATTGTTTTTAAGTAATAAAATATATTATATTTGTTCGTTCATGACAGGTGTTTTGGAGACAACCTAGTTCAATAATATTGAACCTTACTAGATGCAACAATGTCTTATTGTGGATGTTCTGTGTTGCACATGTAAGGTTCAAGGCAATGCCATCCTCTGATTTTTTACCAGAGATGGTGTTAAAACATCAATATTTAACCTTAGATGAATAGAACATGGATTGGTCGCCACCTAACAAATAATATGACGAGAAAGCAAAGCTTTAAATGCTCGCGCAGCTCGATGATATTTCTGCATTCCCCTTCAAATGCAGTCACAAAATTTTCAGTTCGCAACAGATTTCAACTAGAATTTTTATAAAGTAGCGGTTCTAACGAGTCAAACCGCATTGAAATTGATAGCTGGAAAGACGAGTAGGCCTATCTATAATTCATTTTCGCTGTGTCGCTCACTGCATAAACAATGGCGCTAGTGTTGACATATCGCTGTAGATGGCGCCGTGATCTTCGGCCGTCCAAACGTTATTTAGATACAATTTAAAGGAAACAATCCATGTTTATTGATTAATTAAGCAATATCTAAAACATGAAAAGATCTGGTGGCTAAATGTGCTCTTAAAGCAAAAAGGGATGTTCGTTTCACACAAGATTATTGTCAAGCGAGACAAGAACAACCGGAAGTGTGGACACCAAAATATCTCTGTATGTAGCAGGCTGTGGCCAGGTAGGTTAGGACTTTGTATACTGTAATTGCCGCTACGCTTGTCATTCGCGGCTCAAGCTATCAAAGAACCCCATTATAAAGCTCTGGACATACCTGATCTCTCCGTATCTAGTCTATATTTAACTTCGAGCTAAGTTGCTCACACACATGCGCAGAACACCTTTTATGTGGTTGTCATCAATATCTTGGCTATGACATGCTGAGCCTATTGAGCAAGGTCTGCTCATTGGGTATCTGGTGATTGCCATTCGTGATAAAACCCATATTACGGAAACCAAAGTTAGGCTTCTTGGTCATAAAAGTGTCAATAATTAGCATATGATATGCCTCCTGCCAGCAAAATATTCTGCATCTTTTATCATAGAAACAGTACATACTATTTAGGTTAAATAAACATATTTGTTGCATTTGTGTTAATCCAAATTTCAAATGAAGGCCATTCCGTAAATATTATAGGCTTTTACAAAACCAATATCATGGACAATTTCATCTTTTCCAACTCAATTTCTGGGTTTGAAAATGAAAAGAGTGATATATTCTAATTTAAATGCCGCTGTCTTTAATTTATTACGACAATTTACAAGCCTATGAGGCCGCAATACTTTATTTGTACCTGCCCTATTGGGCTCAGCAGGCCTGCCACTATGTACAGTGTCTTATGGCACAAAACTGTCCCCTGCAGGCACCAACATAATTTTCAGAACTAACTTGCCATGCCAAGCAAGTAGTTAATGGTTTTTACTAGCCCGAAATAATTTTTTACTTGCCCGAAATGAGTTATTAATATAACATATGCTAGAAAGGCATGTATTGTTTATCATGGATTTGAAGATTTGAATACCATGTTCATTTCAGTTTTGTTGTATTGTTTGCATATTTCTTAAGTATTTGTGCCATTCACTATTTAAAAGAAATACATACATGTGTATTGTGTTCAGAAAATCAGCTTGCCTATTCGGGCAAGTGAAAACTAAAATGTACTTGCCCGAAAGCCCTTTTTCCAAAAAATCACTTGCCGGGGCAAACGGGCTAGTACTTGTGTCGGTGCCTGGCCTGAAAATCCCAATAGCGGGGATATTTTCCAAGGAAATTCTGCACCCGGCAGGTGATATTTCACAAGGTTGTATTACCCCTCTGGAAATAAATATCAAAGAAAATATTAACCCACTTAATTTGAGCAATCTGCTCATGTATGCATTTTAACCATTTTGAAGAGCGTATGACAAGAACCAGAATAGTTCTCATTACCTCGGAAAATATCCCCCAGTCGGAAGGGGGGGGGGTGGTTATTTCCTAGTCTATTTTGCAACCATTGCTTTTAGTCAGGCAGTTATGGCTACAAACATAAGGAGAGTTCTAGATTGAGTTCTTATATACAATTATAAAAATTATTCTTTTTTTATTTTTTATTTTTTTTTGGGGGGGGGGGGGGGGGAAATTCTCTGATTTCGAAAATAATTACCAAATCAACCCATTCATGTCTGTAGCTCAGTCAAAGCTGCCTGACAATTTTGGTGATATCTCTCTAACAAATGCAATATTCAGAAAATATTTGAAGAAGAATTATTCATCATAACTCTATCTGCAACGCCCCTTCAAATATTTTTTGGATTCATTCTTCATGCCAAAATTATTTTGATAAGTATGGCAGATCCAGACCATACTGTTCAAGTAGATCTCCAGGCCTGAAAGGGTTAAAGCCTTCTTCGATTTTAGATCCAACCTTTGGTGCCTTTCCTGTGCTTATGTTGAATATTGTCAATATTTATCTTAACGTCTCCCACTAGTAACTGGATGAATCTCCGAGACGCAGACTCCGGCAAAATCCTCTGGCAGGGCAGTGATGACTTGTAAGTGCCCCTTTCTGTTTGTTGTATGTGTAACTGTAACATACATCTGCTTTGTTTGTGCTGTGTCTCTATTTGTATTCTGTATTATTATAGTATGGCTTCTTAGGGGTGTCCAACTGTTGCATACATGTGTGTATGACTTCTTCCAGGGCTTTTTAACCCATATGCTGCTAACTAGTGCCTAATTTTGCCAATACAAAATGATGCAAAAAAGCTGAAAAATGACTAAAAACACTGGCACATGGGTACTCATATAAGAGAACTCGGTGAGGGCTTTCTAATAAAAACCAACATGACAGGGTTTAGATGGTTTTCAAAATTCTTTGCATCGATACAAGTGCTTTGGACGAAAGTAGCCTTGGCATATAGGAAGGGTTAACCAATTAATGCTCACAGCAGCTAAAAATTGGCCTTGCAATTTTGATGGAATCTTGCTGGCAAAGTTAGAAGAATGTTTGCAGAATATCTGATTTTAGGTAAAAAGACACCCTAGATTTTGGTATGTGTTTTTTTATAAATACTAATTCCAAGTTAAATTTTTTTAAAGTTTAACCTCAAAATAATAATAAAAAAAGACATTTCTTGAAGAATTAAGGATATAATTACTTCATTTGTTTATGTACATAATCAGTGTAATCATTTTTACTTTTCAATGAGGGATTTTGGACACTCTAAATTCTTGAAATCCCACTTTGGACACCCTGTTATGAAAATCCTGGCTAAGTCCCTGCTCAGAAGGCAGTAAACTCTCCGACTACAGGGCTCAACATTAAGAAAAAACTTTTTTCAAATAGTGACCTCTGTTGATATCATAGCCTCTGTTGATAAAATGAAAAGAATATGTATTGTCGTAAATTGAGTTATATTATCATCCAGATAGTCAGAGCCAAAGGAGGGCTTCATATACATTTTTAAGCGCTGATATTCCAATTCTATCTAGCCCCTCAGGGCTACTCACCGGTAGAATTTACTAGCCCTGACTTTCAATAACTAGCCCGGGGCTATGGGGCTAGCCTTAACGTCGAGCCCTGGACTAATGAGTGGGTCGACGCGAGCCATATGTGCGTGTTACGTCTAGAGGTAGTCTTGGCAGGTGCTCAACAAATGCAATCGGGCTAGACGCATCAATGCCATATTGATCTGGAGTCCATGAAACCTATTAGCATGCTTAGCATGCTTAATTGAATTAAGATCTCGCTAATCCTGTATTGTTGGGATTTGTGCGCCGGATTAGTGGATTCTTCACAATAGGAGATTTAGATCATTATATCATCCTAATTGGCAGGATAGGGTAGAATTTCAGCCTAGTCTCAACCAGCAGGGTGTCTGGGTGAGTGGGTGTACACCCAAACCCTCAAATATCATCCTTAGGGACGCCTCCCAAAATTTGTAGGAAACTATATAAAATGTCAGTTTCAAGCTATTGATTTTAATTTTTTTTGAAACCTCAATATAATTCCCATGTCATTTTATATGGACATTATGCTTTATTTCATTATGTAAATAAATGTTAAGGCTTGTAATCTGAGTATAGTGGTATCTCCCTTGAAAAATTGGATGCTGGAAAAATTGCACATTTACCAATTTCACCCGCTGCAGGCGTAAATGAGTTGAATGAGGGACTTCCAATCTATATATGTCATTGCAGGGCTCGACATTGGTGCTTGCCCCTTTGCCCCGGGCAAGTAGAATTTGTAAATTATAGCTGTGGGGCAAGTGAAAACTGCATCTTGCTTGCCCCACTGGGAAAGTACGCTTTGTATATTTCAGGTTTACTTTTGACAATGTGTGCAGTTTCGTGGTCTGCCATCCAAGCTTGTCCTAGAAAATATGCTTTCACATGCCAGAACCATGTTCCACTTGGTTTTAAATGAAATATTATAAAACATACAATTTTTCAAGGGCAAGCGAAAGTTGGAGTAGGGCAAGTGAAAATTGAATCTCACTTGCCCTACGGGGCAAGTCGCTGCAAAAGTTAACGTCGAGCCCTGCATTGGTTGCTCACAATTTAAAACATAGTACAGGGTCAGACTGACACAAGGAACCATTTACACATGGTCAGACTGACACAAGCAACTAGGAAATTATCAATTCTTCCCTCGGATGTTCTTCTATCAGTTGCAGCTGCTGCCTCATTTCCTAGATTGTGATGCAGTAAAGAAATTGTCGTCCGGATCTATGATAATTTTGATAATAACTTGGGTATTTAGAATTATTTTGCAAAATATTTGAAGGAGAGTTGTTGGTAGTTCTAGGAGTAACATTTCTCTTTCAAATATTTTTGCAACTTTGCTTTTGACCTGAAGATTTCACCAAAATTGTCAGACTGCTTTTGGCATTGTGTGCATTAATGGGTTAAATGATCATTGTCTCAGAAGTCAGAACTCCTGCATATGAAGGGTTCACCTTACCATTCCTAGAGATAGGAACTGGCGCCGGTACTCAATACAATACCAAAAAATTATATTGCATGGAAAAAAGATTTGTATCGAAAAAGTGAAGTATCGTATTGTATTTTTGAAAATATGAAATAGTTATATAATTGACTTTATTGCTTACTGTATGTCTCTGTATGAAGGCTGTTCCCTATTTATCGACAAACTTTCTGAAGCTGAGAGTGCTAACTTTAACAAAATTAAATCCCTGGGTGGCGGGCAGTATCGTTAGAAATATCAATAAGGTATCGCACCATTAAGGAATTATATATCAAAATTGTATGCAGGGTCTTAGCCAGGATTTCAAAATGCCTGTCCAAAATAGCAATTTCAAAATTTCTGCCCGTCCAGATTTAGCTACTAGTCTACTTCAAATCCTTCTACCAGCTACAATTAATAGTCTAGTGTGTAAAAAAGGGCAATTTACACTTCAGTTATGTCCTAGAAGCTGGTTCAAAGGTAGGAAAATATTTGGTTATTACACCCCAAAAGTCAAAATTGAAAAATCTTCATAGAAATTTCTGCCTGTCCAAACAGGAGGTTTTAAGGAGGCTACCTGTCCAAAAGACAGGTCGGACGGGTCCTGGCTAAGTCCCTGATTGTATGGTATCGCAAAAATATTAAAGGTGCCAATCCCTCACCATTCTTCTGTCTTTATATTTCTACTAACCCATTAATCACCAGAGGCCAAAAGCAGCCTGACAGTCATGGTAAATGCTCTTACTCAGACGGAAGCATTTGGGAAAATATTTGAAGGAGAAATGTTAATCAAAAATGATAATCTTTCAAGCTCAGAAAAGTTAGAAGCCAGAATGGTTACCAAAATTCCTTTTTAACTCTTTCAAGCCTGACGACACCAAAATCGCCAGACTAATTCAGGGATATCTCCTAAACATATGCATAATTTCAAAATATTTTGAATTTTTTTCATAACTCAGCCTGCAACTCTCCATCAATTATTTTGAGAAGCCATTTATCATTTCTAAGTATCATAGGACCTGTCAACAATTTCAGTAGGAACTCTCAGGAACAAATGGGTTAAATTTTAACCAGTGTTAGCGATAGGGTCAAAAAAAGTTGCTTCCACACTAATATCAAGGTCTAGAAAATCCTGCGTCCTGATCATTGGCCACAAATGAGTGTTAACTATCTATGCCAACAAATGTGGTCACTTAGGGGGTTTAATGGGTAGATTTCTTTATCCAGCTTGTGAAGTTTAGTTGACTGTGCTACTGCTTACAGCTCAAAGAACTGTTGTGAACAGGAAATTTATGGGTTCTTAATGGGAATTTTATGCGTCCTCTCTGGACGCAGCCACTTCACACCTCTGCGTCCATACCAGTTGACTATGCGTCAAAAGGGTATGTGGACGGCGTCCTCGCGATCCCTGCTAACCATATTGTTTTTTTGTTTTTTTTCAGGGCTGCCCCAGAGAAGGAACATGAAGGTAAGTTTTCTTAGAATATAACTTTTTGAAATGTTCAAATCCCAACCGGGGTATGTGAGAAAGTTGCCAATGACTTTGGGTTAGGCGGTGGTATTTGCTGGGTACTGCAGTTTCCTCTGGACACTACTTTACGATTTAGCCGGAATATGGCAGAAAAAGTTACAATAATTGAAATTCTTAAATTCACTTTTCTGGCTCAGGCAGCAAAACGCTTGATGCTTCTGGTCTTACAGAACAAATTCTATTGCATTTGATATCTATTTTTTACTAATTCTACCCAGCAGGCTTACTGTGTTTGCGATAACGCATAACGTGACATGTTCTCTGCTCTGTGAAGTAACCTGTAAACTACATCAATTATGCATACCTCAATTTGCAAAATATAAATTAGTGTCTATTTAGGTAGATAGAGTGTATATACAGGGTTAGGGCCCTAGGGGCCATACTTATTTGCCTGCGTGAAGGGAATGTGTATAAGAGTTTGTTTAGGAAAATGCTATATAGCCTAATCCTTATGTGAGAGAGAAGAGGGGAAAATTAACCTTTGGTAGAAATTCATTATCAAGAGTAGAAATTAAGAAAATTTATGATGGATATGCATAAACATAGATAGAAATTAAGAAAACCTTTGGTAGAAATGCATTATCATGAGTAGAAATTAAGAAAACCTTCAAAATTAAATTAAAATTTTATACATCATCAGGGGTAGAAATTAAGAAAACCTTTGATAGAAATTCATTATTAGGCATAGGAGTAAAGAAGTAGTCTAGAAGCACAGTATCGTTGACCATACCTTTACCTTACACATTATGCTGCTGGTGGCTAACTTTCCCATTACAAAAGGATGCAAAAAAACTGAAATATGACCGAAACCCTAGCATATGGGTTCTCATTTTACACTTATTCTTTTAATATGATTCTAAAATCATTTTCCAGCACGTGTGCCAAAGAAAATTCTAAAAGCTCGGGCGGTGTCGCGAGAAATCAACTTTTCCTCAGAGGCGCAAATGGAACAGTTTAAGCTGGAACAGAAAGTTTTGTTCAAAGGACGATGCTTAGAAGGTGAGTAATGATTAAACTATCACATTTTAACGCATAAGCTGGAACAGGATTCCTAGCTTGACCACCAGGTGGCTATAACATCTCTGTGTTTTCTGTTATGTTTCAGAATGGTACTTTGAGTTTGGCTTTGTGATTCCCAGCTTGACCGCCAGGTGGCTATAACATCTCTGTGTTTTCTGTAATATCCCCGTTCTTGTTTCAGAATGGTACTTTGAGTTTGGCTTTGTTATTCCCAGTTTGACCACCAGGTGGCTATACTATCTGTTTCAGTTTCAGAATGGTACTTTGAGTTTGGCTTTGTTATTCCCAGTTTGACCACCAGGTGGCTATACTATCTGTTTCATTTTCAGAATGGAACTTAAAGTTTGGCTTTGTTATTCCCAGTTTGACCACCAGGTGGCTATACTATCTGTTTCAGTTTCAGAATGGAACTTAAAGTTTGGCTTTGTTATTCCCAGTTTGACCACCAGGTGGTTATACTATCTGTTTCAGTTTCAGAATGGAACTTAAAGTTTGGCTTTGTTATTCCCAGTTTGACCACCAGGTGGCTATACTATCTGTTTCAGTTTCAGAATGGAACTTAAAGTTTGGCTTCGTTATTCCCAGTTTGACCACAATGTGGCTATAATGTCCCTGTTTTTGTATCAGAATGGGACTTTGAGTTTGGTGTTGTAGTTCCCAGTTTGACCACCAGGTAACTGTGATATCCCTGTTTTTGTTTCAGAGTGGTACTTAGAGTTATGCTTTGTTATTCTGGGATCGACCAACACCTGGCAGAGTATCATAAAGAGTTTGGCTTTGTGATTTCCAGTTTGACCACCAGGTGGCTATAATATCCCTGTTTGTGTTTCAGAGTGGTACTTTGAGTTAGGCATTGTGATTCCCAGTTTGACCACCAGGTGGCTATAATATCCCTGTTTGTGTTTCAGAGGCTTTGTGATTCCCAGTTTGACCACCAGGTGGCTATAATATCCCTGTTTGTGTTTCAGAATGGTACTTTGAGTTAGGCTTTGTGATTCCCAGTTTGACCACCAGGTGGCTATTATATCTCTGTTTGTGTTTCAGAGGCTTTGTGATTCCCAGTTTGACCACCAGGTGGCTATAATATCCCTGTTTGTGTTTCAGAATGGTACTTTGAGTTTGGCTTTGTGATTCCGGGATCGACCAACACGTGGCAGAGTATCATAGAAGCCGCGCCGGAAAGTCAGATGATGCCAGCCAATGTACTCAAGTAAGTCTCCTGCACCTAAAAATATCTTAAAATATCCTAAAAATAAGACTATTTTTATGATATCTTTAACTGATATCTCTCTTTTTAATAGTTTCATTGATCCAGAGGACAATTTCAAGAATTATTCTTAATCGGTAATGGGTCAAAATAGTCCTTTTGTTAATTAAAAAGGGAATCGCATTCTATTCTTTTTTTCTTTTTTTTTGACTGTACACGTTGTGGGGATCAAAGACGACAAGGTTTCATTCGTGTTGAGGAAATCTGTATTTCTCTATCGTGGTTTACATATGATGGTTTACTGAAAATAATGAAAACAAACATCTCTAAGAATACTATAACACAAACCGGCTAAACTAAGGAAATACAAGTAAATGTATCGAAATGGACTTAAAAAGACTAAATCTTATAATTACCGGCTGTGTGATCCTACTCTCTCAAGAGCTGGGTTGAAAGTGAGGAGCCCTGCCCAGTATGACATCACAAGTAAGCTAAAAATATACCTGGAGAACCAGATTAGTGGTCAACCTGGGGCGGGTTTTCTTTGGTTTGGTTTAGCCTCGGGTTCGACGTGGGCCTTGTTCAAAACCATAAACGTTGATCAACGTCGATCCAACGTATCCCGTTCAGATTGCATCGCAAGTAAACGTTGATACCGTTCAGAATCCGTTTTCCCTCCACGTTGATCAACGTTGATGGTCCTGAACAACGCCCAGTCGAACACGAGGCTAAACCAAACCAAAGAAAAACCGCCCCAGTTCTGACCACTGTAGTATTTAAACCAAATAATAGAGGGCAGCACTCAAACCTAAATCAATTCAAATCAAAAACCAAAAACTATACATCAGGCTGTTACACACGTTTACTTTGTGACTGCGGTACAAAATCATAATTTTTAACCCAAATGCTGCTACTTTTCTTTCCAGTGGGAAGTTATTTCAAGGTATTTTATTATATGTTTTTGACTGTACATGTGTAACTGTGTTACTGTGACTGTGGTACAATATCATGATAATTAACACAAGTCCTGCTATTTTCCTTTCCAGTGGTAATGTTGTGATTGAGACCAAGTTCTACGATAAGGATATGCTGGTCAGCGTGTCGAAGGTGCGGATATTCTACGTGTGAGTCTCGCGTGGTCGCCGTGACAACGAACATTCCTCCTCCTCGTGCCGGAGAGCAATATCTAGAATGGACCCCCCTAAAACGCCATCACAACCACGACCCAGGATATCCCCATCAGAGAACTTCACCAGAGCCCAAGAACATCCTCTCCTATAGCCCTACAGTAATGCAACAGTCTATGTCATGAAGCACATTCAAAATTGTTATCTATGAATGGAAGTATGGAAATACAGGCAAATGTGTATATTCTGTGAGAAATTTGAATATATGTGTATATATATATATATATATATACATATATATATATATATATATATATATATATATATATATATATATATATATATATAGAATTTGAATATATTTATATATATATATATATATTATATATATATATATATATATATATATATATATATATATATATATATTATATATGTATATATATATACATATATATATATATATATTTCACAAAATAAATATGCTTGAACATGCACAGTAACCAGAGCAAAACAAAATTGTTGAAGTAATGCCAACTGGCGTGTTTTATTTTATAAGATGTCTATTGTACTATGTCCACAGACAAAACAACAGGTTTAACATTCTTTTAATTGAGGTTAATATTTATTCATTTAACTTTTTTGAAGAATAATGATATGAAAGAGGAGGTAAAGAATAACTTTCATCGGAATATTCTATTCATCTTCACGAAAATTAATCTCATGAATATATGGTGCGCTTCTCTTTGTGAGAAATATCTTAACCCATTCACACTCAGAGATCCCCTAGAAAGTACCGTCTGCTACTTTCATACTTTTCAAAATAACTTGGGAATAAAGCAAAAGTTCACAAAATATATGAAGGAGAGTTGTTGTTTGACTTCTCTTTAACATTTCTACTTAAATTATTTTCCAAAAAATGCTTTTGTTAGAGATTTATTTCCAAAATTGTCAGGGCCTGTTTTGGCCGCTCTGAGTGTTAATGGGTTAAGAAAATCTCAAATCTTGGTTGGGATGCTGTCTTAGAAGGGTCAAAGGATGAAACTGTCTGTCATCAAATTTGTGGAAGGGAAGTTTTTGTACAAGAGGAATCATTTTGAAGCTTGTGGCCCGCCTATTGTTTTAGAATTTCGTTTGGACTATCCAGAGTGGAAAAAGGAGGACAGAACAATTTGTCTGTGTCAGCCAAAGGAAGAAATATTTATCTCATTAATCCTTACAGTGACCAAAAATCAGCCTGACAACATTGTGAAATCTTACAGGTGAAAGCATAGTAAGGAAATATTTGATGGAGAAAACGTTAATCATAACATTAAAAGAATCTCTTTAATCAGAACATAACAAAGAATCTTCTTTCAATATTTCTTAGTTAATTAAGAAAATTCTTAAGGATTTCTTGATAACTAGTAATTCTTAGTAATCGTAATTATTAATTCCTAAATTATAGCAAAACGTTTCATATATCCAGACAACATCTAGAACTCTTCATGGTTTAAAAGTTAAATTGCAAGGATCTCAGTCAGGACCGACCACACTTCAGAAAACAACTTCTGAATGAATCATAGATTCACAAAATATTTGAAGGAGAATTTTGGGTTGAGTTCTTATCAAAATTTCTCGTTTAATATTTTTCTGAAATATGCTTTTGTGTCTGAGATACATGTATTACCAAAATACTCAGGACCGTTTTGGGGCACTGCCTTTGGACAAGGGTTGTCTTGACCTATGATACTTTCGAAAAATACAAGGGACAAGTTTTATACCAAAACTCTGTGTCCTAATCTATTTAGGTGTTAATCCATTAATGCTTACTGTAGCCAAAAGCAGTCTGACAATTTGGCAAAATCTTTCAGGCTAAAGCTTAATAATAATAATAATGATTGATATTTTATAGCTTAATTAGGAAAATAACTGAAGGGGTATTGTTTATTGAAACATTACCAACAACTCTCCTTCAAAATATTTTGTGAAGTCATTCTTGATTTTCAAGTTATCATAAAAAGTATCTAAGATCCAGACAATAACTTCAATAGGGCTGTATGTTTTCACGCCAACTGTAAATGCAGTTGGCTGCCTGCATTTTTCAGGTGGTTTGATTTTTTGCACACGTCACACTTGGCTGAAGGGCACAAAAGTACATTTGCACAGCTTTTGGTGCCATTGTAATTGAAAATGACTAATTGTTGCTGAGGCAAGTCTATGATCGTGATTTAATCACCTACAATTCACAATCAGTCATGATTTCTTTTTAAAAAACTGTACATTGTGTTACTTGTACTTGTAGTAATGTAGTTGTGTGCTTCATGGTGTGTTTATATGTGTATATATATATATATATATATATATATATA
>OZ012697.1:1981258-2009469 GCA_963942565.1 Maea johnstoni
CATTGGAAGGGTTGATAATGCAGCACCACCTATAATGCAGTAACTGAACTATTCAGAGGATAGATGTAGGTTGTCAATCTTGTATATATTTCAAATCTTAAAAGATATGCTACGATAACTTTTTCAATACAATAAATTTTCTCCAATAGATAGTGTTTATTTGGTATCATATCAAGTACTGTAAAACCCATTATTATCGCGCTCCTTTCAATTTCACGCATTTAGCGCTAGGTGATGAGAATGCGTATATTACTGGCGCTGATATACATTCAAAACAGCATAACAATGCCCCATCTAGCGGTGATACATTTGATGCAAGTAATTAAATGGCCGCGATCAGATCTAGACGGTAGTTGCGTGAATAAAAATGTGGGTCTTAATGAAGGGTTTTACAGTACCAATACCTATACTCCTATCCCTATATTAGATACTGACTGCATCAATAAGGGCTGTAAATAACCTCACTAGCACCAAGTGCTTGCCCTTTTGCCATGGCAAATAAGGAAAACTCTTGGGCAGGTACAAGTCATCCCAGACGTGCCCAAAGGGCGAATTTGAACCTTAGTTGTTTAGATCTCACAACATTTCTTAACTTGGTTGCCTACTTGGTTCACGAGAGTGCATAAGTGAGCGTTAATACTCATGAATTAGATGTCCTTCTATCGGAGATTTTCGCACTTAAACGAGACTTGAATTTTCCAATGCTTGTTATTTCATCATCTTTGACTGGAGCTTTCAATTGCAGGGCTGGAAATTAATCTCTTTTTTTTCCAGGTAGCCCAATTGCATCTTTAAAAGCTACTTAAAAGTGTTGTGTATAGAGAGCAGTACATCTTTGGGCTCACAAAATGTTGTGGGCGGCATAGGAGAATCCAGGCTATAGTTTATTTCAAGCCCTGAAATGTAATAAAATTCAGTCTCTTCTGCACCCTTATGCTGCTGGTGGCTAATTTGGCCAATACAAAATAATACAAAAATACTGGAAGATGACTGAAACCCTGTGACATGGGCACTCATCCGACAGTACTCAGTATGAGCTATCCAATGAATACCAACATGACAGGGTTTAGATGGTTTTCCAAAATCCTTTCATCCTTGTACTTTGGACGAAAGTAGCCTCAGCATTGGAAGGGTTAAGTGTGTATAGAAATACTGGTACTAGTCCACATGGTTACTTTTTTCATTTTTATCTGCAGCTTGTTAATTTTTTTGTGTGTGTGAATACAAATATGTACAAAGTGATATAATCTGTCATGTCATGACAAGGTGTATGAATTGAGACAAGGTACTAGGAGTTTTAGGGATTTGTACCTTTAAAATTTTCACAATGCGATAAAATATTGATATTCCTTTTACAATTTTTTTAACCATACTGATTACCTCCAACCGTCTTAAATTTGTAAAATTTAGCATAGTTATCTTCAGAAATATCATCAATGAATAGTGAACTGTCTTAGTGTGGAGATGTCCAGGTAGCAGTTAAGTCACTTTTAGATCGTTAACCCTTATGCTACTGGTGACTAATTTGGCCAATGCAAAATGATGCAAAAAACCTGAAAAATTATTGAAACCCTGGCACATTGGTACTTATCTGAGAGTACTCAGTGAGAGCTATCCGATGAATCCTAACATGACAGGGTTTAGTTGTTTTTCAAAAATCTTTGCGTCCTTGTGCTTTGGACAAAAGTAGCCTCCACATTGGAAGGGTTAAGAAGTCTTGGTATAACAGATCTTAAATGATATGATACTTTTTCACATTCAATATTGATATTTGGTATTGTATCGAGTGCCAGTACCATTCCCTAGGTATTACACTTTAGTAATTGTGTTAAAAAAGACGCATTCCTGGAATTTTTGCAAGAGACACTGTAGAACACACATATGACGCGTGTCCAAAATATAGCGAATTGGGTAGTTTTCGCATCATAGCGTATCTTTATTTTAGCAACGGTAGCCGCCGCTGACAGCGCCATTACAGTAAGAAAAAAGTACAGCATTTGACATAAGTGACAGGAGCCAATAGGTGTACAATTACATACTGTGGAACACACATATGACGCGTGTCCCAAATATAGCAAATTGGGGAGTTTTCGCATCATAGCATATCTTTATTTTAGCTACATTAGCCGCAGCTGACAGCGCCAAAGTACAGAAAAAAAGTACAGCGTTTTTAATATATAGCGAAGCGGAACCACACGCTATGTACGCTATGTATAAACAGACATGTACATTGTGTGTTCTACAGTTAAGTGTTATTAGGTGGAGCATCGATGGAATGAATTTTCATATTTTTAGCGAAGACTTAAACTTTTCTCACAGCGTCCAATTAGCTCTAGAATTTAGATCGACAAGCTATCCAATTATGTGTGTTGCTTCATTCGTCCTTACTGCTTATTATGAAAGACCTCGCTCCGAGAGAGGCGAAGTGTAAACCCTTATGCTGCTGGTGGCTAATTTGGCCAATACAAAATGATGCGAAAAACCTTAAGAATTACTGAAACCCTGGCAAATGGGTACTCATTTGAGAGTACTCAGTGAGAGCTATCCAATGAGTACCAACACGACAGGGTTTGAATGGTTTTCAAAGATTTTGTACTTTGGACGAAAGTAGCCTCAGCATGGAGAGGGTTAACCCTTCCAATGCTGGGGCTACTTTCCTCCAAAGCACATGGACGCAACGATTTTTGAAAACCATCTAAACCCTGTCACATTGGTTTTCATTGAACAGCTCTTGCTGAGTACCCTCAGATGAGTACATATGTGCCAGGGTTTTAATCATTTTTCAGGTTTTTTGTATCATTGGTATTGGCAAAAGTAGCCATCAGCAGCCTAAGGGTTAACCCTTATGCTGCTGCTGCTGGCTAATTTGGCCATTACAAAATGATGCAAAAAACCTGAAAAATGATCAAAACCCTGGCACATAAGTACTCACATGAGAGTACTCAGTGAGAGCTTTCCGGTGAATACCAACATGGCAGGGTTTAGATGGTTTTCTAAAATCTTTGCGTCCTTGTGCTTGGACTGAAGTGGTCTCAGCATTAGAAGGGTTAAAAATATGGTGAGTTATATCCTGATTTCGTTATTTAAAGATAAAAATTATTGATTAAGGAGGGACTCGAATGACTGGTAATCCATGTGAGTTTGGATGTTCGGAATATTTTGACGAGCAGCTGAATATTTCTATTTTGACATAATGCTGTTTTGTGATTTATGGAAAAGGAAAATATAGTGTGTACATTTTGCATATTTTGTAGACTTTTGTTACCGTGTATTAGAATCTGAAGCTGTAAATTTGTTTAGTTTTACTCTATCTCGGTTTATTTCCTAGTTTCCAATAAACATTGTTGCCTATTCAAAGATTTCAATTTTTGTCTTCTCATTTTATAATACAACTTATTACAGTAAAACCTATCATTGTGAACACATTTGATATGTGAACATTTCCTAATATGAACCCAATTTCCTGGCCCTCTTTGAATTCTTTACATTATCAAAAAAGACCTGAGATGTCCTGTACCCAAGGTGATTCACATTTCTGAGGTTTCACATTAGTCAATTCACATGAAAGAGGTTTCGCTGAATCCCCATAAGGGGTTTGGTTTGGTCGCTATGTAAATGTTCAGTGTTTTGGAGTGCTGTCAGTGGTACTTCTGCAACTGTAAATCCCCTTGAGACTTTATAAAGAAAAGGAGTTTATTCCTATTTGTCTAGGCTGACTAGTTCTATATTTCGTTTCCCTGAACTTGATAAACGCACACACATGCATATAGCCACACTAATAGTGTCGAGATATTCCTTTTACAATTTTTTTAACCATACTGGTTACCTCCAACCATCTTAAATTTGTAAAATTTAGCATAGTTATCTTCAGAAATATCATCAATGAATAGTGAACTGTCTTAGTGTGGAGATGTCCAGGTAGCAGTTAAGTCACTTTTAGATCGTTAACCCTTATGCTACTGGTGACTAATTTGGCCAATGCAAAATGATGCAAAAAACCTGAAAGATTATTGAAACCCTGGCACATTGGTACTTATCTGAGAGTACTCAGTGAGAGCTATCCGATAAATCCTAACATGACAGCGTTTAGTTGTTTTTCAAAAATCTTTGCTTCCTTGTGCTTTGGACAAAAGTATCCTCCACATTGGAAGGGTTAAGAAGTCTTGGTATAACAGATCTTTAATGATATGATACTTTTTCACATTCAATATTAATATTTGGTATTGTATCGAGTGCCAGTACCATTCCCTAGGTATTACACCTCAGTAATTGTGTTACAAAGAGACGCATTCCTGGAATTTTTCCAAGACAGACACTGTAGAACACACATATGACGCGTGTCCCAAATATAGCGAATTGGGGAGTTTTCGCATCATAGCATATCTTTATTTTAGCGACGGTAGCCGCCGCTGACAGCGCCAAAGTACAGAAAAAAAAGTACAGCGCTTTTGATATATAGCGAAGCGGAACCACACGCTATGTACGCTATATATAAACAGACGTGTACATTGTGTGTTCTACAGTTGAGTGTTATTAGGTGGAGCATCGATGGAATGAATTTTCATATTTTTAGCGAAGACTTAAACTTTTCTCACATACATCCAATTAACTCTAGAATTTAGAACGACAAGCTATCCAATTATGTGTGTTGCTTCATTCTTCCTTACTGCTTATTATGAAAGACCTCGCTCCGAGAGAGGCGAAGTGTTAACCCTTATGCTGCTGGTGGCTAATTTGGCCAATACAAATTGACGCGAAAAACCTTAGGAATTACTGAAACCTGGCAAATGGGTACTCATTTGAGAGTACTCAGTGAGAGCTATCCAATGAGTACCAACATGACAGGGTTTGAATGGTTTTCAAAGATTTTTACGTTTTTGTACTTTGGACGAAAGTAGCCTCAGCATGGGGAGGGTTAACCCTTCCAATGCTGGGGCTACTTTCCTCCAAAGCACATGGACGCAACGATTTTTGAAAACCATCTAAACCCTGTCACATTGGTATTCATTGAACAGCTCTTGCTGAGTACCCTCAGATGAGTACATATGTGCCAGGGTTTCAATCATTTTTCGGTATTTTTGCATCATTGGTATTGGCCTAAGTAGCCATCAGCAGCCTAAGGGTTAACCCTTATGCTGCTGTTGCTGGCTAATTTGGCCATTACAAAATGATGCAAAAACCCTGAAAAATGATCAAAACCCTGGCACATAGGTACTCACCTGAGAGTACTCAATGAGAGCTTTCCGGTGAATACCAACATGACAGGGTTTAGATGGTTTTCAAAAATCGTTGCGTCCTTGTGCTTGGACTAAAGTGGTCTAAGCATTGGAAGGGTTAAAAATATGGTGAGTTATTTCCTGATTTCGTTATTTAAATATAGAAATTATTAATTAAGGAAATACTCAAATGATTGGTAATCCATGTGAGTTTGGATGTTCGGAATATTTTGACGAGCAGCGGGATATTTCTATTTTGACATAATGCTGTTTTGTGATTTATGGAAAAGGAAAATATAGTGTGTACATTTTGCATATTTTGTAGACTTTTGTTACCGTGTATTAGAATCTGAAGCTGTAAATTTGTTTAGTTTTACTCTATCTCGGTTTATTTCCTAGTTTCCAATAAACATTGTTGCCTATTCAAAGATTTCAATTGTTGTCTTCTCATTTTATAATACAACTTATTACAGTGAAACCTATCGTTGTGAACACATTTGATATGTGAACATTTCCTGATATGAATACAATTTCCTGGCCCTCTTTGAATTCTTTACATTATCAAAAAAGACCTGAGATGTCCCGGACCCAAGGTGTTTCACATTTCTGAGGTTTCACTCTAGCCAATTCAGATGTAAGGGGTTTCGCTGAATCCCCATAAGGGGTTTGGTTTGGTCGCTATGTAAATGTTCAGTGTTTTGGAGTGCTGTCTGTGGTACTTCTGCAACTGTAAATCCCCTTGAGACTATAAAGAAAAGGAGTTTAGTTGTATTTGTCTATGCTGACTAGTTCTATATTTCGTTTCCCTGAACTTGATAAACGCATACCCATGTATATAGCCAGACTAATAGTGTCGAGGCTAAATGAGAAGAAAAAATGTTCGCTGGCAGTGTTCATTAACCTTTCCAATTCTTTCGCGCAAGGATGCAAAGATTTTCGACAACCATCTAAACCCTGTCATGTTGGTATTCATTAGAAAGCTCTCGCTGAGCACTTAGTTGAGTAGCCATATGCCAGAGTTTCAGTCATTTTTTCACCTTTTTTACGTTATTTTTTCTTTGCAAAGTTATCCACTAGCAGCATAAGAATTAAAATGCCTTTTCATGGTGACCGCCTTATTTCTCTAAAGCCAGAGAAACATGGGGATGGCTGGTCCGTTTGATTCTGTAATTGTGTTTACCGTCACTCATTTGCCATTTAACCCTTATGCAGCTGGTGGCTGATTTAGTCATTACAAAATGATGCAAAACACCCATAATAAATCACCGAAACCCTGGAAAATAGTTTCTCCTATGAGAGTACTCCGCGAGAGCTATCCAATGAATACCAACATGACATGTTTTAGATGTTTTTCAAAGGTTTTTGCATCTTTGTGCTGTGGACCAAAGTCGCCTCTGCATTGAAAGGTTTAAGGCTAAATCATGAGTATCTGTTGTGATGTTGAAGGAAACTAGTGTCCGGGGGAAAAACTAACCCAAAGCAGAGAGCAAAGTCACTGGCAACTCTCTTGCATGCATCCATCCAGGTTGACTTTACCCTTATGCTGCTGATGGCTAATCTGGCCAATACAAAATTATGCAAAAAAAAATGAGAAATGACTGAAACCCTGGCAAATGGGTACTCATCTGAAAGTACTCAACGAGAGCTATCCAATGAATACCAACATGACAGGGTTTAGATGTTTTTCCAAAATGTTTGTGTTCTTGTGCTTTGGACGAAAGTACCCTCAGCATTGGAATGGTTAAACATGAATCCTCTCACAGTGGGGCATGCGAGAAAGTTGCCAGTGACTTGGGGTTAGCCGGTAGTTTGCGCCGGGTACTCCGGTTTCCTCCACTACTTACAACTGGCTGTCACGAATTAGCCACAATTGTCATAAATGTGCATGACAGGAATTGCGCACACTGAACTAAAGGAAGTCAATAAATGCCACTTTCTGACTACTAAAGGGCCCTAGAACTCCTACATCAAGTTGCTAACTATTGTATCATATAATTCCTTAAATAAATATCCCACTTTTGTGCAGCCATTTCCAAGAAAGCTGCTTTTATACTGAATCTTCTTCAACGAGTGGAAATCTGTAAAGCTGTCACTCCTTGTGTTGACACCCCCGCCAATACACATAACAACCAGAATGTCCGGGCCTGCCAGAGGCAGCGTTCCCGAGGGGGTCGACTAGACAGGAAGCACGGCTGTATCACAGTGTGCCATCGTCCTGGAGACTACACAAGTGGAGTTTCCAGGACGGTTGGCAGTGTGGCCATATCCTGTAATGTGACGAAACCGAAATTCCAAATTCCTCTATCGGTGGTGACTGAGAGACCATGAGCAGGAGTTTAACCCATTAATGCTCACAGCGGACAGAAGCAGCCAGACAATCTTGATGGAATTCTGCAGACAAAATCAAAGTTGAAAAAATGTGTGATGGTAAAATCATTGTTATTTCCAAAGTAACTGTCAAAAGTAGCACAGATCCAGACAACAATTGCTAGTGGAACTTAAAATATTAAAAGGTTAATCATGATCGAGTTTCCTAGTAAATACTGAAAAGGGTAGGTTCAGAGGCGGATTCAGCCTCCAAAATTGACCTATGCACCTATATCACAATATTATATAGATCATCTTTCTTCAGTTTCAGGGGGCTTTATACTATATTTCATAAATCAAACAGGTACTTTTGGATAGCCCAAATTCTTATGAAATACCACAAATGGTAGTTGGTGAACTTCAAAATCTGGCTGATGCACTTTGAAACCAAGAGATGCACCTTAGGGAATGACCGATGCACGTGTATCAATGTAAACCGGTGTGGATCCGCGCCTGAGGACGATAATACTAGGAGGGTGTCTCCAGCGTCGTACGTTTGATACAGTACAGAATCTTATTCCTACACCAGTCGACCGGACGCAATGTGGCAGAAATTTGACGATAGATGAATTTACGAAATCAGATTAATCCAAACATGACCCTAATCTATACCGCCGTACCCTTACCAAACGGCAGCCATTATGTATATAAGGAGGCGGCAGAACTTGACACTACCTAACTCTTACTTATACCAGAATATCATATTCCAATAGAATCTTTCTTTGGAAAATTGTTGGATTGAGGCCACCCTACCGGCCACCTTCAAAAACTTAGTAGAGTTGTCAAACCACGTACATGCCTAGTTCAGATATAAACCCTACCTATTTTTCCCATTTCTGATACCATATGGACGGTACATGTGCAGCACAGAACACCCACAATAATATATCGTTGCATATAGTAAGGTTCAATGTTATACAAATATGGCACTTGGGTGAGTGCAATATCATTTTTTTACGTGCCAAAGACTCACACGACATTTTCCCCAGCAGGACAATGAGTATAACATGGGTTAAGCCATTCACATCAGTTTAAACATGGCCGGATGCATACGGAAATATCTAAAACTAAATTTTGAAAAAGTATTGACAAAATTATGATTTTTAATTCATGCTAGTTTTTAGAATCACTCATCAAGTAATTTTAACAATAACGCTTTCCAAAGAGCTTTTTCTAAAGCTCTTGCGTCAAGTTTTCAATCCAGTTGCGAAAGGGTTAAACGATTCACGTCTCGAGCGGTCACGTGGTCTGATCAATACACATGGAAATATTATGATAACTTTGCATCATTTTGAGAAAAATTACAGAAAGGCGTATTCTTAGGTTGTAAAACAATCCCTCTTCAAATAATTTATAATTTCACTTTATCTAGTGGGGCATGGGCAGCTCTCCCACTAAAGGAATGTATCCACTTTATTCCAACTAACTCATTACCAGGATTAACAATTATCAGACCATGTCACGGCGTTTGTGCTCCTGGTAACCCGTATCTGAGAGGAGTAGACAGGGAGTGGGCACTGTGCATGCATCATCAAATTTCGCTGCCTCGGCAACCTATCTGACCTAGATAGGATGACAGACTGTATACCCAGCCAGCCAGTCAGTCTCTCTGCTGCTTGCTTACTGCACAAATCACGTGACCAATACCTCCCCGGTCTTCACCGCGTAACCCGAGGCGCACATACCCTAGGTACTAGCATGCTGTGCCTATTGGGTTGCGGATCAAGGGGATGTATTTCTCTGCCCGTATGGAGAATTCTATGTGTGGGAAATCATTTCAAGCATGGAAAGTCGTTTCATACTTAAAAATGAATTCGATGCATGGAATATGACATTTTCATACATGTAATTTTCATCCATGAAGATGTCAGGGGCAAACATTTCATATCCATGCATGGGAATTTCTATTCCATGTATGATTTCTCATGGCATGATATTTTCTTTCGTGATTTTTTCGTACTGAAAACGAACACGGGAAATGCCTGTTATCTTCGTGCGGAAAGTTCAAGTCATCGTACAACATGAACTTGATAAATACCATATATGGAGGTGTTTCTATCAATAGTAAATAGTAATCATAATTATCAGTGATATCAAGAAATACCTGTTATCTTAGTGCAGAGAGTTCAAGTTATTGCACAACATGAACTTGATAAAAATATTTATGCGAGTGCTTCTATCAATAGGAATTAATTATCATAGGTATCGGTGATATCAAATCTTCTAATCTTATAGAAAAAGGTATTTTAACAGCTGATGTTTTGATGTGAAATATCTGGGCCAGAATGTATTGTTTCTGTTCTTAGTGTAGATGTACATGTACTTTCTTAGAGCATTGGTTACGTGATTCTGCAGATCTTTTAGTTGCTCTCATACATGTCTGTAGGACAATCACTACTGTTTAACCCTTCAAATTCAAACTTTTTTTGAAAACCATCTAAACCCTGTCATGTTGGATAGCTCTCACTGAGTACTCCCTGAGTACCCATGTGCCAGGGTTTCAGTCATTTGTCAGCTTTTTTGCATAATTATGTATTGGCCAAATTAGTGACCAGCAACACAAGGGCTAAGATGTCACGGTCCATGTACAGAAATATTGATTAACCATCAAAATTGAAGTGATCAGCCAGACATATTTCTTCAGAGGATACATTTAAGTAGCTATCATGTTGAAAGTTATTGGTGTGTCAACTACACGTGGACAATAGTATAGTTTATTTGCCGTTTCCCAAGGAAACGAAATTATACAAATACACTAGAACTATATTAATCAAACAAAAGACGAACATTGGCATACAGCTATGCGGTGTGTCGCACATAACTACAGGTAGTCCCACAAGGAACATTGACATATTCCAAGAAATACTAGATTGAGATGCAGTATAGACATCATGGAAATCTTTTGGGTATATTTCTTTTCAAAATTCCTTTTTATCTGACTTTTATATATTGGTTGAATGAATATCATTAGTTAACTACAAACAAAGCATCAATTTAGAAAAACTTTATTTATATATATACTTTTGTTCAATTTTTCTGGCTGAGTGTTTCGTTACCATAACAACAGGCTTTGCGCAGAATCTCGGCATTAAAGCATTGCGTGAAATGCGCCCTGGCCTTCTTTCACACGCATAGTCAAACTATATTATTATACCTCACTTGAAGATCGTAAGCCGTGATTGGCTGACTTAACAGTTAACAATCATCATGTTGCCTGATGCCATCAGTGAGGGCTTCATGTTGCCCGCTGCCACTAGCGACACCTAGCGGGGAATGTGTGAATCACCAGTCATCTGTGACCTTGCTTTGTTTACAATTACAAACGGGGTTTGTTCGGTATAATAAAACAAATATGCCATGCCAGTGTGGGTAACATGATGGAATGTCTCCCCTCGGGAGGATGGTTTTCCCTCGGGCTCCGCCCTCGGGAAAACCATCCTCCCTCGGGGAAACATTCCGTCATGTTACCCACACTGGCATGGCATATTTGTATAATGTTGTATCGATGTCATGCCAATGTGCCATAATTGCCAGTTAAGAATTCGAAGTAGCGTTCTTTGAATATTACCCGGTGCTCTCGTCACGCAACTACTTGTAATGTATTGTATTGTATTGTATTGTATTGTATTGTATTGTATTGTATTGTATTGTATTGTATTGTACTGTACTGTGCTGTATTGTATTGTATTGTATTGTATGGTATTGTATTGTATTGTATGGTATTGTATTGTATTGTACTGTACTGTGCTGTATTGTATTGTATTGTATTGTGCTGTATTGTATTGTATTGTACTGTATTGTACTTTACTGTATTGTATTGTATTGTATTGTATTGTATTGTATGGTATTGTATTGTATTGTACTGTACTGTGCTGTATTGTATTGTATTGTGCTGTATTGTATTGTATTGTATTGTATTGTACTGTATTGTATTGTATTGTATTGTATTGTATTGTATTGTATTGTATGTTTTTTTACTATACATGGTGGTACAAAACTATACGGATACAGTTTACAAATAAACGAAAACTAAACAAAAAGTAAGAACAGAAAAAAACAGGAACTGAAAGAGGACTCTGACGGTCTGAACTAAAACAGGTTTACAAAAGACGTATAAATGGCTTAACTGAAGTATCCCGGACCCACCCTATAACGGAAGAAAGACCCAATATATATATATACTCATTCCCCTTATAATCTAGCCCCGCAGGGCCCTATTTCTTCCTAATAAGCATGGGTCCGGGATACTTCATTTAGGGCGTATAAATTATGCCGGACAAGCAAAAGGCTAGCGTCTTGAGAGAGCGAAGTAACACAGACAAACGCATTTGCTTGGTTTGCGGGCGATTGTTTTCATTCTCTGGAGGAAGTTCGTTATCAGTAACCTTATTTCACCGAGCATTTAACCTCGACATAATTTCACTCTTATCATTAGCATTAGTATATAATTTAGCGAAATTGAGCTATTGAAATAACTCATTTCAAAGATTAGTCTGCACTAATCGGACCATCAAGATGGGTTTCTGTAAGCTCGCTGGTGTGATTTTTCTTGCAGGTTTGTATATTTCACGCGTTACTTATTGCACAAGCATTTGTCATTATATGAAGTTTTATTTATTTTTCTCATCCTTCATCATCACCAATGTTATCATCATCATCATCAGCAGCAGCAGCAGCAGCAGCAGCATCATCGTCGTGTCAAACGCAATATAGCAGGACGTCCAAAATCTTGCACCAAAAGAATCATATCTGCGAAGAGGGGTGGGTGAATAATACATGCATATCCCCACCCCTGTCCGTTCTACAATTGCTCACTGATACTTGCAGTATCAGACCAATTTCTATTTCCACTTATCTTAATAAACACGTGTGTATTTGATGTTATCAGTATAACCTTTTCTGGTGTTCTAGATTTTGCACGTCCCACTATACCATGTTTGCTATTGACGGGTGTTTTAGTATGATATAACTGATTTGTATACCCTCATACCTTGGTAAATGGTATGATACTAAAATATTTTTTCAGGGTGATTATTTTATGTTGTGTTTTTTTTCTTGTTTCCAGTGTTTTCCAGCGTGGCCTCCCAATGGGATAAGCCCTCGGGCAAGCGGTACAGCGTAAGCAGTTCGTCGGAAATCAAGAATCTGCAGAAGTCACTGAAACCAGGGGACTACATGGTCATGCGCGGTGGGGTTTGGAAGGATGCCAAATTCACACTGACTGCCAATGGCACCAGCGGTGTTGGAAAGGCGGTAAGCCAAAAAACAAACACGTGTGAGCAATAAAGTATGAAGGCTCTCATATCTCCTCACAATATCAGTCCCCAGCTTGGATATTTGGAATTTGGAATTTTGTTTTTCGTCACATTTATGACAATTGTGGCTAATTCGTGACTAGCCAGTCGTAGGTATTGGAGGAAAACGGAGTACCCGGCGAAAACCACCGCCTAACCCCAAGTCACTGGCAACTTTCTCACATGTCCAGGCCGGGATTCTAACCCAGGCAGAGGCGAGACCCCAGCTTGGATAAGATGGTAATATGGGGGAAGTGTCTGTCACAGCAGGGGCGTCTGATTGTCATATTGTCGCACCTGCATGTGACAGAGGCTTCAAAACGTGCGACAAAACAAAATTAAAAGCACTTTTAAAGTCGGCGAATTCTGGGACAATATGGGATGCCTAGCCTTCACCTTCTTGGAAACACTTGCTATATTCGATGACGATATCAGAAAACACATTAACTTTATCAAAAAGCATGTGTTTATTTGATGATCAAGGTGTTTATTATTGATGTATGAAGGCTTACATATTAGTGCCACCCCAGGAGACAGTTTCTGAGCTAATTGTTGCATGTCGACCAATAGAAATGCTATGCCACATAACTGATTGCCTGGGCTCTATGATCCCGGCCGGGGCAAGTGAATAAGTTGCCAGTGACTTGGGGTTAGGGGAAGTTTTTCACATAGACCATCCGTGCCGTACGGTTGCACTGCGACTGCCTTACGTTAGCAGTACGCAGACCGCGTGTAAACCAAGTTGGTACTACGATTTTATCTCATGATTGGCAAAATCCTTGGCTTTTGATTGGTCAATTGGCCCATGATATGAAGCTGTGTTGTGAACTTCCTTTAATTCACCTCTCAGAATCTTATATTAATCTCTCAGAATCCTATATTAACCTCCAAGGATTCTTATACTAACCTGCTGCTTTTTAGGGTAGGAAGAGTTGAGCATTGCATCAGATGATTATGCCCATGATGCAATTCTCCATTCTCCCTACCCCCTAAGCTTAGTGCATGATGCAATCTCCCAAACATTGCAAGATGGCTGCTCCTGTAGCAGACAATTCTCTGCCGCTAGAACCAAATAGTCAATTCATAATTCACACTATCTGTCAGAAAAAGTGTAGTAATAGCACACGCAGGTTAATAATTGCCGGTCAATAATCTATATAACTTAACGTGGCGACCGTAACCACGGAGATACCGGTAAGCAAAGTCGTGCAACGAAGGTGAAGGAGTCAAGTTGGCAACGAGTTAAAACATTGAGATCAGCTCTTGTCTTATGATTTTGCCGTTGCCCTCGGGAAATAATTCCTCCTCGGGGTGATAATCTGCACTATCCACCAACAAGCCGTGCAATAACTGTTTTTTATCGGTCTGACAATTTTGATGAAATCTTGCAGGGTAAAGCATTGTTAGAAAATATTTAATAAAAAATGTTGACCAGAACATTACCATCAACTCTCTTTCTAATATTTTGTAAAATCAAATCCCAATTCTAAAGTTATTGTTCAACGTATTTTAAATCCATACGACACTTTCTGGATGATATATTTTAGTAGAAAAGGTTAAAGCTCATTCATTGAGATTCTGATCTTATTTGAGATTTATCTGATGGCGGACACTTTTTGGAGGAACTATTTTTTAGTGTTAATGGGGTAAAACTCCGGAGTCTGCATATTCATTGAGTTTCTGATCTTATTTGAGATTTATCTGATGGCTGACACTTTTTGGAGGAACTATTTTTTAGTGTTTAAGGGTTGATCTCCCAGTCTGCATATTCATTGAGTTTCTGATCTTATTTTAGATTTACCTGATGGCTGACAAACCTGGCGGCACCAAGCTGATTGGTCAGTCGGCCATCACGATCAATGGTCGGCACATCGAGGTTCGCGATCTCCTATTCGAGGGCTCCGATTCTACCAAACCGACTCCTGTCACTTTCAAGTCACGTAAGCTCTCTCTCTCTCTCTCTCTCTCTCTCTCTCTCTCTCTCTCTCTCTCTCTCTCTCTCTCTCTCTCTCTCTGACACACACATGAATAAGACAACACATGGAATTAACCGTCGTCCCTAACAATATAAAGTCTTGCTGTTATAAACTGTTTTTTCAGGGCAAATGGACAAAATATGGTTTGTCAATACACTGTTTTTAGACTGGTATCAAATGGGTTAGAATTATGAATTGCAAATCTTCAAATGGTTGTAAACACAGCAATATGAATGATCGTGATTAATATTCCGAATGTAGATTGATTTCATTTAACCAAGCGACCCTTTGATCTTTGAAATATTGCCACAGAGGATCTCTTATGAAGCGTAAAGGAACATTTGCCGAGGCGTGTTGTGTATTTTAGCAAAATGAATGTACCTGTGTATGATTTGGACAATTGATACCAATTATCAAGAAACACCATTGAATTTCCTTGTCCGAATTTCAAGGTCACTTGTCGCGAAAGATGTAACATCGCCATTTTCTCCTGCACATTATAAATCAAAATGAATATCCAGGAAGAACGAATATGATGCATAGCGATATTGAATAGTGACGTGAAGTGAATTCCTATAGTGTTCTATATCTATACACTGCGAATGTTTCTACTCTTAAAGGGAAGCCCCAGTGGTATATCTTTATAGGAGAGCGAACTCGAAGCTGTGTATTAGTGAAAGAAATACCTCGCCGTCGGCTCGACTTTTATCCTTCATGTATACACTGCCTCTCGTGCTCTCTCTCTATTCCCTATAAAGCAATACTTAAACATTATGCTGCTACTGGCTAATTTTGCCAATACAGAATAATGCAATAACAACAACAGAAAAATGGCTGAAACCCTGGCATATGGGTACTTTATGAGGGATATCTAATGAGGACCAACATGACAGGGTTTAGATGCTTTTCAAAAATATGTGCGTCCTAATTGTGCTTTGGACGAAAGTAGCCTCAGCATTGGAAGTCCTAACCATTGTTACATTAGCATTTGGTTCCCATGACTTGGACGTGATTATAGATCACGCCTATGTCATTTTAATCAAATGTAAAGAATTAAGTATTGCTTTATAGATACTAGAGATGCATTTATTATTTTGAATGAAATTGCATTAATGCGATTCTACCAAGTTTAGGACCAGCCAAAATAGCTGGGACGTCTAAGAGATTACCATTGACTGATCGCTTTCTGCCACTATTGCACGGGTTCGAATCCATCCCGGGACCTACTAGTTCAGTACCGAAACCCTTGCATCCTTTTTTACTTATTTATGATATTGTATAGGGGACTTAATTACTTGTGCAGCACAGTACATCCTCAATAAGGTATCGTTGCATGTAGTAAGGTTCAATATTATTAAATAGGGACATATGAAAGCATGTTATGGGAAATATGTTAAAAGGAAATATAAATCGAAACGTAACCATCAAATCTCCATCAAGACATTTCTGAATCAATTCTTTATTCGTTGGTGATTTTTCCGACCCATGGGAGGGACTTTAAGCAGAACAGATCCATCAATACAATGCATTTCATTCAATTCAGGTGCCTTCAAATCACGCTTCACAAATTCCGCAATTCTGGGCTTCAACAACATAAACCGTTCCGTTAAATGCCACTGGGTGGAGATATGGGGAGTAAATAACACAGTAGACTACAACACCTTCGAGAAGAAAATTGGAATTGGCCAGCTTGTGAGAGTCAAAACCAACAACACTAAGACCTGCAAACCCGGAGACATGAACGATTCACATGGGCACAAGATCCGGTACAACTATTTCGGCGCCCGGCCGGATACCGGGGAGGATAATGGTGAGGGCGTACAGCTAGGCCTCAAGGAGTGTGAATTCGGCTACTCAGATTCACTCGTCGAATTCAATCTCTTCCAAGAGTAAGGACATATCATTTCTGGACTTTGTTTTATATATATATATATATATATATATATATATATATATATATATATATATATATATATATATATATATATATATATATATATATATATATATATATATATATATATATATATATATATATATATATATATATATATATATATATATATATATATATATATATATATATATATATATATATGATGTTATAATAATATAGTAATACTAAAAAAAATCATCATCATTGTCATTGTTATTATTATTATTATTATCATTATTATTATTATTTCGTTTTTATTTTTATTTTCATCATTATCAATAATTTTATTACCATTATTGTTGCTGTGGTTCCTTCTGGTATTTTCTATTGTGGATATTATGAACATCAATATTTCAAACATCAATTGATCATTCCAGTTATGATGCTGAGATTGAGTCTATCTCAGTGAAGATGGCACGTAACGTCATACGTCACAATACGTTCCTCAGCTCCGGCAGTCACATCACATTACGTCACGGTGACGAAAACCGTGTTGAGCAGAACTACTTCTTTTGTAACGGCAAAAATGATTGCGGAGGAATACGAGTTTTTGGTGAACGGCATATCATAATCAACAACTACATAGAAGGTAATTATTATTAATTCTAAAGACGTGGCTATCGGTGATCAGTAGCTTTTACTACAAGTCGGAATTGAACAGCTCACTGTGCTGCCAACTTCCATACATTGATGGCATTGCAGGCTGTATTGTATTGTATTGTATTGTACGTTTATTTGCTGTAAACTTCATTTACACAAATCGCACATACTGTATAACTGGTTAATTTGGCGTGTACTTAAGTTGGCGTTTTTTTCAAAAAAGTATTTTCCCTGTATTTATTATGGCGTCTGGAGCAGTCAGAACAACGCCATCTTTATGGAGACATATTTTTATGCGATCTTTAATTTGGCGTTGATGGGCATTCGCCAAAAAACGCCAAATTAAAAACCACGCCAAATTAACCAGTTATACAGTATACTACATATAATAGACATCAAGGGTAACAGAAGAGGATAACGTAAACTAACAAAATAATGCGCATTCACACAAGGATAACATATAAGAGACTCATGCATAAAGTAGTCCTAAACTTAAAACCAAAAAATGAAAGAGATTAAAGCGTCCCAGACAGACTGACTCCGCTGTGTGTAACTCTTCTGGGAGTCTGGGGGAATTAGTGGTTCCAATTTGTATTTTTGTACGTTTATTGACTGTATTGTGATACAAAATCATACATTGTACAAAAGTATATGAAGGGAATAAATAATGATAATATAACATAAAAAGAGAACATAAAGAAACGCAAAAGGGTTATGAGAGAAATATCACATCCAATAGAAAAACAAAAGTTTAACAAAAATAAGAGTTTAATAATATATCTCACATGAAATTCACTCTTAGGCTAACAAGTTGGTAGAGTTTATTGAGTAGGGTTAACCTATTCCATCTCTTTGCTGGATAAGCCATATATACATCTGATCTACATACATGTATTCAGCAATTAAAGCGTCCCAACAGACTGACTCCGCTGTGTGTCACTCTTCTGAGAGTCTGGGAGACAATGGAAAATGATGTATAAGAATTGAAGGACGTATTACATGATACAATGTTCAGTTTGATAATACTGAAAAATATAACAGTAGGTTTTGTTTTCGGAATTTCTTCTAGATGAAGGTTAATGGGATAATAAACCCAAACATCATCACCTACCCTAAGGGAAGAGCTTCTTTAAGCAGTAAAGCGAACCATCATTTGCTGCTGTAACCTTGAACTAGAATTGAAGATATTTACATTTAAACATGCCAAATTTAAGCAATATGAGGGTTCATTTTAAACATCGAAACAAGCCTTTTCACATTGGGCCTTTGTGTTAACCATCCTTAAACAACCACATCACACAGTGCACAAGTGTGTGTATATATATATATATATATATATATATATATATATATATATATATATATATATATATATATATATAATATATATATATATATATATATATATATATATATATATATATATATATATATATATATATACATATACTAGTATATATATATATATATATATATATATATATATATATATATATATATATATATATATATATATATTATATAGATATATATATATATATATATATATATATATATATATGATTATATATATATATATATATATATATATATATATATATATATATATATATATATATATATATATATATATATATATATATATATATATATATATATATATATATGTATATATATATATATATATATATATATATATATATATATATATATGTGTATATAATATATATATATATATATATATATATATATATATATATATATATATATATATATATATATATATATATATATATATATAATATATATATGAATGAGGTTAGTTTGTTGTTAATGACATTACAACTCTATTCTGTACAGGGGAGATACACTGACGATATGTATCGCGGTTCGTTGGCTATCCAGGCTGGGAGAGACTGGCTAAAGAGATCAGGTTCCAACTCCCTCATAGAACGAAATGTCTTGTACAACTGTACTCAATGCATCATGATAGGTGAGTTCCTATGACCCTGTAGAGTTTTTCCAGTCTTATTTTTAATATCCTTTCTGAAGAAGAAATTCGTTTATTGTTACTTTCCTGCCACATCAAGGCTAAGTCGTCACTCACTAAACATTAGAGAGATTGGGCCATCCCGTTTCCGACAACGGAACGGGATAGGCGACGATGACGTCACCATATAATGTGTTGACGTCATCGTTTCCCATATAGCTCGGGTCTGCGCCGTTCTCGTCACCCGACATAAACTGGCTGTATCCAGTAAATTATCGAACGGCGTAGCTTCTTGCTAAATTTATGCTGTAAGCAGTTTGTTAAAAACATATTACATTGGCTACCTGGAAGCTAACCATACGTATTGTGTAACCGAACTGTATTTGCGCCACATTTCAATTGTTTCATGCAGACAGAAGGAGTTTTGTTTGGTAGTGGCCTTGCCAGTACGACTCCTCGGCCTAGCGCCATGGTCAGATACTTATCCCGACGGCATAGCCTAACCTTGGATACGATTGTTCCAACATCGAGATCGGGAACGGCATAGAAGGTGATATGCTAACCCGATCTCGATGTCAGAAACGGGATAGCCCAACCTCTCTACTAATAGTGCGGAAAACAGGGGAACCGGGAGGATTTGTTTTTAAACGGAAGAACCCAGAGAAAATCATCTTTTCGTACCAAGTCAAAGGCAACGTCATGCCATGTTTCAAGCTTTAGAATTCCTAACCTTATGCAGCGGCCAGAGATAGTGAGCAGTCTTAGCACAGCGCTCTATCCACTAGACTATCGGGGCAGTGCTTCGTAAGCTTTCGAAATTCGCAACCTTCTGCAGCGGCCAGAGATAGTGAGCAGTCTTAGCAGAGTGCTCTACCCACTAGACTATCGGGGCAGTGCTTCGTAAGATACATACATGTATAGGAAATTCCATACCAAAGATAGGAAACACTGTCTGCCTTATCTCGTGTTTTTCCTGTTGGATATCTTCCATTTAATGAGGTAATTAATGGAGCTAATGTTTGGACTCACTTTTCCTTTACTCCTGCTCTCATTTGAGTATTCAGCCTTTTCAATGTCTGCATTGCCTGGCAGGTCTTCTGATGAGGAAAACATTATGATTGGTGTAATATGTGAATGGGTAAAGAAATTAAAAAAAAAAGATATGTCAATGACGATTGAATAAAACCTTAAAGCGAGTTCAGTGCTCTCGTTGCAAATCCCTGTATTTCTGATTTCTTTCATTTGCTTTAGGGACAGTCCTTAATAATTACGATTAATAAGGTAAAACATTCATATACTACCAATGCTTTGTTATAGACCCTTCAGCAAAATATCAAATTTGAATAAATCAAAATTGATGAAATCTGGTGTTACTCGCATGGTAACTAAACTAAAAAAATATTTAGAACCAAAAATCATTCGATTTATTCTAAAGCTTTTGTATCTTATTTTCAGGGTTGTCCGGATTATTATCAAACAACAACAATCGCTACAACAAAAACGTGGCCCAGGGAAAATCATCAAACTCAATGCTCATCGAAGAGGATGTTCTGGAGAAAGGAGCGATTTGGACCCAAAACTTCATCAATAAGGGGAGAATCAGGAAGGGCTCCAGGGTGGGGGTGACTGTTCAAGATCCAGGCTTTAAATATGACCCTAAGCTGAAAATCCAAGTGCCCTCAGTGGTGACCTTCAGTATGAAGTACCCGCCATTAACTAGAGATAAGGTGGGGCCCACGTGGAAGAGAAGTTAAACCTTGCATGCCGGGAAATCTGCTTGACCAGCGTCGTCTGGGCCTGTCATACTTTTGAAAATAACTTTGGAATGAAGTATAAATTCGCAAAATAGTTTAAAGAGACTTGTAGATGGAATTCTGATGAACAATTCTCTTTCAAATATTTTCTAAATATTGCCTCTGTTAAAGAGGTATCACTATAAAGAAGTCAGACGTTTTTGGCTCCCACAGGTATGCATGGTTTAAATAGTTCTTTAAATCCACGCACACAACCTCTACACTGAAACGGCTATTGATTTTTCCATTTATTTGCGTTAATACATAATCCTTGCCTGTATGAATGCACATGTCCGTAGGTTTAAGTAAACTGGAAATTTTAATGATCTATTTACGGGGAAAATAATCTTTACGATGACACTTAAACGGGTTTCCTAAGGACGTTTCTATTTTGAAAAGCAAATTATGGTCTGACTACGTAGAACGTAGCTCATCGAATGGAGTAATATTTAACAGCATATCTTAAGAGGAATTGCTAAACCCAATCAGAAGAAGGTTTTCGTCACACGTCTTCAAATATTGATTTATTCTTGAAATAATTGTGTATGCCCCAGATATGAATGTACAGTGCCAACATTTAACTCCTGCACCAAATGCGTGGGCACGACCGCACGTCCGATTGCCATGCAGTTTTGCACCCAGGCACAGTCGTGCCTCAGGTCGACTGGTGCAGGAATTAAATGTAACTTGCGTCCACACCTCTTACCTGTATACGTGCATACGTCCGGAAGCTTAGTAGTGTACTAATTATTATGGAGATTTATTTCTGATGGAAAGAATCAGAATGAGGAATGATTCTAAGAACACAACAACCTACCCCTCTTCAAAAATTTGCCAAATGTATGGTAATTTGCCTACTAACTTTAATAGGCAACATGGCGTCCTGGCGACAATTGGGAGAAAAAGTCCGGCCGTGATTGGTTTGTACAAAGATTGGTTGAAATAAACGACTATCTTGTCTCCGAATATCATTACATGACTTATTTGTTTTTATTTGTTGTACCATTAAATGAAACATAATATGCAGATAGAAAAGACGGTACTTCGTCATTTAAGACAGGCTTAGAATGTTGTAGTATATATATTATGGTATTGCCATATATGCTAGATAACAAATGTGTAGAATTTTCCATGTACGTCTAGCAAATCGCCAGAAATTCAATATATGTTGAACACGTCAGGAAAAGAACCTCATCAATCTATCATACCCCATTTTTGTTTAACCCGTTAATGCTTCATAGTTTCGGGCCTGCTCTGACGGCCGTGTGGTCTAAGGCGCCGCTGTCTCTATCACTACCTGTGTTTGAATCCCGGCCTGGGCATGTGAGAAAGTTGCCTGTAACTTGGGGCTAAGCGGTGGTTTTCGGCGGGTACTCTGGTTTCCTCCACTACTTACAACTAGTCCAGCGGATAAGGGACAATTTTGGATGGAATCGTGCACTTTGCGACAAAAGCACCAAATTTGGTACAGTGGTAGTTTATGGCAAAGTAACTGTTTTAAAGATTGGAGGCACTCTGAAAATGCCCTAGGTCAGCTTTGGCGGCCATTTTTCAAAATGGCCGCCAGAGGTCATTTTCCTTGGAGTTAAATGAATTTCTATCACCTCAAAACAATTAGCCAATGAACTTCGTGTTCTACCAGATGGCCGCCTAAGCTGACCAAGGGCATTTTCAGAGTGCCTTCAATCTTTAAAATAGTTACTTTGCCACAAACTACCACTGTACCAAATTTGGTGCTTTTATGTAAAAGTGCACGATTTTATCCCTTATCCGCTGGACTATTTCCTGCAAGATTTTATCAAAATTGTCAGGCTACTTTTGGCTGGTGTGATTGCTAATGGGTAAATTTATGAGGTGTTCAGGTGAAAGGCTCCATGTTTAAAATGTACTTTCTAATATATCAACTGTCGCCTAAACGAATGTGTCCCACCTTAAATGATTATCTTCTAATCACCTATTATTGTAATCCTTCCTTTCTATTTGACAAATGTAGACCTTTCCTAAATCGCGGGGTGCCCTCCATAATGAATACATAAACTAACCAGCCTCAATTCTTTACAATGTTGTATATAAATACCTCTACATGATATGGCCAGGCTGTTAGGTTGTCCAGTCAATCAGGAGGGACAGTCAGGCAGGGCTCAGCAAGCAGGACTGGCCGATCTGGGCAACCAGACCTGTACTTCGATACACTATGTACCACTTGAATTAGATGGCACCCTGGATTAATACTCTGCCATTAATTATTCGCGTTTTCAATATTCACGGTTCAAAAAGGTTAGCGAAAATAAGCGAAAATTCGAATATCTCTAAATATTCCAGATATACGGTATGTCAGGGCTGCCCACGCAGTCAGGCAGAAATTAAATGTCGGCAATGTAAGAAGTGTGAGCCTTATAAGTTTAGACACTATCAGGAGCTGAAGTCAGCTGATGACTATCGGAAACTTTTTAGAAAACCACCACTTCAAGAGAATGATGTCCTTAATAGGCAACACATTGCAGGCATATACATGCAAGTAAATTAATCCATTAACTTATTTAGATTTTAATTATCTGAGAACATGCTGTAATCTTGGAAATTTCCAATTACCAAACTATTATGAGGCATATATAGAAGAGAGGCAGTAAGTATCAATGTTCATGGAGATTTCATTCTTGTTATATTGATTGCATTTTAGCATTACGGACTTTCCCGGTCATAGTAATGATGGACCCACCGCTAGGGCGCGCTGTAGTAAGCGAGGCCACGCCCACTAACACTTCACTAGCCAATGCGGGACAACTAAAAATGCGCGTGAATTACGTCACCAATCACTCAGGCGGATAGACACACTCTACTACGATTGAAATCCATCTGTGTAAGACCAATTAATATTTCAAATTCCGGACTATGTATACATAGATGGGCACAAATAATACTACTAGTATATGCATAACATATGCCTCTCCGCGACATATATCATGACAGATGAATATTTCTTAACGAGTCTAAATATTCCCCTAAGGCTGAATAATGAATAATCATGATTCATTTTGTAATATTCCTTAATTACATGTAATTATGATTATATGTAATTTATGGTTGGGTATGTTTTCAAAGTGCATGTGAACGGGCTAATTCAATTGTGAATGCCGTATGTCAGTAGTTGCCGACAAACTGTAAGGAATGTGAGCTAACAATCGCACAAATACGATGAAACAATCGTCTTTGGTAATCTAGCAAAACACTAAAACAACAAATTTTCAAGTGAAAAATGGAAGCGGTCCGACTTTCAGTAATCACCTTAATTTCTATTGAATCATACAGCCAAAGATGTCTACTTTCACGTTCCGGGTGAAATCGCTTGGTGCCACCTTTATAAATTCGTCAAAAAATGGGTTGAAATCCGTATTTCAAGGCATTTTCCTATCCTTCAAATGACTTAAAGAAGGGAAGTGTTACCAAAAACAGTTCTTTTAAAAGTGAAAAAGGAAGTGAATGAATCGTTTTTTTATTTAACTTCTATTAAATTGAAAACATTCATAAGTATTCAAAGATACAATATCAAGGTGAAATCGTCTATTTTTATAAACCGAATCCTCAGAAATACGTTTCCAGTAAAATTCTACTACCATTTTAGTTTAGTAAATTGGACGGCAGCTACTGAGTCTAATACGTCATATGAGCATGAGCACTGCGCATGGTACGCAATGTTGATAATGATAAGGCTATTCAGGCATGAATATTGCAATGAGTGGTCACCACTATTTCTTTATAACTTATTTGTGCTATAAGATAATAAAACCTCTCATTGTGAACACCCAGGAGATTTATACACCTCCTAATGTGAAGACCTTTTACGGTTCCATATGTATCTTTAATATCATGAAAAGATTTCTGAGATGTGAACACCCCCTAAAGTGAACGCTTTGTTTTTGGTGTTCACAGAAAGATATGTATTTAATAATAGATTCAAATCATAAAGTACCAATAGTTTATGTTATATCCCATATATAATTGCTATTTCGCTGCGAGACATCCACTAAACATGCAGTACAAATATTCAATTCCTGCACCAGTCGACCAGACGTCTGCCAGTGCCTGGTTGTATAAGCACCCTTGTCAAAAAAGCCGAGCACATCAATGGCCCACGTGGCTTGCAACTCAAAGCTACTTTCAGTTGTGAAGTCATCCATGCCCAGGTAACTGGGGTCCAATGGGGCGTGCGGTCGTGTATTGTACCTGGGCAGCCCACGCATTTAGTGCAAAAGGAAGGAAGGAATTGGGTTTTACGTCGCTTTCAACAACTTAGGTCATATCGCGACGAGATAGAAACCCGGAACCGGGAAGAAATTCCCTACTCTTCACAGATAGTTCCAAGGGGTCTTTCAGTTGCAGAGGGAGCATAGGCAGTCCTCCACAACGCCGCGCATTTATATAGCGACCAGCGGAGACTTTAACCTGCGAACTCACGCTTGGGAGCCAGGCATCGCATTTAGTGCATGGATTACTAATCGGCGTTGTAGGTATAGAGAAAGCTGCTGATTTGAGGGTGTTTACACCACTGTTTATACCAAACCATCTTCTTGCAATCAGGTGCCTACACCTTGAACCGGTTGACTTAGTATACCTAAGTGTTAGTTTACTAACAGTCTTAAATTTCAAAGTAAATGCACTAGCGGATTGCAAATAAAAAATCAAACTTGAACGCATTTGAATTGGTTTTGAATTTCACCGATTTAAGACCATCACGTTAAACTCCTCTATAATATCAATCAAAAAAAGTCTGACAAAATCACAAATGAACTTAAGAATAAATGGGAACACATTCTAGATTAGGACGTTTCCTATGAAGACATACATGTACAATTTCAGATATTACATAATATATTCAATACACGTCAGTTACTAAGTAAATTAACCATATTGAGTACAACTGAATGTTTACATGAATATTGTAGGAATCATATTGACACACGAGCTCATGCTTTATCATAATGCCCGGAGACAACTAATCTTTGGAGGCAAGGCTATGACTAAGGCCACATGTAGAACAAAATATTAAAATTTCTGATAAAGAAAAAAAGTTGGGTGTCACAGAAAAGATTCAATGTACTTTCTTAATCAATATGTTCATTATCATCACAGAGTTAATTATATAAGAAAACCGGATGGTCTAAGGATTTACATATATGACATGTTAAGATCAATCAAAAATGAAATGTTGGCAGATGAATACGATTGTGAGGTGAATCAAAGGGTGGATATTTTTAACAAAAGATGGGGAGTATGCGTTGACATTTAAGGTACCAAGAAATAACAATAATCAATTGCAACACTAAGTTATTTCAATTACAAGTACTTGTTTAAGTGACTGAATATATCTCTGTAAAAACGTAAGATGTCAAACGTAATATTTGTATTGTTGGTATATTGTGAAATATCTATGTATATGTTTTTATATATACATATATGTTCCGTTTATGTCATTTATGTTATTTAGAAAGAAAATGAAATAAAAATCGATTTACACAACTGTGCTATTTCAAAGTTTAAGAAAAGTAAAACATCTCAAGAGGTGAACGTACTTTTGGAGATGGCAATATGTTAGACAGGGTGGCACGTGAAGAACTACCCACAGACTGATGGTATTTCATAATTAAGATTCGATAGAATTAAAGAAATGTGCGTATACATTAATGAGTGGTTAAATATTTAAAGCATATCGCCTACTACAACTTCTATATTTTTGATGTCAAAGAAGTAAGTTATTATTTTTGAAATGAAAATCTCTCTCTCTCTCTCTCTCTCTCTCTCTCTCTCTCTCTCTCTCTCTCTCTTTATATATATATATATATATAAATATATATATATATATATATATATATATATATATATATATATATATATATATATATATATATATATATATATATATATAAATATATATATATATATATATATATATATATATATATATATATATATATATATATATATATATATATATATATATATATATATATATATATATATATATATATATATATATATATATATATATATATGTCAAACAGCCACTCGCGATAAAAACCATATCACACCCACAACCATTAAGTAACCTATTTATATATATATATATATATATATATGTATATATATATATATATATATATATATATATATATATATATATATATATATATATATATATATATATATATATATATTTTTATATATATATATATATATATATATATATATATATATATATATATATATATATATATATATATATATATATATATATATATATATATATATATATGCTTGTCGAAATTGCTGTATAAAATGGGTTATAACTTTTTCGTGGCTATATTTTAGAACTTTTTTTCAACTGACCTTTCATTTTCTGAAAAGTGCGGTAAAGGCATGAGGTAGTTCTAAGTTTATATAGGCATTAGATTTCGTCACAATTTTCAAGTTCTTTTGATAACGATCAATTTCAAATGCTGTCTATTTCAGCCCGCGTACTCTATATACTGGTTGTCTGGAAAACGTTTTTTTGAACTATTGAAAAGCACGGATTTTATTTAACTCAAATATGCATGTTACCCTGATGCGCCACCGTAGTATGCTGAACTGTCTGGGTTTGTTCAACTACTCTCTGTCCAAGAATTCTGCCCTTGTTAATGTGTTTCCTCCCATGGAATGTGTCCAGACGCTCACCATGCCGCCTCAACCCTTTCGGTATATGCCCTCGTTTTCCGTTTGATCACCCGGGTAGGATTAACGCTACTACAGTTAGCGCACTTCTGCCACCGTACACACCAACAAAGTACGTGCAGTGCAACCCCACTGTGGAAGCAGAAGTTATAAATCGGTAGTACCATCTATCGCCGGGTGGTCATACCAAACCCGACCGCGCTTGAGGTTGAAAAAAAAGCATCAAAAGCACCTTTTTGTAAAATATTTTGAAATTTGTTTACGCTAAGAACCATCTAGAATATTACACTCGTCCACCAAACCTTCCACTCAGAAATAGGGACATAGGTGT
>OZ012697.1:2009669-2055401 GCA_963942565.1 Maea johnstoni
CATGGCTGCATGAATAACCTCAAAACTAACGTAGCTTTGATTCGGAAGCTACGTGGGCCATTTATGTGCTTATGCTATTAGATATGATATTAGATAGAGGGAACCTTTCAACCTAACACCTCATAAATAAAACAAAAATGGAGTAAGATAGATCGATGAGGAACTTTACCTTACATTTTCAACATATATTGAATTTCTGGCGAGTTGAAAGACATACCTGGAAAAATCGAAAATGTCAAATTCGACACATTTGTTATCTAGCAACTATGGCAATACTGCAATACATCTAGTACATTTTGTGCTTGTCTTGATAACGAAGTATCGTCTTTTATAATTTGCCTTTTATGTTTCACGTAATGTCATCACAACTAAAACGAAGTCATGTAATGATATTCGGTTACAAGATTTATTTCAACCAATCTTTGCACAAACTAATCACGCTGGACTTTCCGAGATGTCGCCTGGAAGCCATTTCGCCTGTAGAAGGTTGAAGGCAAATTACCATACATTTGACAAGTGTTTGAAGAAGGGTAGGTTGTTGTGTTCTTAGTATCATTTTTCATTCTGATTCCTTCCTTCAGAAATAAATCACCATAATATTCATACACTACTAAATTTCCGGACCTCTGCACGTATACAGGCAAGAGCTATGTGTGGACGCCAGTTACATTTAATTCCTGCACCAGCCGAACAGACGCACGCTGTGCCTAGGTGCAAAACTGCATGGCAATCGGAATGTGCGGTCGTGTATCATGCCTGTGCTGCCCACGCATTTGGTGCAGGAGTTAGATGTTGGCACTGTGTAATTCATATCTAGGGCATACACAATTATTTCAAGAATAAATCAATATTTGAAGACATGTGACGAAAACCTTCTTCTAGTTGGGTTTACAATCCCTCCTCAAATATGCTGTCAAATATTACTCCATTCGATGAGCTACGTTCTATGTTGTCAGACCATAGTTTGCTTTTCAAAATAGAATCGGCCTAGGAAACCCGTTTAATTGTCATCGTAAAGATTATTTTCCCCGTAAATAGATCATTAAAATTTCCAGTGGTCTTAAACCTACGGACATGTGCATTCATACAGGCAAGGATTATGTATTAATGCTGCTCTCCCACATACGAATTTTAAGGTGCGACAAGGTGCGAATTAAAAAATCGTAGTTATTCGAGTGTTGTCGTGATGTATAGTGGTTGTTCGCAGTCAGTCTTAGGTTTTCGTAGGCAATGCTGCGAATTTAAAAAAAGAGTTTTACATGTAAAACTTTTGGGTGCGACAAAAATTCTGTCGTAGGGAAGTATTTTTTTGGCGAACATTGTTGTACATTGTCGAATATGCTGTCGCAACATGTAGTACATTGTCGTATGTTGGTCGTACATTGACGTACATTTTCGTACACTAATCAAATGTTCGACAAGGTACAACAACCCACGAAAGTGGTAGAAACGTACATATCTAACGAATGTGGAAAACACCAATTTTAAGCCAATTCGTGGCTTTAATCGTAGATTTGAGATCGAGTATGTTCGCACATTAGATTCGTATGTGGGAGAGCAGCATTACGCAAATAAATGAATAATTCAATAGCCGTTTCAGTGTAGAGGCATGACAGGTTGTGTGTGTAGATTAAAAAAACTGTTTCAATCATGCATGTCTGTAGGAGCCAAAAACGTCTGACTTCTTAATGATACCTCTCTAACAAAGGCAATATTTAGAAAATATTTGAAAGAGAATTGTTCATCAGAACTCCCTCTACAACTCTCCTTTCAACTATTTTGCGAATTTGTGCTTCATTCCAAAGTTATTTTAAAAAGTATGACAGGTCCAGACGACACTGGTCAAGTAGATTTCCCCGGCATGCAAGGGTTAACGTTTCTTCCACGTGGGCCCCACCTTATCTCTAGTTAATGGCGGGTACTTCATACTGAAGGTCACCACTGAGGGCACCTGGATTTTCAGCTTAGGGTCATATTTAAAGCCAGGATCTCTAACAGTCACCCCCACCCTGGAGCCCTTCCTGATTCTCCCCTTATTGATGAAGTTTTGGGTCCAAGTCGCTCCTTTCTCCAGAACATCCTCTTCGATGAGCATTGAGTTTGATGATTTGCCTTGGGCCACGTTTTTGTTGTAGCGATTGTTGTTGTTTGGTAATGATCCAGACAACCCTGAAAATAAGATACAAAACTTTAAAATAAATCGAAAGATTTTGGTTATAAGATTTTTTAGCTTAGTTGCCATGCGAGTAAAACCAAAATTCATCAATTATGATTTTTTCAGATTTGATATTTTCCTGAAGGGTCTATAAAAAGCATTGGTAGTATATAAATGTTTTACTTGAGTAATACTGGTTTCTGATGAGTATCCGTAATATCATTATTAATAAAAAGAAACTGAACTAAAAAAGAGGGATTGCAAAGAGATTACTGAACTCTACCATGGTGCAGGTGTGACATACTCCACTCGCTTAAATCACTTGTTAACTAGCTTAAATGTATATATATATATATATATAGTATATATGTATATATAAGCTAGTTTACAAGTGATTTAAGCTAGTTTACAAGTGATTTAAGCTAGTTAAGAAGTGATTTAAGCTAGTTTTTTTAAGTGATTTAAGCTAGTTTACAAGTGATCTAAGCTAGTTTACAAGTGATTTAAGCTAGTTAAGAAGTGATTTAAGCTAGTTAAGAAGTGATTTAAGTTAGTTTTTTCAAGTGATTTAAGCTAGTTAAGAAGTGATTTAAGCTAGTTAAAAAGTGATTTAAGCTAGTTTTTTCAAGTGATTTATGCTAGTTTACAAGTGATTTAAGCTAGTTTTTTCAAGTGATTTAAGCTAGTTTACAAGTGATTTAAGCTAGTTTTTTCAAGTGATTTATGCTAGTTTACAAGTGATTTAAGCTAGTTTTTTCAAGTGATTTAAGCTAGTTTACAAGTGATTTAAGCTAGTTTACAAGTGATTTAAGCTAGTTTACAAGTGATTTAGCTAGTTAACAAGTGATTTAAGCGAGTGGAGTATGTCCACCACGCACCATGGTAGAACTCGCATGAAGGTTTTATTCAATCGTCATTGACATATCTTTTTTCAAATTTCTTTACCCGTTCACATATTACACCAATCATAATGGTTTGCTCATCAGTAGACCTACCAGGCAATGCAGACATTGAAAAGGCTGAATACTGTAGATTCACAAAATATTGTGTAGAGTAAATTTTGCGAATTTAAAGAAAATCGATTTTTTCGTTTTTTTAATTTGCCAAATGGCCGCAATATGGAGTGCCAGCTATGCACTTGAAGTGGCAGCACTAATCATTGCGAATTACAATTTTGCGTCCGAGGCTTAATGCTAAAAAGCGCAGATATTGAACTAACGTAATCTTTTCCGAATTTACAGTACTAAAATGAGTGCAGGAGTAAAGGTACAGGAAAAGTGAGTCCAAAATGTATCTCCATTTATTACCTTAATAAACTGAAGGGCTTAGATTTCATATCCAGCAGAACAGACGAGTTAAGGCAGATACTGTTTCCCATCTTAGGCATGGAATGTGTTATATGTATCTTACGAAGCACTGCCCGGATAGTCTAGTGGATAGAGCACTGCATTAAGATTGCTCACTATCTCTGGCCGTTGCAGAAGGTTGCGAATTCGAAAGCTTGAAACATGGCATTATGTTGCCATTGACTTGAAACGAAAAGATGATTTTCCCTGGGTTTCTTCCGTCTTTAAAATGATCTCCTCCCGTTCCCCTCTTTCTACGACGGTGCATACGTGACACCTTATTAAACTTAAACGAACGTTTATTTTTAGCACTATTTTCAGAAAAATGCTAGAAAAATAAGTAAACAAAGGTTTATTTTGAGCAAAAATATATGAAAGTGCTAAAAAAAATTGAGGAACGTTTATTTTTAGCAAACCATTCATAAAATTGCTGAAAATAAACCTTCAATAACGTCTGTTTGTAGCATAATTTCAGAAAAAGTGCAGTGATGAAAATCAACCTTTACGAACGTTAATTTGTAGCAAAATGTCAGGAAATTGCTGAAAAAAAGCCTTCACGAACGTTTATTTGTAGCATTTTATTGAGAAAAATGTTAGAAAAATAAATAAACGAACATTTATTTTGAACAAAAACTGTCAAAAAAATGTTGTAAATAAATGCAGACTAGCATTTAAATACAGTGTCACATTTGCACCGTCATGGTGCATACGTGACATCTAAACAAATCTAAACGAACATTTATTTTCAGCACTATATTGAAAAAAATGTTAGAAAAATAAATAAACGAACATTTACTTTCAGCACTATATAAATGTTCGTTTAAGATTTATTTAGGTGTCACGCATGCACCATCGTAGTTTTCTGCACCATTACATTTTAGTTATTGACGACTTAGCCTTGAGGAGGCAGGAAAGAGTTTACAGCAATAAACGAAATTCTTCTTCAGAAAGGATATTAAAAATAAGACTGGAAAAACTCTACAGGGTCGTAGGAACTCACCTATCATGATGCACTGAGTGCAGTTATACAAGACATTTCGTTCTATGAGGGAGTTGGAGCCAGCTCTCTTTAGCCAGTCTCTACCAGCCTGGATAGCCAAGGAACCGCGAGCCATACCTTGAGTCGCCTCCCCTGCAGAGAGTAGATTCGAAATGTCATTAACAATAAACTAACTACACACACATAAATAAATAAATAAATAAATAAATAAATATATATATATAAACATATATATATATTATATATATATACATATGTATATATATACTAGTATATATATATATATATATATATATATATATATATATATATATATATATATATATATATATATATATATATATATATATATGTATATATATATATATATATATATATATATATATATATATATATATATATATATACATACATATATATATATATACATATGTATATATATATAATTATATATATATATATATATATATATATATATATATATATATATATATATATATGTATATATATATATATATATATATATATATATATATATATATATATATATATATATATATATATATATATATATATATATATATTCACACTTCTGCACTGTGTGATGTGGTTGTTATAGAGACAGTAAACCCCAAAATCATCAAGTAGCGGGGTGAAAGGGCTTGTTTCAAGATTTAAAATGAACCCTAATATCGCTTAAATTTGGCATGTTCAAATGTAAATATCTCCAATTCTAGTTCAAGGTTACAGCACAAAATGACGGTTCACTTTACTGCTTAAAGAAGCTCTTCCATTAGAGTAGGTGATAATGTGTGGGTTTACTATCCCATCAACCTTCACCTAGAAGAAACTCCGCAACCAATTACTTCTAGTTCTCCAAGACTTCGAGAAGAGTGAGACACAGGAAGCAATGCCATCAATGTAAATGGATGGAAGCTTAGATGACCAAACACAAGTGGATTCGAAACAGCCGGCCAACCTGAACATGCTTGCCTTAACCAGCGTCAACTAATAGCCCCCTAATAGCCCTAAATTGGTGCCAAGCTGATGGTGGAGATCAGGTTTCTCTGTAATGTAATCGATACGAGAGCCCTGATTGGTACTTGTTCCCATGTGACCTCGCGCTGCTGCCAGTCAGCGACTCCTGGCATAAGTCAAGCATCTCACTTTAGTGCATAAAGTAATTGATCTCTCGCTACATATCCATTCTTTTCTTTTTTCAAGATGGAAGTTGGCAGCACAAAGAGGTGTTCAATTCCAACTTGGAGTAAAAGCTTCTGATCACCGATACCCACGTCTTTAGAATTAATGACAATTACCTTCTATGTAGTTGTTGATTATGATATGCCTTTCACCAAAAACTCGTACTCCTCCGCAATTCTTTTTGCCGTTACAAAAGAAGTAGTTCTGCTCAACTCGGTTTTCGTCACCGTGACGTAATGTGATATGACTGCTAGAGCTAAGGAACGTATTGTAACGTATAACGTTACGTGCCATCTTCACTGAGATAGACTCAATCTCACCATCATAACTGAAATGATAAAATGATAAGTTTGAAATATTGATGTTAATAATATCCACAACAGAAAATACCAGAAGGAACCACAACACCAACAACAATGGTAATGATATTATTGATAATGATAAAAAATATAATAATAATAATAATAATAATAATAATAATAATAATAATAATAATAATAACAATAATAATAACAATGATAATTAAAGTAATGCTAATAATGACAATAATAATTTTAGTATCATAATATCATTATGATATCATTGATATATAATATATATATATATATATATATATATATATATATATATATATATATATATATGTATATATATATATGTCCTGGATGTTGTCATAACCAGGGACAATGAAGATCTTATAAGGTTGGAGACCAGCTCTCAGACCACAACCGCATTCTGTGTGATGTGTCTCACCCTAAACGACGTCCATGCAGGTGCCTATGTCAGTGCGTAAATTCCGCAGTGTCAACATGCCCAATTTAAGAGAGGACTTGAAGGATGCTCTACAACCTGGCAATGCTGAAGGCTGCTCTGTGGAGGATTTGACTAATCACTACAATTCTGCGCTAACAACGGTACTTGACAAACATGCATCAGTAAGAGTGAAAATGGTAACAATTCGTCCAAAACAACCATGGTTCTCAGATGATTTGTATGGTGCAAAATGCGAAAAGAGGAAATGGGAAAGAAAGTGAAGAGACACCAAGCTTGCTGTCCACTATGACCAGTTTAAAACAGCAAGGACCAAATTTAACAACATGTTATTACAAGCTAAGAAGGACTACTACAACAACTGATAACTGAGTCCACTGACTCAAAAAACCTCAGTTACATTGTGAAAGACATATTACATCAAAGAAGTGAGATGAAACTCCCTGAGCATTCATCAACAGAAGAATTGGCAAACCGCTTCGCTGTGTTCTTTACTGACAAAGTATGTAAGATATGCGATGAGCTGCCTGATCTCTCCAGACACCAGTTGAATATACCTACTCCGGCATTAACATGTTCACTGAATGTTTTCTCGGCCGTGACTGAAAGCGAAGTCCGCAAAATCATAGCAAAATTACTGACAAAGAGCTGCTCTCTAGATCCTGCTCCCACTTGGATGGTGAAAGACTGGGTAGGTGAGCTTACTCCAATGGTTACAATTCTAGTGAATCTGTCGTTGCAAAGTGCCAAGGTGCCTGACTCCAGGAAACAGGCGTTAGTCACTCCGTTACTGAAGAAAGATGATCTCAAGAACTATCGTCTTGTAAGCAACTAATCATTCTTGTCAAAAGTATTGGAAAGGGTATTTGCAGCAAGGCTAGCCAATTACATGACTATGAATCAGCTACATGAACCCATGGAGAAGAATGGAAGCCATGGGATGGCAAAACTTGAGAAAGATTGAAAACAAGGGCGGAGCCCGGCCCATAACATGACATAATATCTACCAATGCTATAAAGGGGGGGAAAAGGGGTTTTGTACTAATACTTTGTTGGGGAATTAACCCCCTTAACAAACATTCTCAGCGGACAGGTCAAAACTTAACAATGCACAATACACCTAAGATTAAAAAGAGAGGGCACGTGCCTTAAAATAGGATCTTTGAATTGCAGAGGCTTATCAAAAAGGGAGAAAAGGGTAGACATCTTTGAAAAATTAAAAAAGATAACTATGATATCACACTATTGCAAGATATCCACTGGGATACAAATACAGATTTAAGGGCCAGGCAGGAATGGAATTATACAGTAATAAGTTCCCCTAATACTACGGTATCTAGGGGCACAGCAATTTTATTTAAAAATACATTCGAATTCTTGATAAAGGAGAAAATAACCGATACAAATGGAAATTATAGTATAACGGAAATAGAATTACATAATAAATTAACAATAGTTATTTGTTCAATATACGGACCAAATATAGATAATCCAAATTTTTTCCAAAACATAGAGAACCATATACTGAAATTTAATAACCCCATAGTAATCATGGGAGGCGACTGGAATGCGACTCTTAACTTCACTATGGATAATACTAAATATGTGAACCACAACAACCCCAGGAATGTGAAAGCAATTAAAAAACTAATTAATAATTTGAATCTACAAGATGGATGGAGAATCGCAAATAATGATACTAAGAAATATACATGGAGTCAGGGTATTTCAGGAAAACAAGCAAGACTTGATTATTTCCTAATAAGTGAAGAACTTTTATCCATAACAAAAAACTTCAAAATAGGAAATAAATATAGGTCAGACCATAGCATTATCTCTTTTGAACTTATAATATCTAAAACTATAAAAGGTCCTGGAATATGGAAGTTCAATAATGACCTCCTAAAAAATAAGGAATTCATTAAGATGATAAAACAGGAAATAAATTTACATAAACGAATAAACGCAGCCACACCTTACAACCCTGATTTTATAGAAATAGTATCCCATGGATTCGAAACAATGATAGGTCCTTGTCTATTTTGGGAAACACTACTAGTTACGCTAAGAGGGGAAATTATAAGATTTGCCAAAAAACTTAAAAGGGTATCACGGAAAAAAGAAGCAGAACTGGAAACAAAAATAACAGAACTAAACAACAAAGTCAACTCCGGCCAATATTCCAAAGAACTATATAACAACTTAATACAAAAAAATGAAGAATTAATTGAGATAAGGAAACACGAACTTAACGGAATGCTCATAAGATCAAGAGCAAATTGGCTGGAATACGGAGAAAAACCCAGTAAGTTTTTCCTAAACCTAGAAAGTAAACATACTATAAATAAAAATATATCTGAACTAGAGACAGAAAGGGGTAAAATAACAGACCAGAAAGAGGTACTAATAGAAGTCCAGAACTTCTATAAGAATCTATATAAGAAAAAAACTATAGATAACAACACCGATTATAACCCAATCTGTACTCCTCAAAAAATTAGTGAACTCGACAAGGAAAAATTAGATAGACCAATCACGAAAGAAGAATTAGATAAAGCACTAGGGAACTCAAAAAACAATAAATCACCCGGGCTGGATGGATGTAGCCCAGAGTTTTATAAGTATTTTTGGCCTCAATTGTGGAACTTTTTCCGGGATTGTATAAATGAAAACTTTAAAAAGGGAGAATTAACAGCAACCCAATCGCAGGGTGTCATTACATGCTTACCAAAGGGTGGCAAAGCTAGAAATCAGTTAAAAAACTGGAGACCGATATCACTACTGAACACTTCTTATAAGCTTATTTCACTATGTATCACCAATAGGATCAGACCACTACTAAATAATATTATCAGTCCTGAACAAAAGGGATTCTTATCAAACAGATCCATAGCAGACTGTTCGAGAATGATATATGACATAATAAATGAAACAGAAATCCAAAATAAAAGTGGCCTGATCCTGTTGGTCAATTTCCAGAAAGCTTTTGATAGTTTATCTTGGGAATTCATAGATGAGGTTCTAGATAGCTTTAATATTGGTCCAAATTTGAAACAATGGATTAATATGTTTCAAAGAAATTCCAACTCTCGTATAATATTAAATGGTCACCTATCTGAGCCCTTCTCTTTAGAGAGGGGCTGCAGACAAGGAGACCCAATATCGCCGTATATTTTCATCCTATGTTCTGAGTATCTTGCCCTGGCCTTTAAAAACGATAAAGATGTAACAGGTATTAAACTAAAAAATAAAGAACATAAACTCTGCCAATATGCAGATGACACTTCCATATTTTTAGAAGCCTCTGAAACCAATCTAAAAAATAGCCTGAAAATACTAAATTGGTTTCATTTCAAGTCGGGTTTACAAGTAAATATTACAAAAACGAAAGTTATCCAGATAGGAAACATCAGGGAGACCGATCGTAGATACTGCCGAGAAAATGCACTAGGGATAGAATACATTATGAGGAAACTAGATAATATAACAGAATTAAATATTCAGCCAAAAATAGACAAAATGGAAAAAACACTGAAGTCATGGGGATTTAGGAACATTACTCCGATGGGTAGAATAACAATACTAAAGAGCCTTGTCCTTTCACAGATCACACATATATTGCAAGCACTACCATCTCCCGAACCCACATTACTAACAAAAATCGAGAATCTTTGCTTTGACTTTATTTGGAACAAAAAGCGTCATGAGGTAAAGAAGGAAACTGTATACAAAGATACTGATGATGGTGGTTTGAAAATGTTGAACATGGTCGAGTTTGATTTCAGTTTAAAAATGACTTGGTTGAGAAAACTAGTAACTACAGACACCGACTGGATGGAATTTCCAATAAAGTACAAAATAGAAAGAATGGTCTTTACAAAGGAAATACAACACAAACAGATAATAGCAAACACAAAAAATAAATTTTGGAAAAGTGTTGCTATAGCATATGCAAACTGGTATGTCACTTTTAAAAAAACTATAGATACTCCCATAGAATACATTCCAATCTGGGGAAATAAAATATTGAATATACCTTTTAACCCGACCATGTTCAGCAAAAATATCTGCTACCTGTCAGACCTCTTCTCAGATGAAGGAAACATATTAAGTCAAAAAATGATAGAAGGAATAAAAATCCCTTTTACAGTCTATTTTGGAATAAGAAGATCCATCCCTAGAGAATGGAAAAATTACATGATAAATTATGAAAAAACATTTAATCTTGAGATGCCAAAAAACTTAGAATGGCTCACAAAAGATAAAAAGGGAGGTCAAAATTTGAGAAAGATCTGGCAGATGAATAGGAATAAGGATATTCCGATTGGTCGAAGTAAATGGAATGAAGAACTTGTATTAGATAATGAGACCAATTGGAAACCCTTATATACTATGGCAGATAAATGTAAAATAAATATTAGAAGTAAATACTTCCATTAAAAAGTACTTCATAGAACAATTGTAACAAATAGGAAGTTATTACAGTTTAACATGCGTATAGATGAACTATGTGATAACTGTGGAGAAATAGAAACTATAACCCATTTACTATATAACTGTACGACCACGAAAAGGATATGGGCGTCCACTCTGGACTGGTTAACACCATTAATCCGAGAAGAGATATACCATGACAAAATATCAATTCTCATTGGAAATACGAAAAACACAATTTTGATTAACTACATTTTTATTATAGTAAAACACGAAATATACAAATTCAAATGGAAAAAAATACCATACAAATTGATTTTCTTAAAGAGATCTCTTAAAAATTACATGAATATAGAATTATATAATGGTAGAACAACAGGTAATGAACAAAAAGTGTTGGGGAAATGGTCACCCTTGATGAATGACTTGAAGAATGTACAGTAAAAGCTATATATTTTTGTGAACCCGATTGGGAATATTATATTGTATTGTCTTGACATGTCTGTGGAGAAAAAAATTATAAAAAAAAGAATGCGGGGAATGCAGAAACGGGAAAAATGCTTCTTTAGGCATGAGATTATTTTGGTACTTGTGGTTGACTGGAGACTGTCAATTTCAATGAAATTTGAGAAGTGGTCGACGACTACCAGGTACTGGCGACCATCTATCTCAAAGAGGTCAGAATCCAGCGGGCACTGGACGTACAATGTACGTACAGTTTAGGTTCGCACTCATGGACGTACAATGTACGTACATTGTACGTACAGTTAAGGTTCACACTCATGGACGTACAATGTACGTACATTATATGTACGGTTTAGGTTCACACCCTGTACCAGAGCGGAACATTCGGATTACGTACGGTTTAGGTTCAGATAGATTTTCCCCAAACTATCAAAAATCAATGTGCGTACGGTTCTGGTTCACACTTGGATGTACATACAGGTCTGTACGTACAATGTATGTACGGGTCCGTATGTACAATGTACGTACATGTCCGTACGTATATTGTACGTAAACGACCTAGAAAATGACCTTTTTTTGAGAAAAGCGGTAGATAGTTATGGCAATCTCCATTTCAAATTGTTTGAGAATTCTCTAAAAATTATTCCCTAAGTGTCTACGATACCAATAACCATGTTTGAGCAAGAGAATTGATTATAAAGCATAGAAACTGAATGTAGGTCACATGGCATGATTTAGTGCAGAATCAAATGGTATAAGTAAACTTCAGATTCAGTAATGGTATATACTTGAACAGAATACTCCTTCAAGGGGAACACTGATCAAGGAATCCCTACTTATTTGTACTTCTTACAAATGATGATAGGGAAATCCTATGTGAGATTCACTTCAGAATTTCTTTATATGTAATGTAAAAACTCCTACTTTGAATCAGTTTTGGTATTGGACCGTACATACAGCTATGTACGTACATTGTACGTACGGCTATGTACGTACGGCTATGTATGTACATTGTACGTACGAACCCGTACGTCCAAAAAACTTTCATTCCGAATGTTATCCGTACCAAATCTGTATGTACGGGCTTATACGTACAATGTACGTACATTGTACGTACATTTGCCCGCTGGGAAGAAACCTTGTCCCAGGGACCATATCGTCATCCTGTAGCTTTAGGGTCTCTTTTTGGTTATGAGGACGGAGCTCTTGGCAGGGTGCACAGTTGTCAACAACCTGTTTGATGTCCCTTGACATACTAGGCCAGAAAACAAGCGACCTTGCACGGCAGATCATACTGTTGTATCCCATGTGTGCAGAGTGTAAACGTTTTGTGATCTCTTCCCTCAGTGCACTGGGAATAAGGATAGCCTCACCCTTGAGAATAATGCCGTCTTCATAGGAGAGGATATCACGCATGTTATGGTATATAGTGAGCTGGCTTGCCATTTTGTTCCTCTCTGGCCATCCATTTAGAATATAAGACTTGAGGATATCCATTTGCGTGTCAAACAGCAGTGGCATCCCTAATCTCTCGTAGACGAATATCTGATACATTCACAGAGAAATCAACGGTCATGATACGTGGACGTTGATCATTAGTCTCTAGGAATGCACGGCTTAGAGTATCTGCGATAAACAGTTCTGTTCCTTTGACGAATTGGAATTCCACGTCATACCGGTATACCCTCATGAGCAGGACCTGTAGGCGTCTAGGAGCCTGACTCAGGGGTCGGTTCAGAATCGCGGCAAGTGGTCGGTGATCATTCTGGATGGTCACCTTGATTCCAAAGGTGTACTGGTCGAAACGTTCAAGCCCAAACACCACAGACAGAAGTTCTTTCTCAATTTGGGCCCAGTTTCGCTCAGAGGGAGACAGAGAGTGGGAGGCGTACTCCACAGGACGCGCCTCCTGCATAATGACAGCACCAATGCCATCCTTGCTGCTGTCAACCTGGAGCTCGGTTTTCTTATTTGTATCAAAATATGAGAGCACAGGGGTTTCAATAAGTTTGGTTTAGATTTTTTCAAAAGCTGCTTCACATTCAGGGGACCACCCAGCGGGCAAATGTACGTACAATGTATGTACATTGTACGTACAAGCCCGTACATACGGATTTGGTACGGATAACATTCGAAATGAAAGTTTTTTGGACGTACGGGTCCGTACGTACAATGTACGTACATAGCCGTACGTACAATGTACATACATTGTACGTACATTGTACGTACAGTCCAATACCAAAACAGAATTAAAGTAGGAGTTTTTACATTACATATAAGGAAATTCTGAAGTGAATCTCACATAGGATTTCCCTATCATCATTTGTAATAAGTACAAATAAGTAGGAATTCCTTGATCAGTGTTCCCCTTGAAGGAGTATTCTGTTCAAATATATACCATGTCTGAATCTGAAGTTAACTTATACCATTTGATTCTGCACTAAATCATGCCATGTGACCTACATTCAGTTTCTAGGCTTTATTATCAATTCTCTTGCTCAAACATGGTTATTGGTATTGTAGACACTTAGGAATAAAATTTTAGAGAATTCTCATACAATTTGAAATGGAGATTGCCATAACTATCTACTCGCTTTTCTCAAAAAAAGGTCATTTACTGTATTAACCGTAATTAGTTCGTTTACGTACAATATACGTACGGACATGTACGTACATTGTACGTACGGACCCGTACGTACATTGTACGTACAGACCCGTATTACATCCAGGTGAGAAACCAGAACCATACGCACATTGATTTCTGATAGTTAGGGGAAAATCTATCTGAACCTAAACCGTACGTAATCCGAATGTTCCGTTTTGGTACAGGGTGCGAACCTAAACCGTACATACAATGTACGTACATTGTACGTCCATGAGTGCGAACCTAAACTGTACGTACAATGTACGTACATTGTACGTACAGTGCCCGCTGGGCAGTTCCATTCACAGTCCTTTCAGGTGAGGGCACGCATTGGATCCAGGTCAGATGAGAGATTCAGCAGGATTCTGGGCAGGTACTGTACCATTCCACATAGGCGCCTCACACCAGCAGCATCTGATGGTGCTGGCATATTCAGAATTGCTTCGATTTTACGTCTGTCAGCTTTGACGCCTTGGTCAGTGAAAAGGTGACCGTGGAAATGGATCTCAGATTTTCCGTTCTCCCCTTTGTCCTGGTTTAAGACAATATGCCGCCGCTCACAGCGTTTGTACAGCCTTTCCTGTTTTGCATTATTGTCTTTAAGGGCTTCATTCTTGCTTACGCCACATCCGGCCACTGTGATATCATCAGCGATGGGGAAAATGCCATCCAGGCCACTTAAAGCTTCTGTGAGATGGCGCTGGAAAATTTCACTGGACACCTTCAAACCAAAGAGTAGCCTTGCCCACCTAAAATGACTGAAAGGAGTAATCATGGTTGTGAGCAAGCTCGATTGCTCATCAAGACAAACATGCCAGTAAGCATTTTTGACATCTAGTTTACTGAAAACCTTGGCGTCTGGAGCATCGGCAACACATCATCGACAGTAGGCAGCTTGTAATGTTCACTCATCAGAGCTTCATTCCGTGGTTGTGGATCAATGCAGATACGGATATACCGTTGGACTTTTTGGTAACAGCCATCTGGCTGACCCACTCTGTAGGCTGAGTTACAGGTACAAGGCCACCTAAATCAACCAGATGGTTAATTTCTGTTTTTACTTCATCCTTAAGTGTAATAGACACATTTCGACTCGGAAGCACCCGTGGCTTCATATCAGGATTAACTTGTAGATGGGCCTCTCCCGGGTTACCCAGTTTCTCGTGTTCCGATTCCACATGTGATATGAAACGCGCACTATTCACAGTGATCAGGCACATGTCTGTAAGAGTCTTGCATCCCAGGAGGCATTTCAGGTCATTGGGGACAATAATGAAATCAGCACTGTGGTGTTCCCCTGTGCGAACATTCTTGACAGTCAGAGTCGCTTCCCCAATAGGTTTCAAGTGTGTGTTATTCCACATGATAAGCTTGTCTGTTGTGGGACTTCTGGCTTTACAAAACGTTGACAGACAGTGTTCACATCAGCACCAGTGTCCAGAAGAAAACGAATGGGAGTGCTGTTAACAGCCAACTTTGCTGTGAGTTGCTGTTTAGTATTGCCTGAGACGTTTAGCAGGAAATGATCCTCATCCTCATCATCATCACTGGTCAACTCCACTGAATTCACCTTTATCTTGCCAGTGCAGCATACAGAGAAATGGTTCTCGCCACCACACTTAGAGCAGGTCTTACTCCAGGCTGGGCAGTCGTTTTTGCGCATGGGATGCATCCTTCCACAAAACTTGCAGTCCATCACAGCATGATCATTTTCATTAGCTGTCCTAGCCCTAGGCTTCCCATAGTGCCGTTTCCCAGACGATCCTACATTTTCAGCAGATTTCCTTCCTCTTTCAGAGGACAGTTTATTCACAGACGACACAGGGTTCAGGGCATTCATTTGAACCCTGGCAAGTTCTGCAGTCTTACACATTGCAATGCATCTATCCAGAGTCAGTTGAGGTAAGCGCAGCAGACGGTTCTGAGTTTCCTTGTCATGGATTCCTAGTACAATATGATCACGCAGAATGGAGTCTCGAGATTGCTGGTGATAATTACAGGTTTTCACCAGATTGCGAATATCAGACATAAAAGTTTCAAAACACTCATCACCTTTCCAGGGGCTTAGCCACCTATGCGTCCGGCGTGTCATTTGGACACCCAGAATATTGTTTTTTGACAGTTTGGACACCCAAAGATTTATGTCAGAATTTGCTGATGATGACTTTTCTTAGAAGATAGAAGATGTAGTGTCACTTTTATAAGACACACAAAGTGTTACTGGCCTAAAAAAGCAAAATCTGTAAATATATAGGGTTTATCTTATTAGTAGTATGTACTTTGTACCACACTATGGACACGCAAAAGTCTATGAAACCTCTATTTGGACATGCACCTTTCTGCACTCGCTGATTGAAGACAAAACTTTCATATGTCTCATTCACTTCCCCCACAACAAAAGTGTCAAACTTAGCAACAATTTCAGCAGTGGTGCGTTCATCAGCAGCAGTGTTAAAGGTAAATCCATTGAAGATACGCAGCCCTTCATCACCCATGGCATGCAACAGTAGGGCAACTTGATATTCCTTAGGATGGTCATTCAGATTGGTGATGATAGCATAGTTCTCCCATTTCTGTTTGAACAGCTTCCAGCTTTCCCTTACAGCATCTCCAGAGAAACTTGGAGGAGGAGGAGGATTTATACCTGACACTGGTTTTGGAGACATATATATATATACATATATATATATATATATATATATATATATATATATATATATATATATATATATATATATATATATGTATATATATATATATATATATATATATATATATAATTATATATATATAATGAAATTGATAAAGTGCAGAAATGGTTATGTACTTACTCTTGGAAGAGATTGAATTCAACGAGTGAATCTGAGTAGCCGAATTCACACTCCTTGAGGCCTAACTGGACGCCCTCACCATTGTCCTCGCCCGTATCTGGCCGAGCGCCGAAATAGTTGTACCGGATCTTGTGCCCATGTGAATCGTTCATGTCTCCGGGTTTGCAGGTCTTAGTGTTGTCGGTTTTGACTCTCACAAGCTGGCCAATTCCAATTTTCTTTTCGAAGGTGTTGTAGTCTACCGTGTTATTCACTCCCCATATCTCCACCCAATGGCATTTAACGGAACGGTTTATGTTGTTGAAGCCAAGAATTGCGGAATTTGTGAAGCGGGATTTGTAGGCAACTGAATTGAAAAGATTTGTATTATTATATTTATAATTATTGTATTATTACTAATCAATGAATATTTTTGCTTTTAAAATCCCTCCCATGGGTCGGTATGGCGTTTGAAAATCACAAACGAATAAAGAATTGATGGATTTTTGATGGTTACATTTCGATTCATATTTCCTCTCAAAATATTTCCCATAAAATGCTTTCATATGTCCCTATTTCAATAATATCGAACCTTACTATATGCAACGATACCTTATTGAGGATGTTTTATGCTGCACATGTAATGTAAGGCCCCTATACAATATGATAAATAAGTTAAAATAATGCAAGGGTTTCGTTACTGAACTAGTACGTCCTGAGATGGATTCAAACCCGTGCAATAGTGTGAGAAAGCGATCAGTCAATGGTAATCTCTTAGACTTCCTGGCTATCTTGGCTGGTCCTAAACTTGGTAGAATCGCATTAATACGATTTCATTCAAAATTATAATTGTATCTCTTTTATCTAAAAATCAAAACTTAATCCTTTACATTTGATTAAAATGACATAGGCGTGATCTATAATTCACGTCCAAGTCATGGAAACCAACTTTTTTTTATAAATCAATGGTTAGGACTTCCAATGCTGAGGCTACTTTCGCCCAAAGCACAAGGACGCACAGATCTTTGGAAAGCATCAAAACCCTATCACGTTGGTACTCATTAGATAGCCCTCATATAGTACCCATATGCCTATGTTTCAGTCATTTTTCTGCTGTTTTTTTCATTATTCAGTATTGGCCAAAGTTGCCACTAGCAGCATAATGAGAGAGAGAGAGAGAGAGTATACATGAAGGACAAAAGTCGAGCCAACGGCGAGGTATTTGTTTCACTAACACACACAGCTTCGAGTTCGCTCTCCTATAAATGTATACATTTGGGGTTTCCCTTTCAGCCTAGGAACATTCGGAGCGTAGAACACCATAGGAGTTCACTTCGCATCGCTATGCATCACATTCGTTGTTCCTGGATATTCATTTTGAATTATAATGTGCATGAGAAAAACCTAGATAGACAGACAAGGAAATGCAATGGTGATTGTTGATAATTCATTTAATTGTCCAAATTATACACAGGTGCATGCACACACCGCCTGGGCAAATGTTCCTATACGCTTCAAAGGGAGCCTCTGTGGTAATATTTGAACGATCAAAGGGTCGCATAGTTAAATGAAATATATTAACATTCGGATCATTAATCATGATCATTGTTATTGATGTGTACATAAACATTTGAGAATTTGAATACATAACTTTAACCCATTTCACACCAGTCCAAAGTAAACAGCGTATTGACAAACCTTAATTTGTCCATTTGCCCTCAAACAAACAGTTAATAGCAGCAAGAACTTATATGTTGTGGACAAAAGATACTACCATGTGTTGTCTTATGTGTGCGTGTGTGTGTGTGCGTGCGTGTGTGTGTGAATGAGAGAGAGAGAGAGAGAGAGAGAGAGAGAGAGAGAGAGAGAGAGAGAGAGAGCTTACGTGACTTGAAAGTGACAGGAGTCGGTTTGGTAGAATCGGAGCCCTCGAACAGGAGATCGCGAACCTCGATGTGGCGACCATTGATCGTGATGGCCGATTGACCGATCAGCTTGGTGCCGCCAGGTTTGTCAGCCATCAGATAAATCTAAAATGAGATCAGAAACTCAATGAATATGCAGATTGGGAGTTTCAACCCATTAACACTAAAAGATAGTTCCTCCAAAAAGTGTCCGCCATAAGATAAATCTTAAATAAGATCAGAATCTCAATAATGTGCAGAATGGGAAGCTTTAACCCTTTACTACTAAAATATATCATCCATAAAGTGTCGTATGGATTTAAAATACTTTGAAAGATAACTTTAGAATTGGGATTTGATTTTACAAAATATTAGAAAAAGAGTTGATGCTAATGTCATGGTCAACATTTTTATATTATCAAATATTTTCCTAACAATGCTTTACCCTGCAAGATTTCATCCAAATTGTCCTACAGATAATGGAAGTTGACCCATTTATTCCCATAGATCTCCTTGAAAAGTATCGTCTGGTCCTAATGCACTTTTGAAAATAACTTCGCAACGAAGAAATGATTATGAAAATCACTTAAATATGGCGTGAACATTATACAGCGCAATTACGGTACTGCCCTGGATAGCGTGGTCTAAGTATAGCGGTGAACGGGAACAACAGTACAAACTGTAGCAAGTTCAATTAAGAATTTAATAGAGACGGGGATTTTATAATAGCGCATATGGCAGAGCGCTATTCCCGCTATACTTAAGTGGTTTACAGTATGAAAATTATTTTAATGAGAGTTGTTGGTTTAGTTCTAGACAACATTTCTCCTTCAAATATTTTCTGAAAATCACTTTTGTTATAGAGATATTGCCAATATAGTCAAGCCCTTTAAGGCAGTAAGGCATGATGGGATTAAAATGTGCCAGGTAACATACCTCATATAGTTTTTTAACGTTTAGCTGCGTCTCGTCACAGTGAGGATTATAGCGCATAGTAAACATCCCCGCGGGGGGGGGGGGGGCGGTATTTTGACCCTATTAATCTCGAGCTTACACATGGTCTGACATGAACGAATATATCTTGATAAAAAAGAACTATCTTGAGAAATATTTGAGTGGCAGGTGTTGTTCCTTATATTTTTAAAACTTTTGTGAAAGGGTTTTTGAATTTCGATTTATCGTCATTTTTTCTGCCATATTCAAACAAGTCGTGACTAGCCAGTGAGGAGACTGGAGAACCCTGCGAAAACTAGACAAGGAAACTTCCCCCCTAAGGCTGTCCGTACCGTTGCCGTGGTTACGTCCCGTATGAGCAACAATAGCATAGGGACGTTACGTTACGGCACGTACGGTCAAGGTGAAAACAATACCCTTAACCCCAAGTCACTGGCAACTTTACCCTTGCCCCGACCGGGAACATAGAGCTCAGGCAATCATTTCTGTGGCACTGCATTTCTATTGGTCGACATGCAACAATTAGCTCAGAAACTGTCACCTGAGGTGGCACTAAAATGTAAACCTTCATACATCAATAATACACACCTTAATCATAAAATGAACACATGCTTGTTGATAAAGTTAATGTGTTTTCTGAAATTCTCATCTAATATAGCAAATACGTCCAGGAAAGTGAAGGCTAGGCATCCCATATTGTCCCAGAATTTGCCGACTTTAAAAGTGCTTTTAATTCTGTTCTGTCGCACGTTCTGGAGCCTCTGTCGCATGCAGGTGCGACAATGTGACAATCAGACGCACCTGCAGTGGCAGACACTTCCCCCATATTACCATCTTATCCAAGCTGGGGTCTCGCCTCTGCCCGGGTTCGAATCCCGGCCTGGACATGTGCGAAAGTTGCCAGTGACTTGGGGTTAGGCGGTGGTTTTCGCCGGGTACTCCGGTTTCCTCCAATACCTACGACTGGCTAGTCACGAATTAGCCACAATTGGCATAAATGTGACGAAAAACAAAATTCCAAATTCCAAATATCCAAGCTGGGGACTGATATTGTGAGGAGATATGAGAGCCTTCATACTGTATTGCTCACACTTGTTTTGTTTCGACTTACCGCCTTTCCAACACCGCTGGTGCCATTGGCAGTCAGTGTGAATTTGGCATCCTTCCAAACCCCACCGCGCATGACCATGTAGTCCCCTGGTTTCAGTGACTTCTGCAGATTCTTGATTTCCGACGAACTGCTTACGCTGTACCGCTTGCCCGAGGGCTTGTCCCATTGGGAGGCCACGCTGGAAAACACTGGGAACAAGAAAAAAAAAAACAACATAAAATGGTCACCCTGAAAAAATATTTTAGTGTCATACCATTAACCAAGGTATGAGGGTACACAAATTAGTTATATCATACTAAAACACCCGTCAATAGCAAACGTGGTATAGTGGGACGTGCGAAATCTAGAACACCAGAAAAGGTTATACTGATAACATCAAATACAAAGGTGTTTATCAAGAAAAGTGGAAATAGAAATTGGTCTGATACTGCAAGTATCAGTGAGCAATTGTAGATCGGATAGGGGTGGGGAGATATTATCCCAGGGGGGGCACTCAGGTACAGAAGGGGGCCGCACCTTCGTTACGTATTTCGCGGAAGAAGGGGTCTTTTTTTAAGACCTCCGCATGTCCGCGATTTTGTAAAAGAAGGGTACTTTTCTGTACCCAGGTACGAAGTATGGGGGTCAAAATCCCCTTACAATCCACGAAATATACGCGGCTCTGACGCCGAGTGACTTCCGAAATGACTCAGGGCTTACGAGTTTGCTGCCGCCACTTGCTGCCGCTAAACAAGCAGAGGATTATAAAATCTTAAGTTAAAATACGTGTTCACGTTCATCCAATGTCAGTGTTTTCGTAAAAGAAGGGGTGTTTATTTAGAGGAAAAAATCAGCGTTTTATTAAAATAAGGGTGCTTTTTTGGCCAGAAATCAGTGCTTTAGGGGTATTTTTTAATTTTGATAACGAACGTATGCACCCCCCTAAATACCCAAGTGCCCCCCCCGGGGATATTATTCACCCACCCCTCTTCGCAAATATGATTCTTTTGGTGTTATAGAGTTTGGACGTCCTTCTATATTGCGTTTGACACGACGACGCTGCTGCTGCTGCTGCTGCTGCTGCTGCTGCTGCTGCTGCTGCTGCTGATGCTGATGATGATGATGATGATACCATTGGTGGTGATGACGAAAGCAGAAGAAAATCATAATATTACATATAATGACAAATGCTTGTGCAATAAATAACATGTGAAATATACAAACCTGCAAGAAGAATCACACTAGTGATGATGATGATGATAACATTGGTGATAATGACGAAGGAGGAGGAAAACAAATAAAACTACATGTAATGACAAATGTTTATGCAATAAGTAACGCGTGAAATATACAAACCTGCAAGAAAAATCACAATGTTGAGCTTCTGGAAACCCATCTTGATGGTTCGACTAGTGCAGACTAATTTTTGAAATGAATTATTTCAATAGCTCAATTCCGCTAAATTATATACTGATGCTAATGATAAGAGTGAAATTATGTCGAGGTTATTTGATGCTCGGTGAAATAAGGTTACTGATAACGAACTTCCTCCAGAGAATGAAAACAATCGTCCGCAAACCAAGCAAATGCGGTTATCTGAGTTGCAGTGCCAACATTTAATTCTTGCACTAGATGTGTGGGCAGCCCGGGCATAAATATCGACCGCTCGCCCAGTTGCCACCCACTATCCTGGGCATGGATGGATGACCTCACAAATGAACGTATCTTTGATTCGCAAGCTACGTGGTCATTGATGTGCATGACTTGATTTTTACATGTTGTCCATGAGTATTAGAACAACTAGGCACTGGCGGTCGTCCGGTCGACTGGTGCAGGAATTAATTGTCCGTACTGTACTTCTTCCAAATGTCGATCACTTCATCTTTAGAAACTTCGTCCGATTTGAGTATTGTAGTATTGTGTTATATTATACAAATATGCCATGCCAGTGTGGGTAACATGATGGAATGTTTCCCCGAGGGAGGATGGTTTTCCCGAGGCCGGAGCCCGAGGGAAAACCATCCTCCCGAGGGGAGACATTCCATCATGTTACCCACACTGGCATGGCATATTTGTTTTATTATACCGAACAAACCCCATTTGTAATTTAAACAAAGCAAGGTCACAGATGACTGGTGAATAACACATTCCCCGCTAGGTGTCGCTAGTGGCAACGGGCAACATGAAGCCCTCACTGATGGCATCAGGCAACATGATGATTGTTCACTGTTAAGTCAGCCAATCACGGCTTACGATCTTCAAGTGAGGTATGATAATATACAAATATGCCATGCCAGTGTGGGTAACATGACGGAATGTTTCCCCGAGGGAGGATGGTTTTCCCGAGGGCGGAGCCCGAGGGAAAACCATCCTCCCGAGGGGAGACATTCCATCATGTTACCCACACTGGCATGGCATATTTGTTTTATTATACCGAACAAACCCTGTTTGTAATTGTAAACAAAGCAAGGTCACAGATGACTGGTGATTCATACATTCCCCGCTAGGTGTCGCTAGTGGCAACGGGCAACATGAAGCCCTCACTGATGGCATCAGGCAACATGATGATTGTTCACTGTTAAGTCAGCCAATCACGGCTTACGATCTTCAAGTGAGGTATGATAAATTATATTGCCATATCATGTAGACATGATCAAACGATACATCATATAAATTGAATACAATGGATACAAACAAGGAAGATGGGACATACAAATAGAGAACTAGTATAACTGAGGTATTCAACCAAACTTAAAAGTCAGTTATAGACATTATGTTACACCTAACGAAAGAATTAACGAAACTGTTAAGGGTAAAAACTGGTGAGATATCCTACCATCCAGTCAGATGTGGTTATACAGTTCACCGAAGCTCTATTCACAATCGGCTAGATCTAAGGGTTATTATTTCAGAGGGTGCGCGAGCAATGCACTAGTCCGCATAACAACGGGGGCAGACTTTGGATGTGGATTTTCGTTTTCCGTCACTTCTTCTGCCATATTGCTGCTACGCCAACTAGCCAGTTGTAACTGGTGGAAGAAACCAGGGTTTCTGCAAGAACTGTTTTCCATGATATTCCATACATGCATGGAATTATTTTTCCATGCATGGAATTTTACGTTACCAAGAGCACACACATGGCCCTCGGGTAGTTTATATTGATGCACCAATAACTTTCAAAATGATATTTTTAAATCATTAATATATCCTTCTAAAGTTATGCCTTGCTGATCACTTCAATTTTGGTGGTCAATCAGCATTTCTGTACATAGACCGTAACATCTTCTTAAAGCAGTATTCATTGTTCTACCAGCATGTATGGGAGCAACTAAAAGATATCCAGAATTACGTAAACAATGCTCTAAGAAAGTATATCTACACTAAGAACAAAAACAATTCTTTCTGACCCAGACATTTCACCTCAGAACGTCAGCTGTATATATTTTTTAAAGATTAAAAGATTTGGTATCACTGAAAATTAAGATAATTAATTCCTATTAATAGAAGGACTCGCGCATGTATTTTTTTTATCAAGTTCATGTTGTGCAATGACTTGAACTGTCCGCACTAAGAAAACAGCTATTTCTTGATATCACTGATAATTATGACAACTATTTCCTATTGATAGAAACACGTCCATATAGGGTGTTTATCAATTTCATGTTGTACGATGACTTGAACTTTCCGCACGATGATAATAGGTCTTTCCAGTGTTCGTTTTCAGTTCGAAAAAAGCACGAAAGAGAATATCATGCCATGAAGGATCACGTATGAAATGTAAATTTCCATGCATGGAAATATGATGTATTCCCCCCAAAATCTTCCATGCATAAACTTGTGCAAAATTTCATTTCCATGCATCGAAATGTCATATTTCATGCATGGAATTAATTTTTAAGCATGAAATGACTTTCCATGCTTCAAATGATTTCCCATGCATGGATTTTTCCATACGGGTTACTAGGAGCACAAACACATGGTCTGACAATTGTAAATTCTGGTAATGAGTTAGTTTGATACATTCTTTTGGTTTGAGAGAGCTGTCCATATCCCATTAGCTAAAGTAAAATTGTAAATTATTTGAAGAGGGATTGTTTTACAAACTAAAAATACACCTTTCTGTCATTTTTCTCAAAATAATGCAAAGTCATCATGATATTTCCATGTGTGTCAGATCACGTGACCGCTCGAGACGTGAATCGTTTAACTCGTTTACAACTGGATTGCAAACTTGACCAAAGAGCTTTAGACTAAGCTCTTTATAAAGCGTTATTGTTGAAATTACTTGAGGTATCTTAAAAACGAGCATGAATTAAAAATCAAAATTTTGTCAATACGTTTTCAAAATTTAGTTTTAGATATTTCCGTATGCGTCCGGCCATGTTTAAACTGATGTGAATTTTATGCTCAGTTTCAATGTCGTCTGAGCTCGAGTCTTTGGCACGTTTGAAAAAAACATAGGATTGGGAATTAATACACAAAGTATTTTTTTCGGTATTTCTCAAAATTTAGTCGTTAAGAAGATATTGTCGTATGTGTTAGCCCCATGTGTAGGCTGATGTGAATGACTTAACCCATTCGTGCTCAAAATGAAAAAAGGTCGTCTGCGTCTATGGCACGTTCCCGGGGGTGGGGGCGGCACTTGGGTATTTAGGGGGGCGCATACGTTCGTTATCAAAATAAAAAATTAATCCTAAAGCACTGACTTCTGGCCAAAAAAGCACTGACCCTTATTTTAATAAAAACGCCGATTTTTTCCACTAAATAAACACCCTTTCTTTTATCAAATCACTGACATTGGATGAACGGAAACACGTATTTTAACTTTAGATTTTATAATCCGCTGCGTGTTTAGCGCCAGCAAATTCAAAAGTCCAGTCACTTCAGGAGTCACTCGACGTCAGAGCCGTGTATGTTTCGTGGATTGTAAGGGGATTTTTTTACCCCCATACTTCCTACCTGGGTACAAAAAAGTACCCTTCTTTTACAAAATCGCGGACATGCGGAGGTCTTAAAAAAGACCCCTTCCTCCGCGAAATACGTAACGAAGGTGCGGCCCCCCTCTGTACCTGAGTGCCCCCCCCCCCCCAGGGGTGCACGTTTGAAAATATTTTTGAAATGAAGCATCAATTTAAAAAATATTTAACGAGGATATGTGAGTGTACATGTATATCTAGATTATATTTTTTCTTACACATACTTTCGAAGTGATGACATTTTAAGGGAGATACAAAACAAAATTGTATGACCTGTTTTAACTGGGTCAGAAATGAATCGGATAACCCATTTTTACTTTTAGGTTACTGGATGTTATGGTCCGGATTGTCGATTGGATGTTTATGAAAATCAGCTTGAGAACACAATATATATTGGTGAATTATTTGAGTGAAGGGGATAAGTTAAGATATGATGACCATTCTTAGATGGAACGTTGTTTCAAAAGACGCGTTCGAATCCCTCCCGGGACATGTGAGAAAATTCCCTGTGACTTGGGGTTAGGTGGTGGTTTTCGCGTGATACTCCGGTTTCCACCCCCATTTACAACTGACTACCAGTAATCCCAACCTAGCCGCAACATGGCAGAAAGGGTGACGAAAAGCGAAAATCAAAATTCGTGAGACACCTTTATGAACAAGATATGGAAAAAATTGCGAGGCCTTTTTTGACCGCAAACGTGAAAGAGTTAATCAAGGTATGTACGTTGTTTGACAACTCTACTAATCTTTTGAAGGTGGCAGTTAGGGTGGCCTCAATCCAACAATTTTCCAAAGAAAGATCCTATTGAAATATGATATTCTGGTATAAGTAAGAGAAGTTCCAGTTAGGTAGTGTCGAGTTCTGCCTCGTTATACATAATGGCTGCCGTTTGGTAAGGGTACGGGCTATATATTAGTGTAATGTTTAGGTTAATCTGATTTCGTAATTTCATCTATCGTCATATTTCTGCCAGATTAAGCGGCTAAGTCGTGATGAGCCAGTTGTAAGAGATAAAGGAAACTGAAGTTACGGTTGTCTGGCGAAAAACACTGCATAACCCCAAGTCACTGGTAACTTCCTCACATACTCAACAGCGATTCGAACTCCACGAGTGGTAAGAGACAGTAAGCAGTCAGACCATGTATTAAATGTACAATGCCGACATTTAATGCCTGCACTAAAAGTGTGGGCAGCCCGGGCATAATACATGACCGCACGCCCGATTGCCGCCCCGTTTCCTGGGCATGGATGTATGGATGACATATTCAGGGCTCGACGCTAAGGTTGAACCCATGGCCCCAGGCCAGTAAAAATTCCCCAAAACAGCTTCGGGCCTGTAAAAAAAGACCTCAACTGGTCCTACAGACCCAGTAAACATTTGGAGACATTCTTGTTAAAAGGTTCCCCCCCCCCCCAAGAATGTCCCCAAATGTTTTGGAAATAAATGAAGATAAAATCTATAAAGATGAATGTTGTGATGAATTTTATGCAATGTTCTTTCTCGTTATGTTAATGAAAAAGTGTAGGAATAGTAAAACTTTTGCAGGACCAGCAGATGCTAGGTGGGCCAGTATCATTTTGAGTTAGCGTTGAGGCCTTGTATTCAAATATAGAAATGAAGGCGAACGTTTGCTCAAAGAGCCCCAGCTCTAAATTTCATTGACTGAAATTTGCAAGCGTCTGCTTTCTTTGGGTTTTTGGGTACACCTGCTCCATTTTCCAGAAGGGGTGTACAGAATTTTATGGCAGTGTCTTGGCACCCGACCTGCGACTTACCCCACACCCGATGTTATTATTTTTGCCAGGTAGCCCCCCCCCCCCCCCCCGCCCCATGTTTTTTAATATTTGACAGACCCCTCGCCCAATGATTTTTATTTATCTTGACCCCCTCTCCCCATGATTTTTTAATAGGTGAGCGTTCCATCCCCCCCGCATGTATATTCAAATGGAATAGCCCTTAGTTCTATTTTCTTTCTGTTTAGAGAAAAATGAAATGTATACAGTATGATTTTGTACCTTTATATGGAACAGTCAATAAACATACAAATATAAAAAGTCCCCCACTAATCAGCATGCAAAGCCACAGCATCAGGCTTGCAGCCATTTCAGAGGAGTTACGGTCACAAAATTTGGAACCTGCTATTAATATATACTAGCTGCAACCCATGGACAGCACAGGCTTATACACCGCATCTTAGTTTTATGAGAGAACAGTGGTGGTAGCCATGGTATATTGTAGGAATTGATCACGGGAGCCAAAACCTTGACCTTTGGGTTCGGTTTTGGCTGCATGCTGCCTGGCCTGGACACTGGTCTTGCCACAATCACCCACTCTGCCAGGGCGACGATACCGTCTTCCGGTTGGATTGCTACACGACTAGTATCTCTGCAACACTCTGCCAGGGCGACGATACCGTCTTCCGGTTGGATTGCTACATGACTTGTATCTCTGCAAGCGACCGCACGATCACTCTAGTGAGTCCTTACATGCTTTGGAAGTTTCGTTCTGTTTCATGGTACGATTTCAAAATTACACCAAATATGAAGCTTCCATGCATTATTTGCCATTCAGTTATTTGTAATTGCGAAAACTATGATATTTATGACATTTCGGGTGTAATGCCTCAGTACTATTTGCGATAGCTCATGAGAAAATGCGGTGAAAAGTCTTGCATTGACCAATCAGCCAGTCGGCCGTCCAGCGCTCTCGCAACAAACAGGCCACTGCGAGGATGACGTCATTGTTGATTGTTATTTTGACCACGCGCATCGCGTGCATCACTCGTTTTGACCAATATATAAATATATATAAAATATTCCGCGAAATAGTCCCGACGTAGTGGCAGAGATACTATGCATAGCGGGATCTCTGGGTAGGAGAATGACAATCACCTACCTCCCGTGATCAATTCCCATTATTTCACAAGGCTTAAAACGTTTTTTGGCAAGTTTTATGCTTTAAATGAAGATCTAAACTAAGCTGTTGTTGTAACATTCTGGATGGTGAAACAGTCAGAACATCATATAACAATAGGATTTCCTATTGTTTAAAGCATGTGACGCTCCCACTGTTGAGGGAGGAGTTTACTTACAATAACCTCCTGCCCCAACAATTGGAGCGTATCACACGCACATGCTTCCAACAATAGTATATCATATTGTTCCGATTGTTGCACAATCAAAAATGTTACAACAATGTGCTCATGCTGAGTTTTGTTTAGATCTTCATTCAAAACAAACAACCTTCACAAAAACATTTTTGTAAGTTATTTTTCCTTCAAACCTAGCTATCGCAAAACTTCAACCCCCCACTAATCGACATTCAAAGCCACAGCATCAGATTTGCAGCCGTCTCGGAGGAGTTATGGTCACACAATTCGGAACCTGCTATTAATATAGAGATTATAAAATGAGAAGACAACAATTAAAATCTTTGAATAGGCAACAATGTTTATTAGAAACTAGGAAGTAAACCGAGATAGAGTAAAACTAAACAAATTTACAGCTTCAGATTCTAATACACGGTAACAAAAGTCTACAAAATATGCAAAATGTACACACTATATTTTCCTTTTCCATAAATCACAAAACAGCATTATGTCAAAATTGAAATATCCCGCTGCTCGTCAAAATTTTCCGAACATCCAAACTCACATGGATTACCAGTCATTCAAGTCCCTCCTTAATTGATAATTTCTAAGTTCAATCACGAAATCAGGAAAAAAACTCACCATATTTTTAACAGTTCGACTCTCGTCGAGTGAGGTCTCTCATAATAAGCAGTAAGGATGAATGAAGCAACACACATAGTTGGATAGCTTGTCGTTCTAAATTCTACGGATGTCTGTGAGAAACATTTAAGTCTTCGCTAAAAATATGAAAATTCATTCCATCGATGCTCCACCTAATAACACTTTATCTGTCTTGGAAAAATTCCAAGAATGCATCTTTTTTTAACACAATTACTAAGGTCTAGGGAATGGTACTGGCACTCGATACAATACCAAATATAATTATTAAACGTGAAAAAGTAATTATTATATGCCTGCTGCTCATTCTCAAACCTGATTGGTCAATAGCTGGTCATGTGCTCACCTGTATCCACTGATATCCCCTTACAAAATTGATATTGCACTCATTTTGAGTGCAATCTAATGTTTACATCACTGTCTCACTTCACACCCATTGAAACAAGCCTTGTTTCTTAGTGAAATGAGAAAAGGAACCAGTAGGGTTCATTGGCTTATTGTAAAATTCATATACGAAATCTAAACCAAATGGGAACACCAGCATGACCATAAATATCACGGTTTCCTTTTTCTTTTTATTTAAATAGTCATAATCAAGTGATTATAAATAAATAAAATTGCATTTGCTGTTTTTGTCCTGAATACATTGATAAAAACAATCAAATATTGTTTAATTTTCCAGATTCCATGTTTTACAATAAATCAAGCCTCACTTTCATTTCAAACAAAGTTCTTCTGCTCAAAGCAGAGAAAGATGGAGGCAGGACGTTTTTCTGTGCTGTCAGAGGAGGCTGCCACAGACCTCCCGCTGACAAAGGATGCTGCCAACACTAAAAAAGCTAATTTAAGAGCATATAGAACCTTCAGGAGTTACCTAAATGAAAGGAACTATGACCAAACCAACTTTGAGGAATAGGAGACTGCCAGGCTGGATGAAGTGCTGGCCAAATTTTACTCAGAGGCCAGGACAGAAAAAGGAGAGTTGTACAAAACCAACCAGACATTCCTTTGATTGTTAAAATATATTTACTATGTGGAAATCTATATGGAACAGATGAGAGAGTTCGGTTAGATATTTTCTTTTGAAAATAAAAATGAATTTTGTGCATTTTTGTATTAGTTAACATGTTGACATCCAGGATGGCCCCATGACCAGCTATTGACCAATCAGGTTTGAGAATGAGCAGCAGGCATATAATAAAACAAATATGGCACTTTGGTTTCGCGCAATATCAATTTTTATTGCACTCTCGAAAATGATATTGCCCTCGGCTAGCGCCTCAGGCAATATCATTTTCCAGAGTGCAATAAAAATTGATATTGCGCTCACCAAAGTGCCATATCTGTATAATATCATATAAGATCTGTTATACCAAGACTTCTTAACCCTTCCAATGCGGAGGCTACTTTTCTCCAAAGCACAAGGACGCAACATTTTTTGAAAACCTTCTAAATCATGTTAGGATTCATTGGATAGCTCTCACTGAGTACTCTCAGATAAGTACCAATGTACCAGGGTTTCAATCATTTTTCAGGTTTTTTGCATCATTTTGTATTGGCCAAATTAGTCACCAGTAGCATAAGGGTTAACGATCTAAAAGTGACTTAACTGCTACCTGGACATCTCCACACTAAGGCATTTCACTATTCATGGATGATATGTCTGAAGATAACTATGCTAAATTTTACAAATTTAAGACAGTTGGAGGTAACCAGTATGGTTAAAAAAATTGTAAAAGGAATATCAATATTTTATCGCATTGAGAAAATTTGAAAGGTACCAATCCCTAAAACTCCTAGTACCTTGTCTCAATTCATACACCTTGTCATGATATGACGGATTATATCACTTTGTACATATTTGTATTCGCACACACAAAAAAATGAACAAGTTGCAGATAAAAATGAAAAAAGGAACCATGTGGACTAGTACCAGTATTTCTATACAAACTTAACCCTTCCAATGCTGAGGCTACTTTCATCCAAAGCACAAGGATGAAAGGATATTGGAAAACCATCTAAACCCTGTCATGTTGGTATTCATTGGATAGCTCTTTCTGGGTACTGTCAGATGAGTACTCATGTGTCAGGGTTTCAGTCATCTTCCAGTATTTTTGCATCATTTTGTATTGGCCAAATTACCCACCAGCAGCATAAGGCTGCAGAGGAGACTGAATTTTATTACATTTGAGGGTTTGAAATAAGTTGGAGCCGGGAGCCCAGCACTCCATCAAATTCTCCCGTGCCTCCCACAAAATGTCTGCAGGGAGCCCAAAGATGTACTGATTACTATACATAACACTTCAAGTACCTTTTGAAGATGCAATTGGACTCCCTGGAAAAAAGAGATTAATTTCGAGCCCTGCAATTGAAAGCTCCAATCAAAGATGCTAAACTAGCAAATATTGGAAAATTCAAGTCTCGTTTAAGTGCGAAATTCTCCGATAGTAGGACATCTAATCCATGAGAATAAATGCTCACTTATGTACTCTCGGGTATCAAATAGGCGACCAAGTTAAGAAATGTTGTGAGATCTAAACAACTAAGGCTCAAATTCGCCTTTAGGGCACGTCTGGGATGACTTGTACCTGCCCAAGAGTTTTCTTTATTTGCCATGGCAAGAGGGCAAGCACTTGGTGCTAGTAGTGAGGCTATGTATTTGTATTGATGCAGGCAGTATCTTTTATAGGGATAGGAGTATAGGTAACGGTACTTGATATGATACCAAATAAACACTATCGAATGGGAAAATTCATTGTAGTGAAAATGTTATTGTATCATATCTTTTAAGATTTGAAATATATACAAGATTGACAACCTACATCTATCCTCTGAACAATTCATAGTTACTGCATTATAGGTGGTGCTGCATTTTCAACCCTTCCAATGCCAAGGCGACTTTCTTCCAAAGAACAAGGATACACAGTTTTTTCTTCTATCTAGTCTAGATTGCTTGGACACTAAAAGGGTGGCCTAAAGAAATGCAGAAAATCTGCATGGACGCTTTAAGTATAGAACCTATCAGAAGCTGAATTCAGCTGATGACTGTATCCGAACCACTCTAGAAAACTACCACTTCAAAGTAACGATTCGAAAAATGCATTTTTGTCCTTTAATAGGCCACACATTGCAGGCGTATGCATGCAAGTAAATTAATCCATTAACTTATTTTAAATTATTCTAATTATCTAAAGAACATGCTGTAATCTTGGAAATTTCCAATTACCCAACTGTTATGAGGCATATCTAGCCGAGGGGCAGTAAGTATCAATGTTCATGGAGATCTGTATTTTATTCTTACTATATTGATTGATTTTTTGTTTTGTTACTACAACTTCTATATTTCATATGGCAAAGCACTCGTGAAAGAAGTAATTTATTATTTTGAGAGGAAAATCTCTCTCTCTCTCTCTTTGTATATATATGTATATATATATATATATATATATATATATATATATATATATATATATATATATATATATATATATATATATATATATATATATATATATATAAATATATATTTATATATATATATATATATATATATATATATATATATATATATATATATATATATATATATATATATATATATATATATATATATATATATATATATATATATATATATGTTATTGTTATCATCATTATTATTATTATTATCATCATCATCATCATCATCATTAGTAGTAGTAGTAGAAGTAGTAGTAGTAGTAGTAGTAGTAGTAGTCGTCGTCGTCGTCGTCGTCGTCGTCGTCGTAGTAGTAGTAGTAGTAGTAGTAGTAGTAGTAGTAGTAGTAGTCGTCGTCGTAGTCGTCGTCGTAGTAGTAGTAGTAGTAGTAGTAGTAGTAGTAGTAGTAGTAGTAGTAGTAGAAGTAGTAGTAGTAGTAGTAGTAGTAGTAGTAGTAGTAGTAGTAGTAGTAGTAGAAGTAGTAGTAGTAGTAGTAGTAGTATTGTTATTATCATAATTACTATTTTCATCATCATCATCATCATCACTCTTATTATTACCACCAGCACTACCATCATTATCCTACCAATGCATTAAGTTAATCCTGGCCATTGAAGCAAAGATGGAACCAATTGTTACCTTTTTATCTACGTGTTTAGTGCTTTGTCAGTCACTCAAACAGATGTCACCAATCGATTCCACCCAGATATGATTCTGTTTCCCCCACAGCTGTGTTCCTAATTACATGCCTACGCTATTGACAAGGCTAGGACATATGGCTATAGCAAATATCTAGATAACCGTATGAATATTAAAAATATGCAATTATTGTCTTTACACTATGGACACTGCTTATTATAACTGACACTATACCAATTTGTAGAACTCAGCCCGTGTCATCTCCGTGCAATTGTGAGTATATATATAAAAGTAGGCATTGGCGAGCATAATGAAGATGTTTTACTAGGAAAGATCAAAAACAATGTATAATCATTAGTCGGGATGTTTTATTCGGGGAATCAAAAGATAAACATTGGTTTGTCACCATTTGGCTTTTCCGGCTATATAAATGGCAGGTGAACTATTTGAGAAAGATTACTTCACTTGGGGCAGATCATGGCGGTCTATCGGCCACGATTCCTGCTTGGATTCGCATATTTTCTTGTTGTCCTTCTCGCAAGAGCTGGAGCGGCAAAGACACGTGAGTATTATATTGTATTGTATGTTTATTGACTGTAAATTGAATTACAAAATCATACTAATACAATGTGTATAGTTTGGGTATGGGATATTTCATTATTAGCCTGTACCATCTCGAGCTCTTAAGGTCTAGTTATCAACTGGTGCCAGCAATGCACATAAAAGTTAGATTAGCATCTCGTGGTGCAATCCCATCAGTTTTACCCAGCAGAGCGTCAAAGATACGCTTAGGATCTCCGTATATCTTACCAAAATTTACAATAATGAGTTGATTAAAATAACGTGTTTCGCATCCTCAATAGCAGAATTCTCGCATAGGGTGTATCCAATTACGTTTTGGTATCATCTCTATGCTGGGTGCTGTCCCGAAGGTCGAGTGGTCTAAATCTTTGCCACTTTTTTCACGCTCTTACAAACAACCAAGGCTTATTCCACCCATTCTTTAAATTTCTACTCGCGCTTCCTCAAAAGCTGAGTGGTCTAAAGAGATGGAACTTTCTACTCGTTGTCTCTATTCAATACTAAAGATTTATTCTACTTTTTCTTAATGTTTTACTCAAGCCCGACCAATTGCGGTAAGAGGCGTTAATGACGGCTGATCGTGACACCAACTGCTGATATTTTCTTATATTCACTTGTCACCATCCTCTTTCTAATATGAAATAACCTAATAACTGCACACTTTAACCACAGGAACTTGCTCCAGCTCAGTAGATGGGCCTTTAATTTTTCCTTTTTTTTTTTTGATGTGTCTTGAGATCGTTCCTGGCCCAAATCAATGGGCAATGACGCTCGAATTGCCTAGAAAACAAAGAAAAAGAGAAAATTAGTATCAAGTATATATAATAAATGACATAAACTTGATACTAATTTTCTCCTTTTCCTTGTTTTCCAGGCAATTCAAGCGTCATTGCCCATTGATTTGGTCCACTGGATCAAGTTCCTGTGCTTTAACATACTCGTGACTTGGTACCATTTTCACTCTGAAGCATATGAATTTTTCATTCGAGAAATATTTAGTATATCAATATTTTCACATTTCAAATCCAGGCAGATATGTGATCGCAACAACAGTAAAGCGTTAAAATCCACAAATTCCTTCAATTATTTCATCTTCTACGTTATTTGTTCAAACTAGAAGAAATGCAAAACCGAACAAGAATTATCATATTTCCTAAGGTCTTGTTGAATATATTAGGAAATGAAACGAGGACTTGATTGTGTTCGTGTTGGTCTCTCCAAGAGGAGCAATTACAAGTAGTAATTGCTTGTACAATTGATAGTACAATTTCTGTTGATATTCCGAGAAGTTCAAAACAAAAATTACGATATCTAGTGTTAGCCATTGTTAATATCACACATTACGTTTTTCATAGAATTCACTTGCCAGTGAATTTAACACTACACTATATTGTCACTCGCGATGGAAGAAATATGGTATACTGTAAATCTGAAAAGTCGATTTGAATATTGTGCGATCTTACCATTTTGCATTCTGCAAAAACGTTTTCTCGAAGGGATATTTGATGCCTGACCGTGCTTTGCAATTTAGATTTGGAATTTCGTTTATCATTACCTTTTCTTTCATAATAAGGCTAAATCGTAAGTAGCAGATTGTTGATGGTTGAGGCAGGGCCTGCCTTGATGGTCGAGTGGTCTAGTGCATTGCCACTGACAGCTAGCTGCCTCTCACCACTACCAGAGTTCGAATCACGGATGGGACCTTAGAGAAACGAACACGTCATTCGCACATGCTAATTATGACGCACTGACTCGCTATAAAATACGCGTTAGTGAAGCTGATTAAACACGCTTGTGTATTAAGGCCAGACATATATTCATTTTCGATGTACCGAAGAACATATTTTGTTTATTTCTAATCGGATAATTTTTCATTTCTCAGTACCTTCACGGTGTTCCCTACCCAGAGAGACTGGCATATGCAGAGCCGCAGTGAGGGCTTTCTATTACAACACCGCCACCCAGAAATGTGAACGTTTCACATATGGAGGCTGCGGTGGGAATGGAAACCGATTCTCAACGCTCGAGGAATGTCAGAAAATCTGTGGCGGAGGTAAGAATATTTTACCTCATACTATATACCATACCTACTACATACAAGAACACAACTTATTCACTGACATACTAGTATTTGTTGTTGTTGTCGTTGTTGTAGATATTCTTGGTATATGAAGGCGATGAAGTGCCATTGATTGTGTATACATGCATATATATATATATATATATATATATATATATATATATATATATATATATATATATATATATATATATATATATATATATATATATATATATACATATATATATATATATATATATATATATATATATATATATATATATATATATATATATATATATATATATATATATATATATATATATATATATATATATATATATATATATATATATATAAGGTTACGTGGACGTAACTGTTTATGTGAGACACCTGGTATAGGTATAAATGTGGTGGTGGATCATCTCTTGGAGTGCCGGTTGGTATGTGCGGCATTACGAAGCAGGTATTTTAAAATTGTATATTCTCTTTACAATTTGAGATGATTTATAAATACACTGGTCTGAAGTGTTGATTTTTTGCATGTAGATGGTGTGTCTATGTGGCGGTAGGTATATTGACAGCGAGAATTGGCTGTCAGTGAAAAGTGTCTATTATGACATTTTCCAAAGAGACGTTGATAATTCTAGTATTTAACAACTGGCACCTAGCACTTTTTTGTGTTCTTGGTGCGTATTTAGTCGGCTTGCGTGTAGTTTAGGACGCAGGTGGTTTTGAGTGCGTCCTATAGGTGATATATCGCCAAATTCCCCAATGACGGATATTCAGTAGCGGTAGTGTTGTGTGCATCTGTCACACTGTAAGAGGATCGCTTGATTTGGCTTGTATCAGTCAAATAAGTTAAGTCCCATAGGGACTTGCCATCTCAGTCGATAGATCCACTTTCTCTCGACTGCGTCGCACATCTGTAGAGCTCTCTGGGTGTGCTGGTATGAATTCCAGTATGTAAACCCTAACATCTCTCAGTTGGTTATGTCCCTGAGAGTTGTAGTGACGGCGTGAGTTGCATTGTTGCCTAATGTTGCAAAAGTGCTCCATTAGACGATCCATAATTCTACGTTTAGTTTGGCCAACGTAGACTTTGCCGCAAGAGCGTCATTCAATCCCATAAATGAGATTAGTGCACCCATGAGATATTGGTCCTGGTGCGATATCTGTGATTGGTGACAGCTGATGTGATATGGCCTGATCGGTCCAATTTGGAGCAATAGAGACAAAATGGTCTATTGCATATATTGGAGCCGTGATCACGACATCCCAACATCACCCATATATATATATATATATATATATATATATATATATATATATATATATATATATATATATATATATATATATATATATATATATATATATATATATATATATATATATATATATATATATATATATATATATATATATATATATATATATATATATATATATATATATATATATATATATATATATATGTGTGTGTGTGTGGTGTGTATATATACAATATGTATGTATGTATGTATGTATGTATTTGCGATGTATATTTTCCGTTTCTTTCTTACAGTGTCTTCCAGCATATGTGGATGTAAGGATGGTCGTATTGAGGAAATAGCACGAGTCATCAGAAAAGTAAAAGATCAAATAAGGATCATACGCAAGGGAAACCGAAAACTCAGAGGCACGTAAAAAACTAGCAATCTTATATGTAGACCATCCTACTTTGTACTTATAAATGTAAAATAATCATGCATGAAACACAATTGAGTTGAAGATTATCAAATTATTGTTAGTTTTACTTATAAAAGTCATATAATAGTTTTTTGGAGTACACTAATAGTAGCTTTACTTTTTAAATGATACTTAAAATGGGTGAAACGATTTCGTTTTTCTTTCCCGGCATTTTCAATTAGACTATGGCAATATACGATTACAAGGAACATAACCATTCAAATATCGAAATATATTGAAAGAGAAAGAATGGCTGTTGAATATCTTAGATTTTTATTTATCATTATATCATATTATATTGTTATTATAATCATTATTATTATTATTATTATCATAATTATTATTATTATTATTATTATCATTATTATTATTATTATTATTATTATTATTGTTATTATTATTATCAGTAGTAGTAGTAGTAGTATTGTTTTGTAATGAAGATATTTTCGAACACGTCAGACGTGTGTGCTCTACATGTGGTAGGTCTAAGTGAACGGAAATATCACGAACTAGTATTTGTCATTATAGAATTATCATCAAATAAGTGGCGAAGAATCTTTGAATTTCGCGTGCGACGCTTACGTCGACGCTTGCGCCGGAGGATAGTTCAACGTGAACTTCTACGACGTCAAATAATCCAACGTTACGTATGGCTGAAAACAAGAATAGAGCGCATGCGCGAGATTGAAATCCGCATGGAGAGGAAACTCTGGATTCTGACACACGAAGGTACGCTTTTTTAAAATTATCAAAGAGATGATTTTAATTGCATCTATAAGTACATACTCAAAGAATGTATAGGGTTAAATACAATAAAAAGGCAAAGTCGACAGGATTTTCTCATCTAGAAATATTTCGTGAGCACATTTTAGTTTTTATGAATATAATCACAAATTGCAAGGCCATCTTCCAAAGCATACCTATAACTACTATTTCATTTAAAAAGAGATAAATTATTGCACATTCCATAAATAGCATTGCCGATACTAGAGTTATTACATATGATTTACTAGCAAACCACCTCGCTTATACATTTTGGTTTATACAAAATTACCAGACCAGACTGTATTGTTTCCTCTGCAAAATATACTGCAACATGAGCATTTTATTCCAATTGCTTTACGTATTTACTTACCGCTTCAGTAAATATAATAACGTCGATCGGCAACGCCACCTGTCAAGCGTCGAGCGAACTAAACAAGTTGTACACCTGCGCGCGTGCGATTGACGGGTCTCTTCAACCTAATGGTGGAGAATGGGCAGCTAACAACCAGGGTGTTGGGTCCTGGATTAGGATTGACTTCCATCGCAGATACAGAATCGTCAAGCTCCGAATCATGCAGCGCTATTACAGAGGTGAACAGAGTAAACGGTGCCGTGTGGAATTCGAAAATGGAACATTCCAGAAGGTATGTAAACTAGTTGGGTGTCAGGAACCAAAATGAAACCTCAAAAAAGCTTTACACGCACTTACATACATACATACATACATACATACATACATATATACATACACACATACGTACATACCTACATACATGCATACCTACATACATACATGCATGCCTACATACATACATGATTTACGTAATTGTTTGAAACCCATTAATATATATATATATATATATATATATATATAGTCTTAAAATTTCAAAACTTAATTTGGCAGGGGAAACCCCCAACATATCGATAGAATATTTATCTTAGACATCCCAAGTTAAAGGAGGCCTCCAACTAACAAATCGCGAAGCTTTTGATAATTCTATAATATTTTCATGTGTCTCTAGAAGAAATCAATCAACTGGGAAATGGACAACCTTCCCCAGAATGTTTGGTATTACAGAACCTACTTTATTTGGAAAAAATAAAGCAAGGGAATTAATTCACATGATTAAAGATTACATTTGGAAGAATACTGCTGACGGCATATTCAAGCAGATTAGAAAAACAAATTGTTTGAGAGATGCCAGCCACACCTATATGGTACCTATTTATGAATTAAAAAAAACGTCCACCATGGACAAATTTTTAAAAATTGCATACAGATAAATCAGAACTTTTAATATGCGCTCCAAAAACTTATTCTACGATGGTATGGAAAACACGTAGATAAATGATATGATGCTTTATTAGATGTTTTTTCTTTGCAGTTCACGTTAAAGAAAAATCCTGGCAAATCACCTAAAGACAGTCAAGGATCGAGCTGGAACATTATTCAGCTGAAAGAGGTCTACACCAGTTACATCAAGATCATCATTGAAAGCGTGTATTCCTCCAAACACAATGGCCTTGTGGAAGTAGAAGTGTTTGGAATCATAAAAGGTAAGTGAGAGGGAACTCTTTTCTTTTACAAAGCTGTGTTTTTTATAGGAATAGAATTAGCCTCGTTCTTATAGAAAGTTAGATAAGTATTATTCAATTATTTGACAGAATTGTATGTAGGCATGATATCTACTGTCTCTACTTAAAGGGCAAATTCACCATCAGAATGATTTAGGTTCATAATGTGCTTATACATGTCACCTTTCAAATAAGACCATCCCCAAACCAGTCCTCCTCAGCACTACTCAGTTATGGCTCACAGAAGTGAGCAACTAACAGGCCAGAGACAGCCAGATGGGGGCATCCATTACTTCCCATGATGCACTCTGCTTTTTAGCACCAGCTGTGCCATAAGTGCTTAAGAGATAGCAGTAATAATGACAACAATGACAATGGACCACGTTTTGGTGATATTTATGACACTAAATGGTCTTCGTGTGCCTATGTGTCTTTGCGCCTTTCTCATGGATGATAATTATTGATATGTTGCAACATATGCTGGCCACATACAGTGCTGATATTTGATTTCTGCACTAAATGCGTTGGCAGCCCTCTCATTATACACAACCTCATAGATGCATAGATGACTTCCCAAATGGAAATAGCTTTATTCGCAAGCTACATTGGTCATTGATGTGCGAGGCTTATTTTCATCATTATCCCTTGTTGTTTGTAAGACCAGGCACTGGCAGATGTCCGGTCAACTGGAAAAGACATATTATACAATATTTACACTGTTTATCATATATATCATACACTGTGACACTGCCAAGACTTGAAATAGACAGAACACAGTGTTGGGGAAGTCACATGCAAATGCATTCACTGCGCATTCAAATGATTCATATTAGTATTATTACTATTATTATTATCATTATTATTATTATTATTATTATTATTATTATTATTATTATTATTATTATTATCAGTAGTAGCAGTAGTAGTAGTAGTAGTAGTAGTAGTAGTAGTAGTAGTAGTAATAGTAGTAGTAGTAGTAGTAGTGGTAGTAGTACTGGTGTTGTTGTTGTTGTTATCATTATCATTATTGTTATCAATATTTTATTATTATTATTATTATTATTATTATTTTTCAGGTGCAAATAATACACAAGAAGAATCAGGCACAACCTCGAGACCAATCACAACCAAACAACCGACTACAACCCCACCACCTGCGAAGATCACATGCCCCAATCCACCCTTACCAGCCAGCCAGCGACTAGAGGGAGGGAGGGCGGGAATCTCAAAAGAAGAATGCCTTGCTCTTGGTAGTTGTTACGACAGGAGCTGTGGTAGCTGTATCTGGTGCTACAAACCCAAACCCACTGTTACCAAGTCTCCAGCTAGTACACCCAAACCCACGACCCTACCAACTACCACAACCCCTAAACCCACCCGTGCGGTGTGCCCTTCCCCCCACTCACCACCCAGTGAACGTCTAGAAGGGGGCCATCCTGGAATCACAGCTAAACAGTGCATAGAGAAGGGAAGCTGCTGGGATCCAAGTTGTGTCGCCTGTAAATGGTGCTACATACCTAAACCAAAGACAACCGTTGCACCAGTTCCAAGTACAACACCGCAACCAGAACCTAAGACAACTGCTACACCAGTTCCAAGTACAACACCAAAACCAGAACCCAAGACAACTGCTGTTCCAGTTCCAAGTACAACACCACAACCTGAACCTAAGACAACTGCTGTTCCAGTTCCAAGTACAACACCGCAACCAGAACCTAAGACAACCACTGCACCAGTTCCAAGTACAACACCACAACCGGAACCTAAGACTACCACTGTACCAATTTCAAGCACACCAGAACCAGACCCAGTTCCAAAGAGAACAACTCAGCGCCCAGTTGAACCAACACCAATTCCACCAAAAACGACACCAGAACCTGATCCAGTTCCAAAGAGAACAACTAAGGGTCCGGTTGAGCCTACACCAGAACCTGATCCAGTTCCTAAAAGAACAACTCAGCGCCCAGTTGAGCCTACACCAATTACACCTAAGACTACATCAGAACCAGACCCAGTTTCAAAGAGAACAACTAAGCGCCCAGTTGAGCCTACACCAGAACCTGACCCAGTTCCTAAAAGAACAACTCAAGTCCCTGTTAAACCTACTACAATTCCACCTAAAACTACACCAGAACCTGATCCAGTTCCAAAGAGAACAACTCAGCGCCCAGTTGAGCCTACACCAATTCCACCAAAAACTACACCAGAACCAGATCCAGTTCCAAAGAGAACAACTAAGGGTCCGTCTGAGCCTACACCAATTACACCTAAAAATACACCAGAACCAGATCCAGTTCCAAAGAGGACTGCAAAAACTACACCAGAACCAGACCCAGTTCCAAAGAGAGCAACTAAGGGTCCAGTTGAGCCAACACCAATACCACCAAAAACGACACCAGAACCAGACCCAGTTCCAAAGAGAGCAACTAAGGGACCCGTCGAGCCAACACCAATTCCACCTAAAACTACACCAGAACCTGACCCAGTTCAAAAGAGAACAACTCAGCGCCCAGTTGAGCCTACACCTATTCCACCAAAACCTACACCAGAACCAGATCCAGTTCCAAAGAGGACTGCAGAAACTACACCAGAACCAGACCCAGTTCCAAAGAGGACTGCAAAGACGACACCAGAACCAGATCCAGCTCCAAAGAGGACTGCAAAAACGACACCAGAGCCAGACCCAGTTCCAAAGAGAACAGCTAAGGGTCCCGTCGAGCCAACACCAATACCACCTAAAACTACACCAGAACCAGACAGCGTTCCGGAAAGACGGACAGCCAGGAGAGCTACACCCAAATCCACACCAGAACCTGACACAGTGCCACAGACTACACCAGCACCAGTTAAGGCCAACATTCCTGGTAAGTATACTTACAGTAAAAATATTCTATTTTTGCACAGAATTTATGGGCAGGCCAGGTATTTTACATCACTGTACGCCTGATGGCTTGCCACACGGATGCCTGGGTATAGATTCTGTCACTAGACCATGACATCACAGCTAAAGATAGCTTTACAATGCAGTGCCGACCCTGATAGTTGAGTGGGCTAAGGCATTGCCACTGACTACTCACTGTCTTTCTCCACTAAGGCCTACCCCGATTGCCGAGCCGTCTAAGGATTTGCCAGTGACTGCTCGCTGTCTCTCTCCACTGCGTTGATTCAAAGGCTGGGGCATGTGAGAAAGATGCCAGTGACTTATAGTTAGCTGATGGTCATCATCGGGTACTCTGCTTTCCTCCACCATTTATAATTGGCTAGTCACAATGCCTATACATGGCAGAAAAAGTGACGATAATCAAACTTTGATATTCTTTTACAGTCTTTCCTGTGCTGCTAATTAGATTATGAATATAAGTGTCTAATTTTCTCCACTGTGCAGGTGGGATGAATTAAAATGGGAGTCACCTTTTCTGCCATATTAAGTGGCTCACTCATTTCTCCAAGGTTTGCATTGAGATTTCTAGGATAAAGCTCTTTTTGAAAGTTAGTCAAATATTGGGTACCCGTGCTAACTGATAATTACATGTTACCTATCACTGCCCTGCATACTGACATTAAACAATGCTTAAGACCATGCATATACCATGTCAAATATTTATCTAGTAAAACTGTATCAAGAAAATGCTTGTTATTTAATGTGTAGTAAGAAGTAGAGACTCGTAGAATGCCTGTTTCAAAAAGGAAGATTGGCAGAAAGTCTAATTTTACATTAACCTAACTTTAAGTCAGAAATTAAATTTGCTTTCTCTGATTCCACGTAGGAAATATTGCTAGCGGGGCAAGCTGCACAGCATCTAGCCAATTGAACTCCCAGTACACATGCGCAAAGGCAGTGGATGGATACGTACAGCCAATAACGGGTGAATGGGCCACAAAGGGTCAAGGTGTCGGCGCATGGATACAGCTGAATTTCCCAATGAAGTTTGCCGTGACGGAACTACGTCTGATGCAGCGTTTCAGCAAACACGGCCAGATAAAGAAGATACGCGTAGATTTTCCTGCCACCTCATCCAATGGGGTCGTCGGGAAATCCCAAGAGGTAGACATATATATATATATATACATATATATATATATATATATATATATATATATATATATATATATATATATATATATATATATATATATATATATATATATATATATATATAAATATATATATATATATATATATATATATATATATATATATATATATATATATATATATATATATATATATATATATATGTATATATATATATATATATATGTATCGCGATAATATAATAAAAATAAGTTCACCTGAAAAAATTAACTTTGCATGATTCTAAAACCTTTTTCCAATATTTTGCTTTAATCTAATACAAAATATATTATGTTATGGTTCAACTATAAACTTTGTTCACTTTCAATATACCTTTTACAAGCGTCAGAGTTACAACGACGCAGACGGTGATGGCATTAAAAGAAACAATTTTGCATTGAGACAGGATTAAATGCCTGAATTCGAATTAAGTAATTATATTATTAAAATTAAGATATACTTTTCATTTTGCACTCATCCAGGATGCAACGAAAATATGTCGACAGTTTATGCAATAACCGATCCACTTCTTCTGTCAATACAACTAAAATACCTAGATTCAACTGGTCTTTGCTCATAGTTATATCACATCATTTTTACTTTTCAGTTTACACTGAGCCAGCGTCAAGGTAGCAGTGATACAGATGTAAAGGGCAAAGCATGGGACATCTTCAGCATATCTCCAACAATCACACGCGCCGTGAAAATAACAGTGCTCTCTACGTACTCCACAGGCAACAATGGCTTTGTGGAGATTGCAATGAAAGGCTGGCCAGCCGCTTAACTTGTACAACATGACCCAAATCAGTCTGATAAGCATTAACATCTCATATCAAACAACATAACTAGAGATTACTATTGAAATGTTGGCAAGCCGCTTTATATATATGTTTATATATATATATATATATATATATATATATATATATATATATATATATATATATATATATATATATATATATATATATATATATATATATACTGTATAATATTCACACAACCCTATCAGATATGGAATAAGATACCTCTTATCATTTATTTCACTAGCTATTACACTGAGAGATCCATCAAGGCTTTTGTAACACGATACTATACTTGGTATATGTAACTTCAAAAGCACCGGAACTTAATAAACTATTTCTGAATTAGAGAAAATCATCTGTTAGTATTTACCTCCCTTACCACACACACACTTTTCAATTGGATTGTTGAATTAGAATACATACTAGAAAGGTTGCATGGAGGCATCCACATGGGTCGCTATAAGGTCAGAGGAACTTTCCACTTCAGACCCTGACAACTCTAGGTCAGTGACTCGTCTCACAACATACAATGAGCTCT
>OZ012697.1:2055601-2088101 GCA_963942565.1 Maea johnstoni
ACTCTAGGTCAGTGACTCGTCTCACAACATACAATGAGCTCTTTGAAAAGCCATGTGGAAAAGAATTTAGGAATGGTGGATAAGTGTTGAGACTATTTCATCATTACGAGATGCAGGTAGAAAAGGGTCATCATGCATTTGTGCAGCACCTATATCACAGCAAACCCTAGTGACAAACTTTGAGAATCATCAAATAGTTTATGTTACATATCTTTACCTAAGTGAAGCCTTTGACTCTATCTAGATTGATGGTCTTTTCTAACGGATGTGCAACCTCATAATCATGGGGGACCTGTTGTAGAAAACCTATTCTGACTAAAATTGACATGGTTAGCTGCTTCATAGTATATGCTGTGTGGGTAACACCGAGGTGGTTATCTCTTACTGGTAAGACGTATCGTTCGTTAATTTGCTAATGATCCTCGAGGCTTTTATACCTGCAAAGAAAATAATCTTTCTAAGTGTTGATTCATTACAAACAAATAATATAGGCTTGTTCCAAATTGTTTATTGGTTGACATACTGCACTTGTAACACCACCGCTACCACATAAACTTTTGTAGAAACGCACAGAAATACATAGAAACACTTTTGCTACAACATAAAAGAAATAGAAACGTCCTTAAGAAACTATAAATATATATATATGTACACAGACAATAGACATGACATTAACAGAAACCATTACACATCCTTTGTCCATTAAATCCTTTTTAAAGTATCGTTAACTATACCCAAAACGTCAAATAACTATACACTCTAAATCGTCATATACACTCAAAATTACTAAATTAATGGGAGAAAATAATACTAATTGCTAAAAGAAGAGAAAGTAATTGTCTTCTGACTGTGTCCTAACCATCAATAAGTATCACACATACAACTGAACACTGAATACAACTAAACACTTCACACCCCAGTGGGCACAAATATTACCCGAATGTTGTATGACTGTTTGATTTTGGTTGGAATATTCTGGACCAATGATGAACATTAAGAAAATGTTCAAGTCCTAACATTCGTATGTCTCCTCACAACATACAATGAGCTCTTTGATAAAGCCATGTGGATAATAATTGAGGAATGGTGGATGAGTGTTGAGACTATTTCATCATTACGAGATGCAGGTAGAAAAGGATCATCATGCATTTTGTGCAGCACCTATATCACAGGAAGCACTAGTGACAAACTTTGAGAATCATCAAATAGTTTATGTTACATATCTTTACCTAAGTGAAGCCTTTGGCTCTATCTAGATTGATGGTCTTTTCTAACGGCTGTGCAACCTCGTAATCATGGGGGACCTGTTGTAGAAAACCTATTCTGACTAAAATTGACATGGTTAGCTGCTTCACAGTATATGCTGTGTGGGTAACACCGAGGTGGTTATCTCTTACTGGTAAGACGTATCGTTCGTTAATTTGCTAATGATCCTTGAGGCTTTTATACCTGCAAAGAAAATAATCTTTCTAAGTGTTGATTCATTACAAACAAATAAAATAGGCTTGTTCCAAATTCTTTATTGGTTGACATACTGCACTTGTAACACTACCGCTACCACATGAACTTTTGTAGAAACTCATAGAAATACATAGAAACCCATAGAAACACTTTTGCTACAACATAAAAAGAAATAGAAACGTCCTTCGCACCTTTCAATAGGGTGTTTTTTTTTAATGTGAAAGCTCAAAAGCTTTGCTACTTATTCTTTGGAATTAGAACTCTCTATTAGATCTATAAATGACAAAAAACAGGACTTTTGTAAAAGCTGACCACTAGAGGAGAGAACATCCTCAGGCACCCAGCTGTGATGTTTATCTAAGATCTTAATATGCCTTCCTTATCTGATCTCCCCTGGGAGGGTGCTTTACTGGCTGATGGATGTGAATTGGGGGTTAGTTCCTGGCCAGGTCCAGAATGTGTATTCTATCAAATGGAAGTATCCTGCTACCCAGGAAACAGGCACTGAGCAATGATTGCATTGCAATTAGGGTATTGAATAAAAGGTGTGATTCTTGTGCATCAGCTGTCTTGCTTTACAGGTGTAGGCCAGACAGTTCAGGTAAAACCAATCAAATGCTCCAGATATATTCTGGTGTGTGATAGGCAGGATCTTTGGGATATCTTACCTAGGTGAAGACGGTTTCCTGTAGGGTTAGGAGAGAACATTTAGATGCTGATCCCGGGGGGGGGGGGGGGGGGGGGGGGGGCACTCAGGTATAGAGGGGGCCGCACCCGTGTTACGTATTTCGCGTAAGAAAGGGTATTTTTTAAGACCTCCGCATGTCCGCGATTTTGTAAAAGAAGGGTACTTTTTTGTACCCAGGTACGAAGTATGGGGGTCAAAATCCCTTACAATCCACGAAATATACGCGGCTCTGACGCCGAGTGACTCCCGAAGTGACTGGGCTTCCGAGTTTGCTGCTGCCACTTGCTGCCGCTAAACAAGCAGAGGTTTATAAAATCTAAAGTTAAAATATGTGTTCCCGTTCATCCAATGTCAGTATTCTGATAAAAGAAGGGGTGTTTATTTAGTGGACAAAATCAGCGTTTTATCAAAATAATGGTGCTTTTTTGGCCAGAAATCAGTGCTTTAGGGGTATTTTTAAATTTTGACAACTAGCGTATGCAAGTCCCCCCCCCCCCCCTCGGATGCTAATCCCTGGACAGTGCAGAGTCTTAATGCATTCTTACAATGGGAAATACAGTACTGAGTACTAGTTCAGATGAGAGTGGCATAGCAATTGAAGATGCAGACTCTGAGGAAAGAGACACTGGTCATGACTCGGAAGATAAGACAGATTCTTGCAAAGAGAGGGTAACAGGAAGACATATTCTGCATTCAGGAAGCTGCAGTGTGTGCATACTGCCTTGATGGAAAGTTAGAACTATGGCAAGATAGTACAGGGAGACAAGGACTTCGATCAGCTCTATTTTGGAGATGCTCAAATAAGGATTGTGATGGAAAGCGAACAGACTTTCCAAGTAGTGACAAAAATGGATGATTTTATGCTATAAACAGACAATCAGTTCTAGCAGGACGCCTGTGTGGAAATGGACATAATGCTCTTCAAAAGTTCAATGCAGCTATGGATCTGCCTTCTTCAGTTACCCCCAAAAGTTTCAAGAAGCATGAGGTATCTAAGCCATATAAGTTACTCTATTTTAGTGTTTTTATCCAATTATCTTTATGGCTTGAGCTAAATTCAGAAAAATATTTGAATACGAATTATTGATCAGTACCTAGCCAACAACTCTCCTTGAAATATTTTGTAAATTTACCCTTATTCCCTAAGTTATTTTCATAATTACTCTATTTTAGTGTTTTTATCCAATTATCTACAGGTTAGAGCTAAATTCAGAAAGATATTTGAAGAAGTATCATTTATCAGTACCTAGCCAAGAACTCTCCTTGAAATAAGTAATTGAGTGGATTCACCGCCAGACAGCCAATTTGCAATTAGCAGTCAGTAATAGTTTCTTATCTTTCCTTATCAGCTGGGGGGAGGAGTGCTCACTAGGGGGTCCAGCCTCTACCAGTAAAAACCTCCAAATCTTTGCTAAAATCCCTTTTATTCCAGTAATTGAGGTACCAAGTGAACTATCAAACATTCACACTATTCTACCAATACATGCAAGTGATATTCTTATTCCAGATTATCCCTAAAAAGTTTCATAAGGGGGCAGGACATCATAATAGGCTGTAGGATATGCAGGGCTGGCTTTAACAGCTGGTTTGAAGGCTTTCTGAAATCACCATACTTCTCATTTTTGAAAAGCCCTCATTCATTCAATTTTGATCTTAGAAGGCTGAAATTTGAACACATGATCAAAAACATCCTTGGGCAGACTCTTTTTGATATCTGCTCTAGTTATTTCTTAATTCAACTTCAAAAATGAAGAAAGGTAAGATTCAACAAAAAAATATTGATCACAACTTAAACTTGCTGTAAATTCCTTTAGGAACAAAAATTTAAAAGAATGAAAAACTAAACTTGTTCAATGATGTTTTCTATATAATATATAAATATCAACTGTGTTAAACCTTTATTGAAGCCAGCAGGTAATTTGCAAAAACATATGTATTAGAAATCTGCATCACTGTCTTTCGGCCCCACCCCCGGGAAAGCTGTGAAGGTGTCACAAAATATGTTTAGGATATTTGAACTCTCCAGAGTCTCAGCTTTCATAAAATATATAGTTTATTGGGGTTTTCTTGTACAATGACCAAGATATGGATCAATCTTTACATGGAAGTCTCACTTAAAAAACGAAGGTCCCGAGATATGTGTAGGATCTTACCTGATGAAGCATTGAGAAGATATGTGTAAGATCTTACCTGATGAAGCATTGAGAAGATATGTGTAGGATCTTACCTGATGAAGCATTGAGAAGATATGTGTAAGATCTTACCTGATGAAGCATTGAGAAGATATGTGTACTATCTTACCTGATGAAGCATTGAGAAGATATGTGTAGGATCTTACCTGATGTAGCATTGAGAAGATATGTGTAAGATCTTACCTGATGAAGCATTGAGAAGATATGTGTAGGATCTTACCTGATGAAGCATTGAGAAGATATGTGTAGGATCTTACCTGATGAAGCATTGAGAAGATATGTGTAAGATCTTACCTGATGAAGCATTGAGAAGATATGTGTACTATCTTACCTGATGAAGCATTGAGAAGATATGTGTAGGATCTTACCTGATGAAGCATTGAGAAGATATGTGTACTATCTTACCTGATGAAGCATTGAGAAGATATGTGTAGGATCTTACCTGATGAAGCATTGAGAAGATATGTGTAAGATCTTACCTGATGAAGCATTGAGAAGATATGTGTAGGATCTTACCTGATGAAGCATTGAGAAGATATGTGTGTAAGATCTTACCTGATGAAGCATTGAGAAGATATGTGTAAGATCTTACCTGATGAAGCATTGAGAAGATATGTGTACTATCTTACCTGATGAAGCATTGAGAAGATATGTGTACTATCTTACCTGATGAAGCATTGAGAAGATATGTGTAGGATCTTACCTGATGAAGCATTGAGAAGATATGTGTAGGATCTTACCTGATGAAGCATTGAGAAGATATGCGTAAGATCTTACCTGATGAAGCATTGAGAAGATATGTGTACTATCTTACCTGATGAAGCATTGAGAAGATATGTGTACTATCTTACCTGATGAAGCATTGAGAAGATATGTGTAGGATCTTACCTGATGAAGCATTGAGAAGATATGTGTAGGATCTTACCTGATGAAGCATTGAGAAGATATGTGTAGGATCTTACCTGATGAAGCATTGAGAAGATATGTGTAGGATCTTACCTGATGAAGCATTGAGAAGATATGTGTAGGATCTTACCTGATGAAGCATTGAGAAGATATGTGTAGGATCTTACCTGATGAAGCATTGAGAAGATATGTGTAAGATCTTACCTGATGAAGCATTGAGAAAATATGTGTAAGATCTTACCTGATGAAGCATTGAGAAGATATGTGTAAGATCTTACCTGATGAAGCATTAAGAAGATATGTGTACTATCTTACCTGATGAGGCATTGAGAAGATATGTGTAAGATCTTACCTGATAAAGCATTGAGAAGATATGTGTAGGATCTTACCTGATGAAGCATTGAGAAGATATGTGAAAGATCTTACCTGATGAAGCATTGAGAAGATATGTGTAGGATCTTACCTGATGAATCATTGAGAAGATATGTGTAGGATCTTACCTGATGAAGCATTGAGAAGATATGTGTAAGATCTTACCTGATGAAGCATTGAGAAGATATGTGTAAGATCTTACCTGATGAAGCATTGAGAAGATATGTGTAAGATCTTACCTGATGAAGCATTGAGAAGATATGTGTAGGATCTTACCTGATGAAGCATTGAGAAGATATGTGTAGGATCTTACCTGATGAAGCATTGAGAAGATATGTGTAGGATCTTACCTGATGAAGCATTGAGAAGATATGTGTAGGATCTTACCTGATGAAGCATTGAGAAGATATGTGTAAGATCTTACCTGATGAAGCATTGAGAAGATATGTGTACTATCTTACCTGATGAAGTATTGAGAAGATATGTGTACTATCTTACCTGATGAAGCATTGAGAAGATATGTGTAAGATCTTACCTGATGAAGCATTGAGAAGATATGTGTAGGATCTTACCTGATGAAGCATTGAGAAGATATGTGTAGGATCTTACCTGATGAAGCATTGAGAAGATATGTGTAAGATCTTACCTGATGAAGCATTGAGAAGATATGTGTAAGATCTTACCTGATGAAGCATTGAGAAGATATGTGTAGGATCTTACCTGATGAAGCATTGAGAAGATATGTGTAGGATCTTACCTGATGAAGCATTGAGAAGATATGTGTACTATCTTACCTGATGAAGCATTGAGAAGATATGTGTAAGATCTTTCCTGATGAAGCATTGAGAAGATATGTGTAGGATCTTACCTGATGAAGCATTGAGAAGATATGTGTAGGATCTTACCTGATGAAGCATTGAGAAGATATGTGTAGGATCTTACCTGATGAAGCATTGAGAAGATATGTGTAGGATCTTACCTGATGAAGCATTGAGAAGATATGTGTAAGATCTTACCTGATGAAGCATTGAGAAGATATGTGTAGGATCTTACCTGATGAAGCATTGAGAAGATATGTGTAGGATCTTACCTGATGAAGCATTGAGAAGATATGTGTAGGATCTTACCTGATGAAGCATTGAGAAGATATGTGTAGGATCTTACCTGATGAAGCATTGAGAAGATATGTGTAGGATCTTACCTGATGAAGCATTGAGAAGATATGTGTAGGATCTTACCTGATGAAGCATTGAGAAGATATGTGTAGGATCTTACCTGATGAAGCATTGAGAAGATATGTGTACTATCTTACCTGATGAAGCATTGAGAAGATATGTGTAGGATCTTACCTGATGAAGCATTGAGAAGATATGTGTAGGATCTTACCTGATGAGGCAATTAGAAGATATGTGTAGGATCTTACCTGATGAAGCATTGAGAAGATATGTGTAGGATCTTACCTGATGAAGCATTGAGAAGATATGTGTAGGATCTTACCTGATGAAGCATTGAGAAGATATGTGTAGGATCTTACCTGATGAAGCATTGAGAAGATATGTGTACTATCTTACCTGATGAAGCATTGAGAAGATATGTGTAGGATCTTACCTGATGAAGCATTGAGAAGATATGTGTACTATCTTACCTGATGAAGCATTGAGAAGATATGTGTAGGATCTTACCTGATGAAGCATTGAGAAGATATGTGTAGGATCTTACCTGATGAAGCATTGAGAAGATATGTGTAAGATCTTACCTGATGAAGCATTGAGAAGATATGTGTAAGATCTTACCTGATGAAGCATTGAGAAGATATGCGTAGGATCTTACCTGATGAAGCATTGAGAAGATATGTGTAGGATCTTACCTGATGAAGCATTGAGAATATATGTGTAAGATCTTACCTGATGAAGCATTGAGAATATATGTGTAAGATCTTACCTGATGAAGCATTGAGAAGTGTAGGATCTTACCTGATTAAGCATTGAGAATATATGTGTAGGATCTTACCTCATGAAGCATTGAGAAGATATGTGTAGGATCTTACCTGATGAAGCATTGAGAAGTGTAAGATCTTACCTGATGAAGCATTGAGAAGATATGTGTAAGATCTTACCTGATGAAGCATTGAGAATATATGTGTAGGATCTTACCTCATGAAGCATTGAGAATATATGTGTAAGATCTTACCTGATGAAGCATTGAGAATATATGTGTAAGATCTTACCTGATGAAGCATTGAGAAGTGTAGGATCTTACCTGATGAAGCATTGAGAATATATGTGTAAGATCTTACCTGATGACGCATTGAGAAGATATGTGTAAGATCTTACCTCATGAAGCATTGAGAATATATGTGTAGGATCTTACCTGATGAAGCATTGAGAAGATATGTGTAAGATCTTACCTCATGAAGCATTGAGAAGATATGTGTAAGATCTTACCTGATGAAGCATTGAGAAGAAATGTGTAGGATCTTACCTGATGAAGCATTGAGAATATATGTGTAAGATCTTACCTGATGAAGCATTGAGAATATATGTGTAAGATCTTACCTCACGAAGCATTGAGAATATATGTGTAGGATCTTACCTGATGAAGCATTGAGAAGTGTAGGATCTTACCTGATTAAGCATTGAGAATATATGTGTAGGATCTTACCTGATGAAGCATTGAGAATATATGTGTAGGATCTTACCTGATGAAGCATTGAGAATATATGTGTAGGATCTTACCTGATGACGCATTGAGAATATATGTGTAAGATCTTACCTGATGAAGCATTGAGAATATATGTGTAAGATCTTACCTGATGAAGCATTGAGAAGTGTAGGATCTTACCTGATGAAGCATTGAGAAGTGTAGGATCTTACCTGATGAAGCATTGAGAAGTGTAGGATCTTACCTGATTAAGCATTGAGAATATATGTGTAGGATCTTACCTGATGAAGCATTGAGAAGATATGTGTAGGATCTTACCTCATGAAGCATTGAGAAGATATGTGTAGGATCTTACCTGATGAAGCATTGAGAATATATGTGTAAGATCTTACCTGATGAAGCATTGAGAAGTGTAAGATCTTACCTGATTAAGCATTGAGAATATATGTGTAGGATCTTACCTGATGAAGCATTGAGAAGATATGTGTAAGATCTTACCTGATGAAGCATGGTGAGTACATTCTGTTTCTGTTCCTCAGCCACTATCTGTTCCGCAGCCCCCTCATCCTGCAGATGCTGAATGCTGAACCAAGCCTCAAAACTGAAACACACACACACACATCTAATTAGGTATGCTTTCAATTGATACAGTAAATAAGTGATTAGCTTTGCACGTTTTGGAAGTAAGACTTTTGTTAAAACCTCACATACATATTATATTATATGAAAGTAATACACTTCTAGAATAGGATGCTGTCCTCCTTTTTCTCTAAGTGATCCCATGAAGGGAGAATTTTGCATATTGTCATCATCCTACCCAGTCCTGGCAAGCCCCTGCTAGCAGCCATGTTCTCCAATTGCTATCAGTTGTGATTCACTGAGTGGCAGCCACTTCCTGCCCACGCTCTCTGAGCAGTTAATCATAGAATGCAGTGCTCTTTACAAGTACTCTCTTCGAAAGTTGCATTAATACTTGTATCAAACAGGAAAATGTTAAAATCATGTGCATCAATTGGCTGTACAAAAAGACAGGCTAGCAGAGTTAGTTTTCATATATTTCCTGTTGTTAAAGTCAGACAAAAACAGTGGCTAGCATCACTAAAACTTGTAAATCCACCTGTCCTGAAGCGTGCAGTTCTATGTTCAGACCATAAACACAATACGTTATAAGAGCCATCTGTTCATGACTATTCAAATATGTCATATAATGAAGACCAAGAAGTTTCAGATGAGGTAATACACTTATTAACTGCTAAATTATGTGCAACTATCTATTCCTTAAAAAACACTTAGTAAGGAATCAATTCTTACCTTCCTAGATCATCGAATATCTCAGGTAGTAACAAGTTTAGGAGGGACCAGAGTTCTGAAAAGTTATTTTGCAGTGGCGTCCCTGTGAGCAGGAGCCTGTGTGTGGATTTGTACATCTTCAGCTCCTTGATGAGTCTGCACTGTGCGTTCTTGATGCGGTGGCCCTTGTCCACGATCAGGTACTTCCACTCGTGGTTCATGATGCTCTTCCTGTCGTTCATGGCGATCTCGTAGGACGTGACCACGACTTGCTGGATCTCCACACCCTTCTCTACCACATGCTTCCGGTTGATCTTGTTTCGGAGACGCGCCCTGTCATCCTTGCTGCCGTGGTAGAGCACTACAGGGATCTGAAACAAGAACACGACGATCAGGGCTTGTGAGGAGTGTCCACATATCCTTTTGGTGCCGTGCATAGTCAAGTGGTACAGATGAGTGTGAAATGTCTATATCCAAGTGGGACACATGAAATACCCAATAATTTCACTTTTTTGAGAGTTCGTTTAGCTGCTAAATAAGTTAGCAGTAGCTGAATGAGAGGAACCTGAATTTCTGACAGGAAAACTTTCCCTGCTAGATAACATTCATGATATTGTTGGTGGCTGCTTAGCCCTGAGTGCCAGTACAGAGAGAAGAGGAACTTATATTGGGCGTGAATTTCTTGAACTCTGCAACCCAGTCATTACAGAATATGGCCACACTGCCAGTCGTCCTGGCCACTCCACTTTTGGAGTGGCCAGGACGATTGCGCACTGTGATACAGCCGTGCTTCCTGTCTAGTCGACCCCCTCGCGAACGCTGCCTCTGGCAGGCCCGGACGTTCTGGTCGTTATGTGTATTGGCGGGGATGTCAACACAAGGAGTGACAGCTTTACAGATTTCCACTCGTTGAAGAAGATTGAGTATAAAAGCATCTTTCTTGGAAATGGCTGCACAAAAGTGGGATATTTATTTAAGGAATTATATAATAAAATATATAGCAACTTGATGTAGGAGTTCTAGGGCCCTTTAGTAGTCAGAAAGTGGCATTTATTGACTTCCTTTAGTTCAGTGTGCGCAATTCCTGTCATGAGGGGCCTGGGGCCTTCATCTTGACGAGGTGAGTCACGGAGGCGATGCACTGTATGGTCTTCCCCAGACCCATCTCATTAGCCAAAATACCATTGACACCATTCTCATACAGCGACTGCAACCAGAGACAAAAATCATCACTATCAGGTAAACAGTGAAAAAATGTTTAAATTCAGTATCAATCCAACTTTTTCGAAAAATCTATAACTAAACATTGAAATGGTCCTATTATGTGTTAATACATTCTCACTAAATGTATACCTGAATACAATGGATTGGAAGTTGGCATGTTTTCTCCCATTCCATGATTTCAGGAGATATACACTTTTAACAAAGACTGAGGTAATATGATAAAGCATAATTCATATAAGGAAATATCACTAAGTATTTGTCATTGAAAATTTAGAAATGTTGAAGAAAAGCAGAAGTATTTGTCTATGCGTACCCGTAGCCATGAGAATCCCTCTATCTGGTACTGCCTCAGACCACAGGTATTTGTATCCGTATGATGGTCCGAAAATTGGTAAAAAAAATATTATAAAAATCAAATGATTATGGGGACGTAGGCCACCCTCTTATGAAGCCTGAAACGAACTTTCAGGTTTATCCGAGCACTGCAAAGCGAGAAAAAAGACTTTAAAGTATATTGTTATATAAATATTAGACAAGTCCTGGCAATATACTTTAAAGTCTTTTTTCTCGCTTTGTAGTGCTCGGATAAACCTGAAAGTTCGTTTCAGGCTTCATAAGAGGGTGGCCTACGTCCCCATAATCATTTGAATTTTATAATAAAAAAAAATTACCAATTTTCGGACCATTATACGGATACAAATACCTGTGCTCAGACATTTCCCTTGAAATACCTCGGCTGCTCACACCAGGCTGGACAATGTATCAAAATGTTACAATGAGCTACACGCAACACAATTGCAATTACACCGACAAAGTGGACTTGGGTAACTGTTGGACACAAGAATGCTGTACAATAGGTCAGATGAAAATGATCAGCTAAGGTTAGATTGAAATTTCAAATAAATAAATTGCATAACTTTTAACTCATTTTAAGTCATTTGAAGATAGTACACATTTTTATGGGTTTATTATTGGTAGGTACATGCTTATGACTTCACAGAATATATTTCGTGGTCTCCCTTATGAAACAAGACAGCAAGATTTTTATGAGCACTCGGTCTCCAAGTCCTTGCTAACGCATAAGTGGTGGTGTTGGGAGTACCAAGGGCTCGAGTCAGGTCTGAAGCATGTTAATGCCAGGCGTAGCTGCCAGAGGGTTGCTAACATCATTCTCCCAGAAGCCAAGGCTGAGGTTTTCCAATTCAGCGGCCTAACTAAGTGTGAGAGCCTATATTCAGCAAGCAGAAATGTATCTCAGACTTTTTAGTCCACCCTTTTTTGGGAAGGGTCTGATTTCTTTTTTTAATTTAAGAGATCATGGCCTTATCAGGTAGATTCAATACTGTCTACTCACTCTTTGACATGTTTTTATAAGGCATAGGGCCAAGCCTTTTTCATTATAAGCGAAAAGGCTCAGAAATAACCATTTTATCACTATAATCTATTTGCTATATAATCTGACTAATGCTGACAAATACTGTATAACTGGTTAATTTGGCGTGTACTTAAGTTGGCGTTTTTTTCAAAAAAGTATTTTCCCTGTATTTATTTTGGCGTTTTGAGCAGTCAGAACAACGCCATCTTCATATAGACATATTTTTATGCGATCTTTAATTTGGCGTTGATGGGCATTCGCCCAAAAACGCCAAATTAAAAACCACGCCAAATTAACCAGATCTACAGTAGTGATGCTGCATCATACTCTTTCATATTCCATACTGCACGCTGGCATGCAGGTGACAGATACTTGGACCATGCCACTCACACAGTTTCATAAGCGCCTCCTGCAAGCTTACACAACACCGTGGCCATCAAGTGATGAATGAACTGCACCGCGTTGAATGGCGCCAATCACAGCAGCTCACACGTAGTAATACAGACATCACGACAACTACACTACCATCACCAAGTGCACATGACAAAACCTGACAGCGAAACGTCTATAACTGTGACTGCTTTGTTATGAGTTTAATATCTTTCGGTACTGCTTCATTACTGCTTATCATTTGTAGATACATGCTAATGACTGTTCCCTGTATAGGTCAGGGGCTCCCTTAGACACCAACACATCAAGACGTTAATGAGCACTCTGTCTCAGAATCCTTCTTAGGCCCTGATTAAAAGTATTTTTAAATGCTTGTAGAAACAAATCACCAATACTTTGTGTACGACAATAGAGCAAGATGAACTTACCTCGTCGTCACAGGTCTGTGACTCGTTATTCACAGGTTCCGTAACAACTGCTGTGCCCTGCTCATCAAGCTTCTGCTTCTTAGACTTGGCGTTCTGTGAAAAGGAGCGATTAACCTCAGTAACCTGCAATGCATTGCTTATACCTATAGACTTGTTTTGCCAAACTATGCTAATGGTTGATAAACATGGTTTTATTGAACATATTAATTACATAAATATTGGATTTGTGGCAAGGAGATGTTGGACTATCTTGTTGCTTCCATAATCAGATAAAACAATTTTCCACTACATATGCCGAACTGGAAAACATTAATTAACTTTCAGAAAAGGAAATTACAAAAAAGGAACTACTTTGGCTCAATTTAAAGAAATCACTACTCATGAAAATAAATGAAATAAAAAAGTTGAAAAGCTATCAAATAAAATCAAACAAAGATGTATAGTAACCTTTCCATCAAAATAATCAGACATCTTGCAATCTGACTTCCTTTTTCTTCCCTTCTTCTGGGTACCTGTATCAAAAAAAATCCATAATGTATCATGGCAACACACAGTCCCACATTGCATTGTTGATAACCAGGCAGGACCAGAGTTTTTATTAAGTAGGATTCTAAAAATGCATCTCCTAAAACAGCAGTCAAAATGACCTTGCACAGTGTCATGGGAATCACATTAAGGGGACTCGAGACCTTCGCACCTTTAAATAGGGTGTTTTTTAATTTTTTTATATGTGATAGCTGAAAAGGTTTGCTACTTATTCCTTTGAACTAGAACTCTCAACTAGAACTACAAATGACAAAAAAGGAGGTTTTAAAAAGCTTTCTACTATAGGCCAGATATCCTGAGTCACCAGCTGTGATGCTTATCTAAACCCATAATGGCCTTTCCTTATCTGATCTCTCCTGGGAGGTGTGCTATACTGGCTGATTGATGCGAACTGGGGGTTAGTTCCTGGCCAGGTCCAGAATGTGTATTCAAATGGAAGTATCCTGTTTACCCAGGAAACAGGCACCAAGCAGCTATGAGTGGTCAATTCATTGCAATTAGGGTATTGAATAAAAGGTGTGATTTTTGTGCATCAGCTGTCTGGGTTTACAGTTGCAGGTCAGACAGGTGAGGTAAAACCAATCTAATGCTCCAGAAATATTCTGGTGTGTGTCAGGTAGGGGCAGGATGTTTGGGATGCATGTTACCTAGGTGAACAGGGTTTCCTGTAGAGATTAAGGGTTAGGAGAGAACATTCAGATACGGACCCCAGGACAGTGCAGAGTCTGAATGTTTCCTTACAATGGGAAGTAGCTCCAGAAGGAAGAGAAAGAGGAAGAGGGCCTTCAGGAAGCTGCAGTGTGTGCATACTGCCTTGATGGAAGGTTAGAACTATGGCAAGACAGTAGAAGGGGACAAGGACTTCAATAAGCCCTATTTTGGAGATACTCAAATGAGGATTGTGATGGAAAGAGAACAGACTTTTCTAGAAGTGACAAAAATGGACGATTTTATGCTATGAACATACAATCAGTTCTAGCAGGATGCCTGTGTGGAAATGGACATAATGCACTTCAAAAGTTCAGTGCAGCTATGGATCTGCCTTCTTCAGTTGCCCCCAAAAGTTTCAAGAAGCATGAGGTATCTATTCCCTATATCTTTTTATCCGAGAAAACCAACGCAGAGAAACCCTAATTAAACCCTACATGCCTGTGTCTTCCCAAATCACCTTCGCTATTTTGGTTTTATCTCAGTGATCAGAGGAAATTTCAGAAAAATACTTGAAGAGGATACTTTAATCAGATCCTTACGAAGTCCCCAAATGTTATGTTGATTTATTTTACCTACAATTATACTCTGTTGATCAGCATCTAGTTAACAACCCTCCTCCAAATTTTTAGTTATTTCAATGATTATTCTATTTCAGTTAATTATTCATATGGTTAGAGCTTTATTCAGAAAGATATTATCACAATAGATTCACCCCCAGACAGCCAATTAGCAATTAGGAGTCACTAATAGCTTGTTATCTTTCCTTATCTGCTGGGGGAGGAGCACTTACCAGGGGGTGCCAGCCTCCTTTCGGAAAGCTCAGAATCTTCTCTAAAAATCCCTTTTTATTCCAGTAATTGAAGTACACAGTAAATTATTAAATATTCAAACCATTCTACCAATGCAAACGAATAGTATTCTTATTCCAAATTAATCCCTGGAGTTTTATAATGGAGCATAAAGTCATTTTAGAATGTATAAATGTATGGTTCACTTTGACTTGAGCTTTAGACAGCTTTCTGAAATCACCATACTTCTCATATTTGAAACAACCTCATTCATTCAATATTGATCCCAGAGAGCTGGAATTTTGCTATACAATGAAAAGCATCCTTGCGCACGCAACTGGTTTTCATTTTCTTGATATCTGGTCTAGTTATTTCTTAATCAGACTTCAAAAATGAAAGAAAATGAAATTCTAGAAAAAAATATTGATCATGAATTTAACTTGCTCTTAATTCCGTTCGGAACAAAACTTTAAAAAAATATATATGTATTTATGCCTTAATATGTTTATTATGAAACGTATACATACTAACTGTCTTACACTTTTTATGAAGCCAGGAGGCTGTTTGCAATAACATATGTATTAGAAATCTACAGGTATGCCTTTCTGCCCCACCCCGGGGAAATTGTGAAGATGTCACGAGATAAGTTAAGAATATTTGACCTCTCCAGAATCTCAGCTTTCATAAAATATATAGTTTATCGGGGTTTTCTTGTACTTGTACCACAGTTGCTTGCCTTCCACCAATCAGAGGCCTCGAAAAGTGTAGGGTTATAGGACATACCCCACACTTTTCAAGCCTTTGTACTCTAAGCTGCCTAAAACCAAATGTGTTACCCAAGGGTATACTTTTCTCGGCCTGTGATTGGTGGAAGGCAGTCAACTGTGGTACAAGCCACATAGACTCCTCGGAAGCTGTGGTGTATGGAATACCCTTGGGGTTACTCGGCTTGGCCTCGTAACACCTTGGGTATATCCCATACATCACAGCTTCCTTGGGGTCTATCTATCACATAGACCAAGATATTGGTCAATCTTTACATGAAAGTCACACTTACAGAACGAAGGTCCCGAGCCCCCTTAAGGAACTATAAATATATATATGTACACAGACAATAGACATGACATTAACAGAAACCATTACCTATCCCTTGTCCATCAAATCCTTTTTAAAGTATCGTTAACTATACCCAAAACGTCAAATAACTATACACTCTAAATCGTCATATACACTCAAAATTACTAAATTAATGGGAGAAAATAATACTAATTACTAAAAGAAGAGAAAGTAATTGTCTTCTGACTGTGTTCTAACCATCAATAAGTATCACACATACAACTGAACACTGAATACAACTAAACACTTCACACCCCAGTGGGCACAAATATTACCCTATGTTGTATGAATGTTTGATTTTGGTTGGAATATTCTGGACCAATAATGAACATTAAGGAAACGTTCAAGTCCTAACATTCGTGGAATGTTCTTCTTTGATGTCATATGAATGTTTTACTTCGATCAGAATGTCACGCACCAATAATGAACATTCCTGCAACCCTCAGGTCCAAACATTCCTGAAATGTTCAAATTTGACATTATCTAAACATTGAATTGAGATATTTCCTATTTGATAAAAACTGAATTGTTACCGAATGCTTCCACTACACATACAACTTGCAATGTTGAGACAATATTCGGAATCCAAATGATTCATTTAGCATTCAGCTTTGAACATTTTATGAGCATTATCAGCTGGATATTCATACAATTTGCATTCTGAACTATTAGTCTATATGAGAGGATCATTTTTGAATGTTGGGGCGAAGATTCCCGGAATGTTCCATGAATGTGACCGTGCTCACTGGGACACTACACTAAGGATGATGTTAGTATATTTGATTCCACCCTGATGAATGATATCAATGATATCAAATGTCTTTGATGAAGATGTCAATGATATGATAAAAATATCTCTACTGATCAGTATTCTTGTGAGAATGGCAAAACAGACACATATATTTAGCAAAAATGAATGGAAATGTGCTGTGTGGAATACTGCATGGCAGACCAAAAATGAGGAATGCAGATTTACAAAAGTATTTTTTATTAAACCCTCTTACCAAGAAAGGTTTTTGGCCATTGTTGAAAACTATCTATCTTGGTGGATGTTCTTAAATGATGATTATAATTCATTCTCTATGAGTGACACCCTCTTGGGGTCAGCACACATCACCTGTGATCTTAAGGCTGATACGGAGAAGAATGCAGAGAAGTCCTGATCATACTTGTATCGAGTGCTGCTGATTTTGCAGTGGAGGTTCTAAACTAGTACAGAAACTTCTCAAACACTATTTATCATGAAAGAGATACATCAAATTTGGCATTTAACCTCCCCATGTTGTTCCCTTACTTGAAAGTTGCAGAGAAAATATTGAGAAATATATGCAAATGATGAAGACTCTTACTTTTCGTCGCCATTCTGACAAAACAGGCCCAGGCTGATGGACAAGTCTTGACATTACAAAGGAGCACTTTGCTTGAATAAAATGTTAAAAATTGGATGGTGGAAACCATATTTATGGTAGTGTATATAGGGTATGCAGGATTGGAAGATATTTTTAGTATAAAGACCAGACAACTTTACACAGTTACATGTGCAGGCAGTGTCAATATTAATATCCATACAAGTCACATCGCCGCTGGTAACATTCCAGATTGGAGGGAGTACCAAAGTGGGGGGGAAAAGAACTAAGAGTGAGAGATTGAGAGATAAGGTGTCAAAAAGAGAGGCAAAATTCTGAAAAGGGAACCCAGATGCTAATAATTATGAGTCCTGTTCATTACAAAAATGACATTATCACAAATCATAACGTCGTGTGTGCCTATATCGTTGCCTTGCATTTGACCAGGCTAATTACAATGGCCCTATGTAACCTATGGACGTAAAAGTAGACTTTCCCTTAGGATAGGCCTTTAGAAACAAGAGCCTACCTTTTAGCTCAGGAGCAAGTCTTAAGCGTCAGGGAGACGGCTTAATTGGACAGCCCTGACTTCTACAAGAACAAACTTGGACTGGGAGTGGCTCATATATGTTAACATTTCCACGTTGTGTGGGCATAGTATCTGGTCTGAATCGTTGTTTTGAACTTGAGTTACATTTTTTTTAAATGCAGATACGTCGTCAGAGAGCTTTATGATAGAAGTAATTGACATCATTAGCATTCAACCAGAGAATCAAATCATCGGACATTTCATATGTAGATTTATCAACGCACTTCATGTTGAATATAACGACTACATGGCTGATGGGCGAATATCCATAGATACGAGGTCAAGGCACGCGTCAAACGCACACTATTTTCTGATTTATGATGATGTCATCTGCGTAACTGCCCTGGGCACTTCTCCAAAAGAAGTGAAAACTCCTGCTTCTAAAAAAAAAGAGGTAGGAAAATCAAGGCACTTCTCCAAAAGAGGTGAAAACCCCTGGCTCTTCTAGAGTCAGAAGTGAAAGAACCAAGACACTTCTCTAATCCGAAGTGAAACCTCCTCACTTCTAAAGTCAGAAGTAGGAAAACCAAGACACTCCTATACTAGGAAGTGATAGTATACAAGAACTGAAGTTAAACTAACTTCTAAAGAGGAAATTCTTGATAAGACTTAATGGGACACTCGACCTGAGTCAATGGCTACAGCAAGTCGCGGGATAGAGTGCCATTGTCTTCAAATAGACTATCTGCCCAGCTTGTGCCAAAAATAGACTCACTACCCAGTCTACCCTCGATGGATCTTATGAACTCACACAGAAGGCAAATTTGTGAAAATAAACTTCTAAACATTACATAATATTGGACTATTATTTCATAATTGACATTTTCGGAATATAACCCATTCACTAGGAATAATTGTGACTGTTTGGATTGGTAAGTACACATTTTGTCTACTTTGAATATGTGCATTTCATTTCGGGATTATTTCTGTTCTTTTCAAAATGTCTGAAACAGGTAAAGTATCATTTTCCTCAGGGGAAGGGGGCTCCACAGTGCAGATAGAGAATTTGGGCAAAACAAAGAACCTTATCAGAAAAGGGCCTAGAGTGGCAAATTGAAGAAAGGTCACGAAGATTTAGGTCAGCCATAACAGCTTGGCGACGCCAAATTGGTAAAATCGAAGAAATGCTGGTAGAGTCCAGTGAAGTCTTCGTTATAAGAGAAGAAAGCAAGCTCTTAAAGGAGAGAATGTTAGAAGTGACTGCCACCTATGAGCAGGTGCAGAAACTAGCGCCACGTAGTGGCAATCAGCAAGATACAAGTAAATATGAGTCTGTTGATGAAGAACACCATCAGCTCATAAAGAAAATCTCTTCCTGAATTAGGGAAATAGAGTTAGATAGGACAGAAATTATGTCCAATGCCATTGCTTGTTCTTTCAGAAGTCGGCATTCCTCACAAGGATCGCAAATCTCAAACTTATCGAGTGCTGCCATGAAGATAGAAGCAGCTTCGGAGGTTGCTGCCCTTGAAATAGACGTAAAGTACATGGGTGAGGACGCCAAACAAAGAAATAAAATGGAAAGGGTGCAGATGGCAAAGAAACTAGATCAAGCTAAGGCCAAGTTAAATGTAATAAAACAGGTCGAAGCTGAAGAAGGGGCAATTTCGATATAAATGTAGGACCATCACTTCCTGGGGATGGAATGAATGAATATGTAGAAAACTACATACAGACCCAGAGTTGTGATGCACCACCTACTTCTGATACCCCCCTACCGTCCTCTACCGCAGCAGTGGATATGCATGATAACAGGGCAAGGGGGCCTCAGGTGTGCCTAAACCCTACAGTTGAAGAATACTGTCCGAGAAGTGTACCAGTTGAGATGTCACGCGAACAAGGCACACATGGTACTTCCAGGAAACACCAGGAATAATGCCTGAAAGCCATAGCACACCCCATAATGGGTATAGGCATCTGAAAGCACCAATGCGGATGGAATCCAACATGTATGACACATCTCAACATGTTTTGGAATTGACAAGGGCATTTGCTGAACAAATCAGCATAAACCGTCTTCCCGCTTCAGAACCAACTGTGTTTAGTGGTGATCCAATGAGATACCCAAGCTGGAAGGTGCCTTTCAGACATTAGAGAGATTGGGCTATCCCGTTTCCGACAACGGGAATGGGATAGGCGACGATGACGTCACCATAGAATGTGTTGACGTCATCGTTTCCCACATAGCTCGGGTCTACGCCGTTCTCGCAACCCGACATAAACTGGCTGTATCCCGCAATTATCGAACGGCGTAGCTTCTTGCTAAATTTATGCTGTAAGCAGTTTGTTAAAAACATCTTACAGTGGCTACGTGGAAACTAACCATACATATTGTGTAACCGAACTGTATTTGCGCCACATTTCAATTGTTTCATGCCGACAGAAGGAGTTTTGTTTGGTAGTGGCCTTGTCAGTACAACTCCTCGGCCTAGCGCCATAGACAGATACTTATCCTGACGGCATAGCCCAACCTTGGATACGATGTTCCAACATCGAGATCGGGAACGGCATAGAAGGTGATATGCTAACCCGATCTCGATGTCGGAAACGGGATAGCCCAACCTCTATTAATTGACCAAAGGGGTATTCCCCCCCTAGAGAGAATCCATTGTACGTACAGTTAAGGTTCGCACTCATGGACGTACAATGTACGTACATTATATGTACGGTTTAGGTTCGCACCCTGTACCAAAGCGGAACATTCGAATTACGTACAGTTTAGGTTCAGATAGATTTTCCCCAAACTATCAAAAATCAATGTGCGTACGGTTCTGGTTCACACTTAGATGTACATACAGGTCTGTATGTACAATGTATGTACGGGTCCGTATGTACAATGTACGTACATGTCCGTACGTATATTGTACGTAAACGACCTAGAAAATGACCTTTTTTTGAGAAAAGCGGTAGATAGTTATGGCAATCTCCATTTCAAAATGTTTGAGAATTCTCTAAAAATTATTCCCTAAGTGTCTACGATACCAATAACCATGTTTGAGCAAGAGAATTGATTATAAAGCCTAGAAACTGAATGTAGGTCACATGGCATGATTTAGTGCAGAATCAAATGGTATAAGTTAACTTCAGATTCAGTAATGGTATATACTTGAACAGAATACTCCTTCAAGGGGAACACTGATCAAGGAATCCCTACTTATTTGTACTTCTTACAAATGATGATAGGGAAATCCTATTTGAGATTCACTTCAGAATTTCTTTCTATGTAATGTAAAAACTCCTACTTTGAATCAGTTTTGGTATTGGACCGTACATACAGCTATGTACGTACATTGTACGTACAGCTATGTATGTACATTGTACGTACGGCTATGTACGTACATTGTACGTACGAACCCGTACGTCCAAAAAACTTTCATTCCGAATGTTATCCGTACCAAATCTGTATGTACAGGCTTGTACGTACAATGTACGTACATTGTACGTACATTTGCCCGCTGGGAAGTGACCCAACCTCACTTGCACCACTAACGCCAAACCACCTACTGACAATGAAGTCAAGTGTAGTCCTGCAACCTCAAGCCAGTTTGAAGGTGCTGACAAGTGTTCAAGGAAGTGGTGGCGTAGGGTGCAGCACTTGGCTAATTAGTTCTGGTCACGCTGGAGAAATGAGTACCTGAGTGGCCCGTCCAAAGTGGACTAGACATTGACGTGACATGAAAGAAGGTGACATAGTCATTGTCATACCCAAGCGAGGATGGTCATGTCAGGAAAGTCAAGCTTGCAATGGCAAGTAGATCATTGAATGCAAAGGGCAAACAGACTTACCCTACAACGTATCTGGATCGGCCTATCCAGAAATTGGTCTTGTTAGTCGAAGGCCTAGAAGACAAGGGGATTCCCGACAAGGAGCCTTAAAATTGAAGTTGCATTGTGATGTCCCATAGTAAAATATCTTTGGGTTAATGATGTCTTCAATTAATAAAAAATAATGCACATGTACATCGTAGATGAAATGTATACTGTACAATCCTTGTTGTTTATCATGTTAAGGTAGATTTCTTTGTATTACAAGAAACTGGCAACTCAGTGTGTAGGGTTTACAGTAAATGTTGTTAATAGCATAATCAACATATAATGTCATGAGAAATTAGGGAACTAATTTAGGGAGCCATGTAGCTGACGCTAGGTTTATTAAAGTAATCGGGTATTTCAACCCCTGATGCCAACCCAACGTCTGGCATAGCAACAGGACTTTGGACTCTGAGACGCTAATAAAAAAGTAATAAAATTTACCCACGCTTACCCTCTGAACCAACGAATGAGGCAGTACCAACGGACGCAGTACGCCTCGTATAAGAGCATGCATTTAAAGAAGCCCCAAGGAGGTGAATTAACATTTATTGACTTAATTATATTTAGAAAACATATTTCTTAAGGTTAATTATGAAATTGACAGGAGGCTCTATTAAGATATTAGGTATAATTGGCCTAGTATAAGATGTATGCCAGTAGTAATGTATTTCCTTTGTTAAGGTCTAATGTAACCAAGTATAGTCACAATTATTATTTGTGCATGTCAAACTACTGTATAAAAACTTATGACCCTGTTTTTTTACTTGTATTTTTCACGGACACAAACATAAAGTAAAGATGCAAGAGACCTCCGTTAATAAAGGTCTAAACCAAACACTTATGTTTTGTTGTTCTGTATGAAACCCAAGGGGAATAGCTGAGTGATTAAAGGCAAGCAAGCAATTTACATGCAGCAAATCCCACCCGGCTGTCGACGTCACGGCCAGTGTCAATATATATATATATATATATATATATATATATATATATATATATATATATATATATATATATATATATATATATATATATATATATATATATATATACATATATATATATATATATATATATATATACATAAGATCTACATACCGCCATCGTGCCAAGTTCTCATACAAGAATGTTCTGGATGCCCCAACCTAAAATAAGATTCGCATGCCGCCTCCAGCCTTAAGGACCTGGGCTTAATTTTTTATACCTACCGTGCTGCCCTCTATTTGAAATGTATTGCATTGACCTCCGACCCGTTGCCTAGGAAGTGACCTTTGACCTGATCTGATTACACAATCCTTCAACCTGACGTAACTCGCTGCTACATGCAGGTAAATGGTAAATAGAGCATGACACACCCGGCGCACACCTCCGACAGCACTAGATATCTCACGAGAAGAGACCAACGATATGTTTGGTAAATAGTGGTACATTTGACGCTATTTACCGCAATGTTCGGTAAATACTCCGTTTATCCATTGTGTAATGGCCTGAGGATTGCACAATTGCATGTGTGAGGACCTTTTATCCATTATGGTATCTTATGTAATGGCCTGAGGATTGCACAAGCATGAAACCCAGGATTGTCAACATGAGAGAGAGTATGTGACTTGCTTCTATATGTATATATATATATATATATATATATATATATATATATATATATATATATATATATATATATATATATATATATATATATATATATATATATATATATATATGTATATAACATGCATGTTTATATATATATATATATATATATATATATGTATCTATATCTATATATATATATATATATATATATATATATATATATATAAAAATATATATATATATATATATATATATATATATATACATATATAAATGTGTGTGTGTAAAGAGAGAGAGAGAGAGCGAGAGAGAGAGAGAGAGAGAGAGAGAGAGAGAGAGAGAGAGAGAGAGAGAGAGAGACTTCAAGCCGAGTTAAACTGTTCAGTCAGTGAGGACATATGCTACACCTGTGTCACATCTATAGCGATTGACCTACATATCTAGGGGGATGTCTACTTCAGCATTTCTGTCTACGCTGTAGATACAGCATGGTGGTCTACACCATAGAAAACCCATATTAGTTAGACCAGAATAGACCATGAACACCACAGGTAAGGTGCACTGTCGGCTACTACTACTAATACTACTACTACTACTACTACTACTACTACTACTACTACTACTACTACTGATGCTGGGGGCCGTTTCTCATACAATCGTAAAATAAGGGGTATGTGTGCGTGTGTGTGCGGGTTTACATATAGACAGAAAGATGATTTGGTTCATAAACTACGTTATGGTGCAGTCAATAAACTATTATATTATCTACCTGTCTTTCCGTATTTCTCTCTATCTACCTATTTATATACGCACACACAATGGGTAAATAAATCACATAGATACACATAGATCGATAGATAGATAGAAATACAGACAGACAGACAGGTAGATAAATGTTAGATGTTAGATATATTTCTTCTGTAGAGGCAGGATGAATAAAGTTTTATTTACCCTCTCTCAGGAGCGGTAGGGAAAGAAGTTTTATTTTCTCTCTCTCCCGAAACGGTTGTTACGGAAGCCTATTAGGACCACTGAAAAATCATTTCTTATCTAAAAAAATTTCCTTAAATCCGAAAATCTCAAAATTGTGAACGAGGATCTTGAAGTAACGATTGTTTTTTTTTCTTTTGGATACGTTTTTTTTAGATATTTGAATGTGGAAAATGAGAAAATAAAAAGTAATTTGTAAGTCGTCATACGTAGAATTATTAAAGCCTGGAGTGAGAGATTTTTGTATTTGGGCCAGGAGTGACTTTTTTGTTGTTTTTTTGTATTTGCGCCAGGAGTAAGATGTCTTTTGAGATTTTTGGATTTCTAAGGAAAAAAATAAGAAATGAAAAATATCTTTACAGTGGTCCTGATAGGCTTCCGCAGGTTGTGAAAATAAAGTTGTTTTTTATTTTCGCTTTCGGATGGTCGTGAATGTTTTAAAATTTAACCTCCCTCTAGAGTGATCTGGATCTATTTTCTCTCCCCAAAAACTGTAGTGAAAATCAAGTTTTTTATTTGCTCTTTCTCACTTGGTCCATCTTACTTTCAAAAAAGTCTCAAAAAAGTTATCTATGGCGGCAAAATTACGTAAAATGTCAGAGAAACCGGAGAAATCGTATTTCAACAACACCTCCGGAGGTGTCGTGGAAAATCAGCGATTTTTGACGTTTGTTAAGATACGACAGGCTTGAAGAAACGGACCTGTCGTATCATACGGAACAAACAGGGCTTTCGAGAAACGGAAATATCGTAACATACGGGTTTCAACAATGTCCGTATTTTACGATCGTACGAGAAACGGCTGCCTGCTGCTGTTGATACTACTTCATGTACTACTACTACATGCACTACTACTACTACTACTACTACTACTTCTACTACTACTACTACTACTACTAATGCTGCTGCTGTTGATACTACTTCATGTACTACTACTACATGCACTACTACTACTACTACTACTACTACTACTACTACTACTACTGCTGCTGCTGCTGTTGATACTACTTCATGTACTACTACTACTACATGCACTACTACTACTACTACTTCTACTACTACTACTACTACTACTAATGCTGCTGCTGTTGATACTACTTCATGTACTACTACTACATGCACTACTACTACTACTACTACTACTACTACTACTACTACTGCTGCTGCTGCTGTTGATACTACTTCATGTACTACTACTACTACATGCACTACTACTACTACTACTACTACTACTACTACTACTACTACTACTACTACTACTGCTACTACTACTACTACTACTACTACTACTACTACTACTACTACTAATGCTGCTGCTGCTGATACTACTTCATGTACTACTACTACTACTACTACTACTACTACTACTACTACTACTACTACTAGTTCCAATACTGCTACTACTACTACTACTACTACTACTACTACTACTACTACTACTACTAGTTCTAATACTGCTACTACTAGTCTACTACTACTAGTATTAGTACTAATTCCACTACATCTACTCTGTGACTTCTACTACTACTGCAGCGGTTTCAGCAAATCGCGATTGCTAATCACACTTGTATCAAAAGCTTTACTACTAACAATATAGTTCCTTGGTTTCCGTTTCATTAATAATGAATTAATCATGAACTAAGAAGTAACTGAGCATACAGAGGGTACATTTTCTGGTCCGGGTCGCTGCTATGATGGCACATAGGATGAGATTGTGTGACGTGGATCAGTATGGATATAAATAATTAGATGTTGATTGTAAGAATAGGGAGTTGCCTTATAACGTATGTAAAATCTCAGCATAACATTTATTCACAAATTGTCCTTCTACAGCACATTAATATGTTAAAACGTTGACATCGATGTTGAAGAAGTATCTATTGACACCTTGATCATTTCGTGTAAACAGGATATTCAAATCCAATTTTGCATCCTCTATTTGTAGGTGACCTCACACCAAAAGGAAACATGTATTTCAGATATTTTTTGTGCGGCAAGAAAAGGCTACTTGTATTCATTTGCATTGTTCTTGCGGCCATTGGTATATTGCACATATTGCTTCAACGTGGGTATGTTAATCCACTTGATATTGACTGGGCGTCTGTCCCGCGGCGGTCGACCACTGGGCGGCCATTGGTCCTATGGGCAAATGACTTTCACATAAGCCCCATCCATGATTTGAAGAGTGTACTGAGACCACTGAACGTAACAATCGTTGATTTAGCTCTGTCTAGCCGTTGCCACCCATTCACTAGGAATAATTGTGACTGTTTGGATTGGTAAGTACTAGTATACTTCAGCATTACTGTCTACGCTGTAGATACAGCATTGTGGTCTACACAATAGAAAACCCATACAAGTTAGACCAGAATAGACCATGAACACCACAGGTAAGGTGCACTGTCGGCTACTACTACTACTACTACTACTACTACTACTACTGATGCTGGGGGCCGTTTCTCATACAATCGTAAAATAAGGGGTATGTGTGCGTGTGTGTGCGGGTTTACATATAGACAGAAAGATGATTTGGTTCATAAACTACGTTATGGTGCAGTTAATAAACTATTATATTATCTACCTGTCTTTCCGTATTTCTCTCTATATTCCTATTATATCTATATACGCACACACAATAGGTAAATAAATCACATAGATACACATAGATCGATAGATAGATAGAAATACAGACAGACAGACAAGTAGATAAATGTTAGATGTTAGATATATTTCTTCTGTAGAGGCAGGATGAATAAAGTTTTATTTACCCTCTCTCAGGAGCGGTAGGGAAAGAAGTTTTATTTTCTCTCTCTCCCGAAACGGTTGTTACGGAAGCCTATTAGGACCACTGAAAAATTATTTCTTATCTAATTTTTTTTTCCTTAAATCCGAAAATCTCAAAATTGTGGACGAGGATCTTGAAGTAACGATTGTTTTTTCTTCTTTTGGATACGTTTTTTTTAGATATTTGAATGTGGAAAATGAGAAAATAAAAAGTAATTTGTAAGTCGTCATACGTAGAATTATTAAAGCCTGGAGTGTGAGATTTTTGTATTTGGGCCAGGAGTGACTTTTTTTGTTGTTTTTTTGTATTTGCGCCAGGAGTAAGATGTCTTTTGAGATTTTTGGATTTCTAAGGAAAAAAATAAGAAATGAAAAATATCTTTACAGTGGTCCTGATAGGCTTCCGCAGGTTGTGAAAATAAAGTTGTTTTTTATTTTCGCTTTCGGATGGTCGTGAATGTTTTAAAATTTAACCTCCCTCTAGAGTGATCTGGATCTATTTTCTCTCCCCAAAAACTGTAGTGAAAATCAAGTTTTTTTATTTGCTCTTTCTCACTTGGTCCATCTTACTTTAAAAGAAGTCTCAAAAAAGTTATCTATGGCGGCAAAATTACGTTAAATGTCAGAGAAACGGGAGAAATCGTATTTCAACGACACCTCCGGAGGTGTCGTTGAAAATCAGCGATTTTTGACGTTTGTTAAGATACGACAGGCTTGAAGAAACGGACCTGTCGTATCATACGGAACAAACAGGGCTTTCGAGAAACGGAAATATCGTAAAATACGGATTTCAACAATATCCGTATTTTACGATCGTACGAGAAACGGCCCCCTTCTGCTGTTGATACTACTTGATGTACTACTACTACATGCACTACTACTACTACTACTACTACTACTACTACTACTACTACTACTACTACTACTACTAGTTCTAATACTGCTACTACTAGTCTGCTACTACTAGTATTAATACTAATTCCACTACATCTACTCTGTGACTTCTACTACTACTGCAGCGGTTGCAGCAAATCGCAATTGCTAATCACACTTGTATCAAAAGCTTTACTAATAACAATATAGTTCCTAGGTGTCCGTTTTATTAATTATGAATTCTACAGAAACTGATCATTAATCATGAACTAAGAAGTAACTTAGCATACAGAGGGTACATTTTCTGGTCCGGGTCGCTGCTATGATGGCACATAGGATGAGATTGTGTGACGTGGATCAGTATGGATATGAATAATTAGATGTTGATTGTAAGAATAGGGAGTTGCCTTATAACGTATGTAAAATCTCGGCATAGCATTTATTCACAAATTGTCCTTCTACAGCACATTAATATGTTGAAACGTTGACATCTATGTTGAAGAAGTATCTATTGACACCTTAATCATTTCGTGCAAACAGAATATTCAAATCCAATTTTGCATCCTCTATTTGTAGGTGACGGCACACCAAACGGAAACATGTATTTCAGATATTCTTTGTGCGGCAAGAAAAGGCTACTTGCATTCATTTGCATTGTTCTTGCGGCCATTGGTATGTTGCACATATTGCTTCAACGTGGGTATGTTAATCCACTTGATATTGGCTGGGCGTCTGTCCCGCGGCGGTCGACCACCGGGCGGCCATTGGTCCTATGGGCAAATGACTTTCACATAAGCCCCATCCATGACTTGAAGAATGTACTGAAACCACTGAACGTGACAATCGTTGATTTAGCTCTGTCTAGCCGTTGCCACATCATAAACACCTGCCAGAAGACCTTGAAGGTGATCAACAGTGACAATGGAATCAAATTATCTGACCCCAACCTGATACCGCAATTCTACGATGCCTATAAAGATGATGCTGTGATGAAAAGGGTGGACGCCTTCGTATGTTTTCATCCATCTGCGATGTGTGAACTGTTCATGCCTTTTCACAAACCTTTGCTGGTCATCGCTTCAATAAGATACGAGCTGGGACGATTCGAACCTGATAGATGGAAGAAATGGAATGAAAACCTCATAAAAATATCTCGTGATCCTCGCAGTGTTGTTGGGGCCAACAATGTGTATGATCTAGAATATATTCGCTATTTCACGGGCATTAAGGGTGTTCTCCTGCCAAGCTTCTGTGGTTACGCTCATGTCAGTTATCAGCCAGAGGAAAGATATCCATATATTTTGGCAATTGTTAGGTCTGGAAATCCAGCATTTCAGAATACTTTCCTTGAAGACTGGGATAATGGATTAAAGAAATTAAAGTCAAATCTCAAACTGAAACCACTTAGATCGGTGTATAGTCATTATGAATATACAGACCTTATCAAACACCCTGGCATCGTCTATATACCCTATCAGGTGTCCACTATGAGTTTGTTTGAACATTATCGGATGAATATTCCCTTATTTTTCCCCTCATTTGAGCTACTTGCTAAATGGCAGTTAGAACATATGGTAATGAGTGAGAGAACGTGGTATGGTGCTATCCATGGCAAGAAGGCTAATGCATCTACCATACCAGGGGTGATGGATATTCCGGATCCTAACAATGATTCTGATCTTGAAGCTATCAAATACTGGATTAAGTATGCTGACTTCTATCAGTGGCCGCATATAACATACTACGAGTCCGCACAGGATCTTATAATAAAGATACACAAGACTAACTTGAAAGAGATAAGTGAAAAAATGAAATTATTTAACAAGAAAGCCAAGGACGAACTAGTCGTTAAATGGAATACTATTCTGAACAGGATCGAAGGAGGTCATACATCCGCTGGAAAAATTGGTATTTGAAATGCATATATATCCCAACAACTATAACCTATAATCAACTGTGCATTACTGCCAGAAATAACATCTGGAATTTGGCAGGATATGTTAGATTGGCTGGGAAAACAAATAATAAAAACTGAGTACTTGGCAAATGCACAGATCAGATCATTTTTGGTGATCCAAAGTTCGACCCAGTCATAAATAGAATACTAGTCACTTCAAAAATTATTATTTTTAAAAATAAGGCAGATGGAAGACCCCCCAGGGTTGCTCAAGTAAATGCCTCGCTGATATCACAATTCAAAACAGAAAAATCTATTGAAACTAACAACAACAACAGATTCTTTAAAGGGTTCTGGTCCCCAATTTGGGACAAAGTTAGTGCAATTAAAAGGTAAAATCAGGATTATTGAGTCTTGAGATTCTTCATCTTCAAATGGAGCTCTATTGGGGTAGGAGGAATCTCGTGAATCATACCTGAAGTGGAAAAAAAAGGTAATAGCTTAATACACATCAAACATTATATATTCAAATGTATCTCTGTTATTAGACACTTGTGTATCATATGCTTGTGTGTCAAGTATGTTATGTCATAAAACATGTTTGCAATTTACAAGAGTGGAATAGGATAGTCAAGCACCACCTTAATGACCACCTCTTATCCTGACAGACCTGATTCCACCCTGATATATGACACCTGACCTACCCCCAGGCTATCACGTAACCGGCTCATTATCTGTATATATATTATTCTTACAGTTTTTCGTCCTATGAATTAATTATTACATTATTACACTGTTATATTTTTATTAGTTCTCGCTTTTGTACTAGTTACAGTCAATAAAAGATTTATATATATATATATATATATATATATATATATATATATATATATATATATATATATATATATATATATATATATATATATATATATATATATATAAAGAAAATTGAAATATGTACTAATGCTCCTGATATTTGATGCTAAGCGGATTGGCATTTAAAAAGATTTACAAAAAGATTTATATATCTAAGTACATATGGTGTCCAATGTGACGTCTCTTACCTTTTTCTTTTTTGTTATATTTGTCATATGAATGTATTTTTGAAAATAAAAATCAAGTGCACAACAAGTTGTTGACTGCACCAAAAGGTAAGAAAATGATGAACTAGTCATTAAATGGAACACTATTCTGAACAGGATCGAAGGAGGTCATAAATCCGCTGAAAACATTGGTATTTGAAGTGCATATATATCCCAACAACTATAACCTATAATCAACTGTGCATTACTGTCAGAAATGTCGATTTCAAATTATTAGTTGCAACAAAAATTGTGTAAGTAGAAACCGATATGCACATTCTAGTAGTGTTCATAGGTAATGTATTTGTACATGTGGTATGAAGTAGTTATGGTTAAACAATAAAATCCATACCCGCATGGATTTGCCTGGCGAGGATTAAAAAAATCCTTTGTAGAACATAGGCAAAACACGAAATGTAGCCATTATTATTGAAATTGTCATTGCAAAAACATCTTTTGCTGTCCACCAAGTGCATTTTATAAAGAGTTTTATTTATCATAACAGATGTGTCTTTTGAGATAATGTTAATATTCTGGGGTATTCCAGTGAATATGATGTTTGGCTGCTGATTATAAGTCTTGGTTGTCTTCCTTTTCTGATATAAAAAGTGTTTCTATTCAGACTTGTTTGATTTGTAAAGTTGTAAGCTGGTTCCTGATGTAAACCTGCATAGGACTACCTGTGCAAACTACTTTGGATGTGTAGAGTTCAGAATCAATTTTTACCTCTGGTGCCATAACCTACCTATGTTTACAGTACAGACATTTCATTCCTGCACCAGTCGACCAGACGTCTGCCAGTATCTGGTTGTAAAAACACCCTTGCATAACACGTCTGAAAATAACCCAAGCACATAAATGGAACACGTAGCTTGTGAATCAAAGCTACTCTCAGTTGTGATGTCATTCATGCATCCATACCCAGGAAACTGGGAGGCAATCAGGCAAGCGGTCATGCATCATGCCTGGGCTGCCCACGTATTTAGTGCAGGAAATAAATGTTGGCAATGTACAGTGAAACCTTTCTCAGCAACCACCCCTCTAAATTAACCATCGCTCTAAAGTAACATATCGCGTGAGACCCAAACTTACTATTTCCTTTTAGTTTTATAAATTGTCAAGTGTGAACCCCTCTGAGATGACTGCCCCTCTAAAGTTGACCAGTTGTGGCCGGTACCAAATGTTGTCGCTTTAGAGTGGGCCCACAGCAGTTATTTATATTGTTAGTTAAGTTTCAGTGTTTGAGTTCTGCTGTAAACTAATTTTTGTTGTCATTCCTGTAAAAGTGTTGGAAGAATCTTTTTGTGCTATGTATGATTTTACACCTTGCCAGTTGAGTCAATAAACAGAAAGATACAAATACAAATTACCCCAATTCTGTAAAA